>CM033396.1:20084518-20391837 GCA_019426215.1 Buddleja alternifolia
AAAATTGGTTAGAAATTGATTTATTTCAAATTAGCTGTATACAGATTCTGAAAATAAAAAACTACTAAAATTAGCCGTTGGCCTTTAATGAGCCGTTAAGGTGAAGAGAGAATTGTGGCTTGGAAGAGTCCCTAACTCTTGACAGCCATAACCTCTCCAAAGCCTGTCTTTCTATTCTACTCACGGTGAAAGGTGAGATATATATATATATATATATAATCATCATGATCTCTAATCCTATTTTTTTTTCCAATCCTATTTTTGACAGAACCATTAAACTTCAATTTCTGCCGAAAGACCTCTCTTAATTTCTTTTAATTTTCTTCCATTTCATAATCCACAAAAGTGTGATAGGTATATCTATTCACAGAGTGCAGTCTATAGAATAGAATTTTGTGTTTAGGCTTGTATCCTGGGAACAATTCTATTTCCCGAGAAGCATCTGCATAGTGGGGAAATTGTTGTTCTTAAGAAAGTATCTTCAGTGATACGCATAGCCCAGTTCGTTTGTCTTAATTGTAGATTGCTTCTTCATCATTTGAGGGAATTTCCCCAACAATTTAAGAACAACAAATTTCATAATGACCACTCCGGTGATGATCAAGATGCCTTCACAAGAAGTTGAACGGTTGGAGCGATTTGATGGCCCGAGATTTAACCGTTGGTTACAACGTATCCACTTTCTACTCACCATGCAAAAAGTTGCATATGTGCTTCAAATGCCATATCCACAAACAGGCATGGAGGATGGTTCATACTCTCAAGAGCAAATTAAATGGTTGGAAGACGATTATGTATGTAGAGGGTTGATTCTTGGAGCAATGTCCAATAGTCTCTTTGATGTGTTTTGGCATCACTCGACGGCGTTACAATTATGGACAGCACTTCTTGCAAGAAATACAACAGAAGATGCGGGTCATAGAGTGTATTTAATTAACAAGTATGTGGAATTTAAAATGGTGGATGATAAACCAATTATGGAGCAAGTTCAAGAAATGGTTCGAATTGCTCAAGAAATTGCGGCGATTGGAGAACCTATGACTGAAAATTTTCAAGTTTCTACTATCATTGGTAAGTTGCCGTCTTCATGGAAAGACTATCGCAAAATGCTAAACACAAGCGAGAGAGTCAAACATTGGAGGAACTCCTTCAACATTTACAAATTGAGGAGCAAGCCCGAGTGTGTGACAAAATTGAGGAAGATCAAAATTGGTAAGCGGTTCCAATTTTAATAAAGTGCATGTTGTTGATACATCTACTCCTAGCAATAATTTTTATGATGTTCTAAGATGGCTTTCAAGAAAAAGAAAAATGCTCATTTCAAATCTGGTAATAATTTTAAGAAAGGAAATTTTTCTAAACAAAGTTTCAAAAAGAGTCGTCCTTGTTTGGTTTGGGGAAAACTACCATAAGGCTGCACAATGTCGTTTTTGAAAAGGACAAAAGGTAAACAATGAAAGTCACAATGTTGAAGAGGAGAAAATTATCGCCATGATTTTCGAGACTTTTATGGTGGATTCTAATGAAGGATGGTGGGTGGATTCAGGGGCTACATGTCATGTCACACCACATAAAAAATGTCTTCAAGACTTATAAAAAAGTGGATAATGATAATAAGTTTTTCATGGGAAATTCTGCAACAAGCAAAATAGTAGGTTGCGGTACCGTCGATTTGGAATTGTCTTCCGAAAAAACTCTTACATTGAGAAATGTGCTTCATGTACCAGGCATAAGAAAGAGTCTTATTTCGGTTTCTTGTTAAGCCATCATGGAATTAAAGTTGTCTTTGAGACCGATAAAATGATCCTAACAAAAATGGGACTTTTATCGGTAAAGGTTATGCTAAGGACAAGATGTATCTTTTGAGCACTATTAATAAAAATATTATGCATTCTTCTATGTTTGTGACTTGAATAATGTTTGGCATTATCGATTAAGACATATTAGTAATAAAGTAATTAATCGAATGACTCAAAATAATTTAATTTCGAGGCACAATATTAATGACTCCATAAAGTGTGAATTTGTGCTCAAGCAAAATTAACTAGAAAGCCTTTTAAAACTGTTAATAGAAATTCTAGTATATTAGAATTAATACACACCGATGTTTGTGATAATAAAAAAATTGAAACTAGAGGGGGTAAAAGATATTTTGTAACTTTTATTGATGATTATTCTAAGTTTACCTATGTTTACTTACTTAGATCTAAAAATGAAGTATTTGATGCATTTAAAATTTACAAATCACAAGTAGAAAATCAATTAGGTGAAAAAATAAAAATATTAAGAAGTGATAGGGGAGGTGAATATTCTTCAAATGAGTTTGATAAATATTGTGAAGAAAATGGCATTGTACATCAAACTAGTGCACCTAGAACCCTCTCAACAAAAGGTGTGGCGGAACATAAAAATAGAACTTTATTAGATATGGTTAACACTATGTTGTTAAGTTCACATTTGCCAACTAATCTTTGGGGTGAAGCTTTATTATCTGCTAATTACATTAATAATAGAATATTACATAAAGGGTTTGATAAACTCCATTTGAATTATGCAAAAATAGGTCTCCTAACTTAGAATATTTGAGAACATGGGGATGTCTTGCTTATGCTTTGGATACTTCTTTTAGTAGAAATAAAATTGGCCCTAAAGGAAGTAAATCAGTTTTTATTGGTTACGCTAGTAATAGTAAAGCATATAGATTCTTAGATTTAAAGAATAATATTGCTCTTGATAATATTGAATCTAGTGAACTAAGTTTAAGAAGAAGTAAAAGAAAGAGAATAGATAAAGATTTCGGGCCTGGAATGTTTACATATAATGTAGAAGACCCTAGAGACTTTAAAGAAGCCATGTCTCTACCCGATGCTAATGATTGGAAAGTAGCCATGGATGATGAAATTAAGTCAATAATAGATAAAAATACTTGGACTGAACGAGTTTGCTTCCTAATACTAAGACATTGGGTAGTAAATGGGTATTGAAAAAAAATTAAGAACTGATGGTTCGGTCGACAAGTATAAGGCTAGATTAGTTGTTAAAGGTTTTAAACAAAAAGAAGGAGTAGATTATTTTGAGACGTTTTCTCCTGTTACGAAGTTGACTTCCATTAGAATTATGTTTGCGATAGCCTCAATATATAATTTAAAGGTACATCAAATGAACGTCAAAACAACATTTTTAAATGGAGACTTGGATGTAGAGATATATATTGAACAACCTGAAGGATATATAGTAAAAGAATCTGAGGATAAAGTATGTAAACTTAATAAATCTTTATATGGACTTATGAATAAGAAATTTAGAGATGAAATTAAGAATTTTGGTTTTAAAAATAATAAAGTTGATGATTGTGTTTTGACTAAAGGAGATGCAAATTCATGTGTAGCAATTACTCTTTATGTTGATGATTTATTAATATTTTCTTCAAGTATAGAATTGATAAATGAAACGAAGAATTATATTGCTCATGTTTTTGATGTTAATAAAGATATGGGGCCTGTTGATGTGATTTTGGGTATAAAGGTTACTAGAGACAATGGTAAAATTATTTTGTCACAGTCCCATTACGTTGAAAAAATATTGAAAAAATTTAATAGATATGATTGCAATGCTAGTAATACACCATTAGATCCTCATCATAAACTTGTTCCTAATGATGGTGAACCTGTTGCACAAGTGGAATATGCAAAAATTATAGGAAGTTTAATGTATTTGATGAACTGCACAAGGCGGATATAGCCTTCGCAGTTGGAAAACTTAGTAGGTTCACACACAATCCTAATTATGAGCATTGGCAAGAAATAGATAGGCTTTTAAGATACTTGAAATGCACAATTGATTATTCTTTGCAATATTGTGGAATTGGTACTTCTTTGGAATGTTATAGTGATGCAGATTGGGCTTCTGGAAAGATTCACTCAAAGTCAACTGGGGGATGGTTGTTTACACTCGGTGGCGGTGCGGTGGCTTGGTCATCAAAGAAACAGACCTGTATAGCCATGTCCTCGATGGAATCTGAGTATGTGACTATGTCACTCGCGGGTAAGGATATAGTTTGGATGAGAAGATTCCTAAGGCATATACCGTTCATCGAAGGCCCTATTCAACCTGTTACTATGTATTATGATAACAAAGTAGCTATCCACTTGGCAAAAAATAAGAGATTCACAAGTAAGTCTAAACACATTTCTAGACAATATCACTATATACGAAAACTAGTGAAGAAAGGAAAAGTTGTGCTAGAATATTTGCCGACTAATGAGATGCTAGCGGATCCGCTTACTAAAGCGCTTTTTGGAGAAAGAATTTTTAAGACCTCGAGGGAAATGGGATTAATACCAGTGTAAATAGGGATAGCCAAAGTTGTAGCCTACTTTAATTACGATATTTGTATAATATCTTTTTTAAAGTTCAAGGGAACTTTAACTTTAGGTGAATCCATTGGAAAGGAAACTTGGATACTTTCCGAGTACATCAATTGTATTATGAGATAAATCCTATTCTATGAGGTGATGTACTGTCATCTTTCACAAAATTTGGAGGGTTGGACATTATGTCTTTAACATGCTTATAGACTTATTTAAGTTGGAGTGAGTGAAAGCACTCTTTATCAGCTTGCCTACGTGAGTGTAGGATGTCAGGGTCGCATCCGATGGATTTTTCCTGGTGAAATCCTAAAACGCTCATTAGCACAAGATTAGCACATGACCTTTAACATGCGGCTTTTGTGTGACCATCACCCGGATATGGTGGAACTAAAATATTTCAGACAACTCCTTGACAAGATCAAGGTTTAATCCTCTTAGTCAAAGAACCTGATTTATTTAGTTCAATCTTTAGGTTCAAGGGTACTCCACCTATTGATTACACCATATTTTATTGTGGATTAAAGTGTTTGTGTTTTTTCATTTATTTTGAAAATGCCGAGGGATTGTTAAAATTATTTATTTTCAAAACACATTATACAATTCTTAAAATAAAAAATACTAAAATTAGCCGTTGGCCTTTTAATTAGCCGTTAAGGATGAAGAGATAATTGTGGCTCTTGGAAGAGTCACTTAACTCTTGACAGCCATAACCTCTCCAACAGCCATGTCTTTTCTAATTTCTACTCACCGGTTGAAAGTGTGATATATATATATATATATATATACATAATCATCATTGATCTCTAATCCTATTTTTTTTCCCAATCCTATTTTTGACAGAACCATTAAACTTCAATTTCTGCCGAAAGACCTCTCTTAATTTCTTTTAATTTTCTTCCATTTCATAATCCACAATAAGGTGATAGGTATATCTATTCATAGAGTGCAGTCTATAGAATAGAATTTTGTGTTTAGGCTTGTATCCTGGGAACAATTCTATTTCCCGAGAAGCATCTACATAGTGGGGAAATTGTTGTTCTTAAGAAAGTATCTTAAGTGATACGCATAGCCCAATTCATTTGTCTTAATTTTAGATTGCTTCTTCATCATTTGAGGGAATTTTACCAACAGTTACAGTACCAAAATTGCAATTTTGCCCCTAAAGGTATGGATGTAATTTATCCTTTTTTTCATTTTCTAAACTAGTAAATAACCAACGCGTTGCACATGAATCATGTGATCTTGTTAAAATAATTTTTGCACATAGATTTGTTTAATGTTAAAATGTTATATATTCAAAACTTCAAGAATAATTTAACTAAGTGAATTATTATTCAATAAATTATAATTATCTGAAAAAATAAATATTAATCGACATGAAAGACTGGGCTAATACACAAAGATTTTTTAAAATTAAAATCTAGATAATAATGCAAATGAATAGATTCTTACATAAATCTATGCTTCATTTGTTCATTCTCTTATTTTTGTCTATATGGATTCAACCATCTCTTCTTATTTCCTCTCCTTGCATTCTTTTGTACTTGTCTCTTTATTATTCTAAAATAACCAGAGCATGGTTCTCAAGATCATTTGACATGTCTACAATTTTAAATCTCAATTACATTTTTTGCAAATTTATACTAGATTGATGTAGATGATGCTTTCCATTTTGTTTGATTCGCTACTATTTGATGTATCTTTTTCATTTATAAAAAGGAAAATTCCACTATACCCCATTGTACTTTGACTCAACCACATCATCCACCCCCTTTACTCTGAAATGTGCTTCAGTTATTATTATTATTTTCAAGACTTCCATCAAAATTCCATCACTAAACCCCCTTGTACTCGTAAAAAAGGCTAAATCACTAATAATGCTTATATTTTAGTGAATAAATTTGATTTATACTTTTATTTTCTCTTAATATGATCAAAATTAAGAAGTGTGATGTTTTCAATGATAATGTTTGTTTATTAAATAAGCTCTCACTTAAAGATAATGTGACATCACTAATTTTGAATTATATTTTCTCTTTTATAATTTTAAAGACATGAAAGCTTTACTTTTCAACTTATCTATAATGCATGCATGTCAATTTAAATATTTTCCTGATGAGTTATTTAAATGTCTGAAAAAAGCGAAAGACCAAAAATAAAGATCACATCTAAAATTTTATTTTGAAAAGAAAAAACATAATTGTCTTTATATAACTTTCCCGTCTAGGAAATAATAATTAAAATATTAGTGATGTAAGATTAATTTTTGTAAGTGAGAGACTGATTTTTTGAATGTTTTAGTCTTGGACATTTGGAAAGAAAATAAGAGTATTTAATTTTAAATTAAATAAATCATTAAGAAAATCTTGATACTAATAATGATTTAGAATTTTTTAAGAGTACAAGGGGATAAAATGATACAGTTAAGAACAGAAGGGGGTAAAGTGTGATTGAGCCATAATACATGGGGTAAAGTGAAACTTACCCCTTATTAATTATGTATTATTGATCAAAATGTAGGAAAAGTAAAAAATATTTATGTCGCACGTAAAGCTAATGTGCAATAAAGAATATAATAGCAACATAATGGAAAATATATCTGAATATGATTCATGTTGTAATCATATTTTGGATTCTATTTTAGCATTTTGTTTCTAAACAACGACAGTCATACTCCAAATACAAATTCTTCTTGCTTGACCTTTATTACTCGTGATGTGTTTTTAGCTTTTTCTTGTAACATTTTTTTAATTTTTCTTAAATATTTAATTATTGGTGTTATTTCTTTTTTCTCTTCTTCTTTTCTTTAGTTGATAAAAAGTTGATGAAAAGAAACCATAAAACAAACAAATATCAATATTCTTTTAAAATTATTTTTTCTATTATTCAGATTTATACTTAATTTAGAAATTATATAGAACTCATTAGAGATTTATGAATCCAAAAATTGAAATAATTGAAATAGAAAAGGAACTCAGTTAATCTCAACAGTATAAGAATAACAATAAACCTTTGAGTTCTACTGGACATTTTGAGCTTGTTTATTTTCTTGTCCATTCATTGTACATTTTATATGCATATGTCGTCAGGGGGTGTTCCCTCATTACCAAAGCCATTAACACTCGATCAGCAAAATATTCCACAATGCGATGAAATGTGCACTCAACAATGGTTGTGGGTGGAAGATGTCGAGTACCTTTCAACACGTTGTATAAGCTTTCTCCCATGTTCGTCGTCATAATGTCTTCCTGCATCCCTCCATCATATGCCAGTATCCACTTTTCTTGTGGGATACCTTTCAAATAATTCAACGCAACCGGATCCTTATTACCAATAAGTTCAATTGTTTGGTCAAACTTTCGGACGTTATGTGTCATACCTGCTACATAACAGAGTTCATTCAAAGCTTTACTTTTGAATTGAGTGTTAAAGTCTGAACTTACATGTCGTAGGCAATATCTATGAGCTCCTAGGGGAGGGGTAAACGCGGGCATATATCGAGTAGCATTTAATTAGCCCTTATGATGATCAGAAATAAGGCAAATACCTTCATTAGACATAAAAAAATGTTTGCAGACCAATTGCAAAAACCAGAACCAAGACTCGTTGGACTCATTATCAACGATAACGAATGCTAGAGGCAAAATATCATGATTTTCATCCAGAGTTGATGCGACCAACAACTTAGCCTTGTGTCATGCGTACAAATGAGTCTCGTCAACACATATGACTCTTCGACAATATCGGAATCCATCTATACATGGCTTGAACGCCCAAAACGAAAATTTCAACATTTTTGGGTTTTTATTCGGTCTTTTGTGCCGCCATTCAACAATCGTACCAGGATTCCACTTCTTGATAGCTCCTAAAAGTTTAGGCAACCATGTAACTGAATCCTCCCACGTGCCATATACAATCTCATTTGCACGTCGTAAACTATACCAAGCTTTCCCATATGAAATATCGAATTGCCATTTTTTTTACACCATTAGTACAATTAGACCGACCTTATATGACGGATCCTTCCTCACTTCTGGTAGAAGTTCATTTGCGATCATGTTTATGTCCAAGTTAAAGTGGTTCTTGGAACAATCTTCAGCAAATCATGTGTGTGGCTCTTCATACCTTGTAATTTTCCAGAAATTAGTACTCTGCAGCAAAATTCCACATAGTCTAAAAGGGCATCCACGTTTGCATTTTACAGCATACACTGTCGGATTACTAATTGTTACCTTAAACTCGCGGCGTGCATGCTGCACGTGGTAGTTTATCTCCGCTGCTTGCAAGCTGAGTTTGTTGTCAAAAACTTAACCCTTGCGAAGATTACGTTTCTCATGACCATAAATTATTCTCCGGTCAAGCCTAAACTTTGTCGATGTAGTGAATCACCTTCTACTTCTGGGTATGTGGTGGAGTAGAACGGGAGCACTTCATGAGATCTTTCTTCGTCTCTTGTGGGAGGGACATCTTCATTCATCGGTACATTACTCTCATCATCTTCATCCTCATCCCTCATTGCATTGTTGAAGTGTTCTTCCATCTCGGCGTCTATATGAGTATGAATTGAACAGTCAGAATCATCACTGTCATCGTCAATCCCAATATCATCATTCTCAATGTCTGCAAAATCACTAGAGCCAAAATTAAGATGCTCAAATTCATGACGACTTTGTGTAAATGGACCTGCAATTAAAGATAAATATGATGACAGCATGTAAAAATAAGAATAACAAGTCACGAATTAAAGGAATACACCATTATGAAACTTATTAGAAATTCATAATTACCTGTTTGCATCTCAGGAATCACAAAATTCCTCGAATGAAGATTTACCAAAGAGGAATTTTGTGTAGACAGACCTGTAATTAAATATAAATATGATGACAGTATGTAAAAATAAGAATAACTAAGTCACGAATCAAAGGAATACAACCATTATGAAACTTATTAGAAGATTCATAATTACCTGTTTGCATGTCAGGAATTACAAAATTCCTCGAATGGGGATTTGCCAAAGGGAAATTTTGTGTAGACGGACCTGCAATTAAATATAAATTTGATGACAGTATGTAAAAATAAGAATAACAAGTCACGAATAAAAGGAATACAACTGTTAGGAATTTCATATTAGATGTTTTGATGATGACAAATAGGACTTTCTGTTAGACTCCGAAAAGTGTAAAAGCTTTCATAGAATGTTATGTATAAGTACCTGAAAGCTTATTTATCTTAGGCTTATAGTATTTATCTTTGTAGAATTCCTTAGACTAAGTATGTGACACTAAAACACTTAGGAAAATTCTGGGTGAGTCTACCAAGTGATGAAGGTGAAGATCAAGCGTCTAAAGCTACAATGGATAAAGATATCTTGAAGCGTCCGTCAAATGCTTTAGGGATTATCCCAGTGCTCAAACTACGAATGGATAACTCAGGCCGAATACTTAACATCAAGTGAAATGACGGAATTCTCAGTGAGACCATCAAGACAAGATTGAAGAGTAAGCGTCTGAAATAAAGAAAAGAAAGTCAGGATCAGTCCAAGCGTCTGTCCAATACACGAGAACAACTATTCTCTTCAGCAAGCGTCCAAAAAGGTTAAACCAACACAACCTACAAAGAACGTAACCTGAAAAAGAATTCAGACCCAAAACCATCCAAAGACTTAAAAAAATGCATGAATCAAACGGACGAATTATTTCCAACGGAAATAAGACAAGATGCATTAAAAGTCGGATAAGTGCTATTAAAATATAAGCACTATAACTTATGGGCAAGCCATATCTTTGACCTAGACTGTCAGATTTATGAAACCAAGACCATGCCTAACCAATTAAATATACCCAAAGTTAGAAATGTCTGAACTCAAGGAATGTTTGGGGAAACGAGACTCCAACCGAGTCAAACGGACAAAAACCACCAATACCTTATAAATAGCTCTTTCAACAAACAAGTAAACCGATGAAAAAAGTGACACTAACAAAAAATACCTACCTTGTTGAAAGAAAAGCTTACTAAAAATCATAGCCAAATATCCATATAAGCTTTTCACAAATATTCCAGAGACAGTCACCCATATCTCAAATCTCTTTTTAAGAAGAACCTATACTACCATTGAGATATCCCCAAGTTGTTTGAATTTTCCAAAAACAAACAAACCCGTGACCAAAACCATCAACACCTTTCATCTGAGTGAGAAAGCTGGTTGACTTGCAAGCAATATTTTTGTGTAAAAGAAGCTTGTTGAAGTTGATCTCTATTGGAGCTGAAATCTGTGTGACCAAGGAGTTCCGAGATCAAGAGTAACTTGCACCATTTCTGAGTGAAAGAAGCAAGGGGATAGAAGATCTTTAGTGGAGCTGAAATCTGTGTGACCAAGGAGTTCCAAGATCATATCCAATCTCCCTCTATCTTGTAGAAGTCTCTGTGTGACTCTTCGATAATCATCATAGTGGAAAAACCTCCCTGATAAAAGGAGAAGAAGGACGTAGCTGGGATTACATCACCCAGTGAACCTTACAAATATCTTGTGTCATTTACCTCTTTAAGCATTCATTGTCTTACTGCTTTACTATTCATACTGCATACATTCTGATAAAGTCTTAAAACAACCAAGCGACCACTTTCGATTAATTAACCGAACGCTAAGCTATAAAATACTTCCGCTGTGCTAACTCTGATTTAGTGACTAAACTCTGCCCTACTTTGGTAAGCGTTGAAATCACCGAGTCTAAGTTAACGTTTCTCAAGCGTCACATCCAGCGCTTAAACCTGTCAAGCGTTCAAATACTTCAAAGTGATACGAATTTTTAAGAAGTCGAAAAAGACTTCAGGGTCTATTCAACCCCCCCCCCTTCTAGACCCTTTCGTATACCACTTGGGACCAACAACAACATATATGAAACTTATTACAAGATTCATAATTACCTGTTTGCACGTCAAGAAGTACAAAATCCAAAGGGGAATTTTGTACAGTTTCAAAACGTCCAAACAAATGACCCGTTGTAGAAGCACCTTAAAATGCAAATCACAAAAAATAAAATTGTTTTACATTCTGCAAAGAAAAGAAAAATAATCTACACAAATATGAAATTTGGTAGTAAATATGATGACACAATGTAAATATAAGAATAAACTACCTTAATGCAAATCGTGAATAGTAGAACTCCCCACACCACTTGAAAAAAAATCGTGAAACTCACGATTTTCCCACACATGTGATTGTTGTGACTGTGTATTTAAATCTGGTATAGTGGGCTATGTAAAATACGGCATGAATTGGGGTGGTTGTAATGACGTCACTTGGGTTAACGACGATCTGTACTGACCCTGATGTTGAATTGGTTCTTTCTCAATATAAAGCTCGACGAATTCATCACAATGTTAGGATCCAAGAAAAATGCTCAAGTATCATCATCTTTGATCTCCATTGTCCTCTCCCTCATCACATTTTTCTTTTCAAATTCAAATTTTAAAATTACTTTTAATGAAAAATGATTCGGATCAGTTCTTGTTCTCGCATATAACTTCTCCAGCAATTCAGCATATGCGATCGTACGACGTATTCTCATGGTAGTGCTTGGACGAGTGCTATATCTCACTGAATTTGAGTCTTCAATAACTTGACCATCCGTGTATATTAAAACATTAACTGTGTTCGCCCTTGGCATTTTCTATATAATACCAAAATTCAAACCATAAATTAACAATAAATTCTAAATTATACCAAACCATAAACCATAAATTACAAACTATAGTTCAAAAAATGAAATTATACTTATATATTGCTAATTAAACCTAAAAGTTATAACTACTCATTCGAAATTATACATACTATGTAAACCTAAACATTTGAAATTATACTTCAAACTTATATGGAAACATAAATTGTATTCAACATGATATAAGAAACTAACAATTATATCAAAGTTCAAACCATAAATGCTAAATTCGATATTATACATCAAAATATCACTAACAATTCAAAATTATACATACAAATTATACCTAAAATTTATGTCAAAGTTCAAGCCAAAACATACCTAAACACTAAATTCAATATTATACATACAAGATATAACTAACAATTCAAATTAGACGTACAAATTATACCTAAACATCCGAAATTATACCTAAAAATTATATCAAAGTTCAATCAATAAATATTAAATTCAAAATTATAATACAAATTACACCTAAATATTTGAAATTATACATATAAATTCGAAATTATAACCTAAAAATAGAACTAATTTAAACTCTAATTTGATTCGAATTAACATAAATTTAACAATGTAATTTATAAACGAATTTAACAAAACAAAGAGTATATGAAAGTAAAAGATTACCTTAATGATGTGAGTCGAAATAGGCTCTTGGGCCAAGCTGTCAGCCCAACACAATTAAGGGCCCAAGCCCAACAACGTAACAGACTACAACTCCTTTAGAAGACATTATAGTCAGGTCCGACCTTCCGGAGGTTCGTCCTATACCAGGTGCAACATTCTATATAAGGCAGGCCTAGAGACAAGGAGCAGACAAGGATCAATTAGGGATGCACTTACCATATCCGGACCTGCGGAGATCACTCTAACCGACCTGCCAATTATGTTAGAATAGTGCCCTGTGAGCCAATCCTAGATAGGCTTTATTTATCTATTCTTGTAGTAAACAATTTCGTTTTACATTATATTAATAAAAGGCATTTCTTCATCTTATGTTTATATCGTTATAACTGTATGATGAAGTCCCTAGAATTCACACATAGCTATGGGGCTTGATATCTCATTGGATGGATATCATAAAACAAGTTTCTAAGGCTGTGATTTCTAAATACTGTCCAAGTCATAGAATTATCAAGATGGGACATTGATAATTCGGATAGACTTGCGCCTATGATGCACACTCTTAATTGGAGAATGTCTCGTTTTATGGACATTAGTGTAGTTGACACAAATGCACATACGCGGGTGCTTGTTGAGAACAAGTTCACTGATTACCCTAACTGAAACTTCCTAAATTGGAATTATTTCTATATATGTCGAATTAGGAGTTTCTTAATCACGATAGTGCAAGATTAATTCTTTGACTTGAGTCATCACAGTAATCTTGTATATTGACTCACTGCACTTTGACTCCTGTGCCAGTTCTTTTACAAGGACACATATGGACTGGTGATTGGGTGTAGTGACTCGTATATGGAGGTTGGTGTTGACAACAAAGGATCCATCACTTGTCTAGATGAACAAGTGAATTTCCTATATAATTCTAAGTGATTTGACTGAGTTAGTCCTTGGCCAAGGCAAGTAAGTAATTAATTAAGAAATGAGTTTCTTGAATTAATTAATCACTAGTCAAACACACTTGAATTATTAAGATTGAATTTACAAGGATCTCGACCAATAAGATTCCTCGATTCTTAATTCAATTGGGAAATTAGTTGATGGAAGAATCTCACTTGCATGGAATGCGCGATTGGAAAGGTTCACTTTGAATCGCCTACATCTAGGTCTTCAAGATAAGTAGCTAGAAACTTTTCTTTGATTTATGGGTATCTTATATTTAATGGAGATTAAATAATAAGATGGTTAATTAAAAGTGTTTAATTAATCGAGACAATTTAATTGTCCAAATTAAATCATAAAGGTTATGAACCCATTACTAGTATGTTGGTGAACCTAAAGGGTCACACACAATACTCGGACAAATCCATTTCTTAATTAAGGAAATTTAATTCAAAGTAGTTGAGTTAATATATTAATTAATTAGATTAATTAATTAAGACTTTTATTTATTCAAGTGTTGGATAAATAAATTAATTAAGTTGATAAGATCAATTTAATTAAGCTTAAGTCTAGAAAGCATTTAATTTAATTAGAAGTGACTTTTATTAATCTAGTATGGTGGATTAATTATTAAAAGACTATTTTATTAAGTCTTGGTCGAAAATTTGGTGGAGGAAAATAATTAAAGAGTTTAATTAATTTTCTTCTAGAAGGAAATAAGATTTCTTGGAGAGAAAGGAAACTAATTAAAATAGAAGAGTTCTATTTAGAAATTAATTAGTCTTCTATTCCTACATGGAAAAGGATTAATGTATAAGAGTTCTACATGGAAAAGAATTGCAAGAACCTAGTCCTATATATAGGACATGTAGAGAACGAAAATAAGATGATGACTTTTGAAGCCAAAATTTTTGTTCCTCTTGCATAGAAAAATCGTTTCTTTTTCCTCTCTCTCATATAGTGTTCTTGAGTTCTTGATTATTTATCAAGATCTTGAATTCAAGAATTCTTCAAAATACTTAGAGAAGTAATTTTTGCTTTCACCTTAATCCCATACACTATTCCTTAGAGTTAGAATAAACGTTTATAGATCAACCTAGCTAAAGATTATAAACGAGTGGGTATCCGGGGTGTGGATCAACTTTAGAGGAGAAACACTTGGGTCTCTGAAGTGAATCAAGAATCCGATCAAAGACGTTTTTGGTGGAGGAATTCGAAATCTACATCAAAGGGAAAAACGAAGGAGTTGATTCAAGGAACGAGAAGCAAGCTAGGGAGCTTACGTTAAGGAAGAAGAAACTCTTCGATTTTTATGAAAAATCGAATAAGGTAAGATCTTCTTTATTAAAGTTTTAAATAACAAATCAAAGATGCGCAAGCCTATGATACGTGATAAGCCCGTAGGATTAATAAACTCGCATGTTTAAATCCTAGAAACTAAAATTTTAATTTTTCGCTGTGCTTAGTCGGGCTACATGTATATTTCCCAACAGTGGTATCAGAGCCTAAGGCTCGCGCATCGTTATGCATGATCCATTTTTTTTTAATCGTTACATGTGATGCACGTTTAAAATTATTAAATTCATAAATTTTATTGATTTGGGGATTTTCATAAAAACAATTATTTTCAGTTTTTAAGGGATGTTTAAATCTGAAGAATAATTCTATGTAATGAGATTACATTCAAATCAAATAATGTGCGTGTGTGTAGCCGTGCTGGTTGATGTTTGATATTGAAATTTGGAATTTCGATTATAATTGGTTATGGATAAAACTTGGAGTCCCAAATTGGCTTAAAGTCAAATCTTATATGTTTTAATTTGATTTTAAATGTATAAGTAAATATGCAATTTAGAATTGCACAATATTTAGCCTAACTGTGCACGTGTGTTGTTTCTGTGAGAGTACTGCCATATGGGAAAATTATACCTTTGACTTGTGAAGAAAGGTTTTTCAGCAAAGATAACATGGGTAAATGTTTCCCATGCAATTGAGAATTGAGAATATTCATTAGCTAATTTACGTGAACAGCAACTATGTATTTGCATGTTTAAGAATTCAAGTGGCGGTGGAATTAATTTTCCATGGATTTGGAATCCAATATCATGAGTGGTATCATGACATGGGCATACACATGTATATATATGCACATAGCAAGGAAACAGTCCAACCTGTTTCGGAAATTTTATTTTTCCTAAAAGTTTATTTTATTTAAAAGGTGTTTTGAATTATTTATTTTTGGAAAAATCAAGTTTTATTGAGAAACCCCGAATTGATTTAATTTATGAAGAATATTTAGTAAATTAAGAATTTACATATGCTTTCATGAGTTGATATGCATGATGGAATTTTGAGGCCATTAGAATTGTACAAGCATGTTTACTTTTCGTTATTTATTATTAGCCTTGCCGGCGTTCGATCCTTGATGGCTCTAGATAGGATCGATTTAGATATGGCCCAAAATATCCATGTTATATTTTATGTATGAGATGCATGATTTAATGTATGAGATGCATGATTCTATGTATTAGATACATGTTTTTTTGGTTATGCTTATCTTTTATATTTCTTTTCATGTGATGTTGGGCATGTTTAGGATAGAGACTTAGATAAGATAATCGAAGCGATGAGACCTTTTCATAATATACTAAAATCCCTTACTTATTAGATAAGTTTATAAAATCTTAATGATTTTAATTTTAAGTTAATATGGGATAAAATTAAACGGGGTTTAATATTCCATGCCTACCATCAAAAGTAATAGCATGTCGGTGCTACTTATGTAGATTAGTCGACCATTGCAAGTGGGACTTTCTATAATGAGAAAGCCGTGATTATTACTAAGCATAGAGATGCACATGGGTAATTTATCCTGTAAGTTGACCATTGCAAGTGGAACTTTTTGGGTAGGTCATTTACATGTAGGTTTGATGGGTCTAACTTAACATAGGAGTAACATGGGGGCGCATAAAATTGAGGTCCATGTAAAACATGAGGTAAAATAATTGAGGGTTACATGGGGATGTAATTGATAAGTGTTGTCTACCTTTTTAATTATTATGTATGTGTCCATAAAATTGGGATATGTAATAATTAAATCGGACTTCAAACTCACTAAGAAAAATTGTTTTTCTCGAATTCTTTAATGAGGGTTATTGAATTTGAATTAAATAGTGGGAGGTAATTTATGATTAAAAGACCTTAAAATCATATCTACACATAATGTATTAAACATCTTCTTAATCTCCGTTTCGCTTTAATTTGTAGATAACTAGATATCTAAGATGGCTAAGAACCCGCTTTCCACAATTCTCGACACAAACAAACTCACTGGACCCAACTATTCTGATTGGCTTAGAAACCTTAAGATAGTGCTCAACTCTGAGAATAGAGCCTATGTCTTGACTGATGCACCCCTCTCGACTCTACCCGAGGATGCTGAGGAGGAGGAAATCGAAACCCATAAGAGATGGTTAAACGATGACCTCCAAGCAAGGTGCACGATGCTTGCATCAATGTCGAATGAGTTGCAAAAGCAACACGAAAATATGGCAAGTGCTGCTGATATTTTCAAACACTTACAAGAGTTGTATGGTGAAAAGTCTAGGAGGGAAAGGTACTTAGTGTCTAAAGAGCTTTTTAGAGCTCGTATGACTGAGGGGTCAAATGTCCAAGAACATGTGCTTAAGATGATTGGGCTCATTGAGAAGCTCGCAAGTCTTGACATTTTTCTAGACAATGAACTCTCAGTGGACTTAGTACTTCAATCCTTGCCTAGCACATTCGATCAATTTGTGGTCAACTTTAACATGAACAGTCTGGAGGCGACCTTGCCTGACTTGTTAAGCATGTTAAGGACTGCAGAAGCCACCATCAAGAAGGACAAGCCAGTCCTACTTGTGAGTTCTGCCCATTCTAAGGCTAAAAGGCCAAAGAAAGGGAAAGGGAAAAGTTCCCAAAAGAACAAGAAGCTAAAAGCTAAAGGTGGGGTCAAGAAGGTTAAAGCTGATAAAGATAAGGGTGATTGTTTCCATTGCGGTAAACCAGGGCATTGGAAGAGGAACTGCAAGGAGTACCTTGCGACCCTAAGTGAGACCAAGGGTATGTTTTATGTTGAAGTTAACTTATCTGTTAACGATACTTCTTGGGTATTAGATACCGGTTGTGCATCACATCTTTGCAATAATTTGCAGGCAATGACAAGAAGTAGGATGCTAGGAAAGGATGAGATCGTTCTGAGACTTGGCAATGGAGCAAAAGTTGCTGCCACAGCGATAGGAACGGTCAACCTGGCATTAGGCGACGGCATTAGAATAGTTTTAAATAATTGTCTTTATGTTTCTAGTATAATAAAGAACATTATCTCCATTCCTGTTTTAGATGGAGAGGGTTTTGAGTTTTTAATAAAAGATGGAAAGTGTTCCATTATTAAAAATTGTTCTTTACTTTTTACTAGTACTTTGACGAATTGTTTATACACTGTTCAACCAATTAATTCCGTCTTTCACATTCAACATAGTAACAAAAGAAAACAAGATAACTTAAACAGTACACTAATGTGGCATGCTAGACTAGGACATATTTCCAAAGAAAGAATGCACAAATTGGCAAAGGAAGGTGTACTCGACCTTAAGGAAGAGGAAACCATGCCTGCTTGTGAATCTTGTCTTAAAGGAAAAATGACCAAGTCACCATTTGTAGGACAAGTGGAACGTGCCACCCATCTTTTGGATTTGATCCATTCGGATGTTTGTGGTCCTTTTAGTATAAGTACTAAAGGAAGGTGTACTTACTTCATTACTTTTACCGATGATTATTCACGGTACGGATATGTGTACCTTATGAAGCACAAATCTGAAGCTTTTGAAAAGTTCAAAGAGTTTAGGAATGAAGTAGAAAAACAACTAAGTCATAATATTAAGACTCTTCGATCTGATCGGGGAGGAGAATACTTAAGTGACGAATTCCTTAGTTATCTTAAAGAGAATGGGATTCTCTCTCAGTGGACTCCGCCTGGAACACCACAATTGAATGGGGTGTCTGAGCGAAGGAATAGGACTTTATTGGATATGGTCCGTTCCATGATGAGTTTCACTGAAGTTCCTCCATCTTTCTGGGGTTATGCCTTAGAAACTGCGGCATATCTATTAAATAGATTGCCTTCCAAATCAGTGCCCAAAACGCCTTATGAGTTATGGCGTGGTAAACCGGCCTCATACAAATATCTTCGAGTATGGGGATGTTCAGCCTATGTGAAAAGGCTAGTGGGAGATAAGTTAGAGTCTAAGTCTAGCTTATGTAAATTTGTGGGGTACCCTAAAGAAACTGCGGGGTACTACTTCTATGATCCATCAGAACAAAAGGTGTTTGTTTCAAGGAATGCCATCTTCTTAGAGAAGGAGTTTCTATTAGATAGAAAGGGCGAGATCATAGAACTTGAAGAAGTTCAAGAACCACAAATTATCTCACAAACTTTGGAAACACAAACACAAGAAAACACTGAAATATCTAACACACAACCTCCGAGAAGATCCGAAAGGATCCGAGGGCCACCTGAGAGGTATGGTCTATTACTAGAAAGTAATAAGGAGGAGCTTCAAGTGGATGAAGATCCAAGAAGCTACAACGAAGCAATATGTGATATTGATTCTGGGAAGTGGCAAAGTGCCATGGAATCTGAAATGGACTCCATGTACTCCAACAAGGTATGGACCTTGGTAGATCCACCAGAGGGTATAGTACCCATTGGTTGTAAGTGGATCTATAAGCGAAAGCTTGGAGCAAATGGAGAGGTAGTGACCTATAAAGCTAGGCTAGTGGCAAAAGGTTACACTCAAAGAGAGGGTATCGACTATGAAGAAACCTTTTCGCCAGTAGCAATGCTTAAATCCATTAGGATTTTGCTTGCAATAGCTGCTCATTATGATTATGAAATATGGCAGATGGATGTGAAAACCGCCTTCCTCAATGGAAACATAGAGGAAGAGATTTACATGAAACAACCAGAAGGTTTCATATCTAGTGGGAGTGAGCAAAAATTTTGCAAACTCCAAAAGTCCATTTATGGACTAAAGCAAGCATCCCGAAGTTGGAACATCTGTTTTGATGAAACTATAAGGATGTATGGTTTCATTAAAAACGAAGATGAACCATGTGTGTACAAGAAAGTCAGTGGGAGTGCAGTGACATTCTTAGTACTTTATGTTGATGATATTCTACTCATTGGGAATGATGTAGGAATGATGCAATCGACTAAAGTATGGTTATCCACCAAATTCTCCATGAAAGACTTAGGAGATGCATCCTACATCTTAGGAATCAAAATCTATAGAGATAGATCAAGAAAGATGATAGGATTGTCTCAGTCAATGTACATAGACAAAATGCTAAAAAGGTTTAGTATGGAGGAATCAAAGAAAGGATTCTTGCCTATGAGTCATGGGATCCGGTATTCTCGATCCATGTGTCCTTCGACATCCCAGGAACGAGATAGGATGGCTCGCGTACCATATGCTTCTGCCATAGGAAGTATTATGTATGCAATGTTATGTACAAGGCCTGATGTGGCTCATGCATTAAGTGTAGTGAGTCGTTTTCAGTCCGACCCAGGTGAGTTGCACTGGGTAGCCGTGAAAACAATCCTCAAGTACTTGAGAAGGACTAAGACTTGTTTTTGATATACGGCGGTGGAGAATTGAAACTAGAAGGGTTCACTGACTCTAGTTTCCAATCTGAGGTGGATGATTTGAAATCAATGTCGGGATTTGTATTCACCCTCAATGGTGGAGCAGTAAGTTGGAAGAGTTCCAAACAGAAAACTACTGCGGATTCCACAACCGAGGCTGAATACATAGCTGCATCTGATGCAGCAAAGGAAGCTGTTTGGATTAGGAACTTCATCCAAGGGTTGGGTGCAGTCCCTAGCATTGTCGATCCAGTACCTCTGTACTGTGACAATAATGGCGCCATTGCTCAAGCAAAGGAGCCGAGGTCTCATCAAAGATCCAAACACATAGAAAGGCGATACCATCTGATCCGAGAGATTGTTGGTAGAGGCGACGTACGCGTGGAAAGAGTCGACACAACGGAGAACATAGCGGATCCACTAACTAAGCCCTTGTCTCGTAATGTATTAGAAGGACATCTTGAGAAGATGGGTCTAAAATACCAAGGAGATTGGCTCTAGTGCAAGTGGGAGATTGTTAGAATAGTGCCCTGTGAGCCAATCCTAGATAGGCTTTATTTATCTATTCTTGTAGTAAACAATTTCGTTTTACATTATATTAATAAAAGGCATTTCTTCATCTTATGTTTATATCGTTATAACTGTATGATGAAGTCCCTAGAATTCACACATAGCTATGGGGCTTGATATCTCATTGGATGGATATCATAAAACAAGTTTCTAAGGCTGTGATTTCTAAATACTGTCCAAGTCATAGAATTATCAAGATGGGACATTGATAATTCGGATAGACTTGCGCCTATGATGCACACTCTTAATTGGAGAATGTCTCGTTTTATGGACATTAGTGTAGTTGACACAAATGCACATACGCGGGTGCTTGTTGAGAACAAGTTCACTGATTACCCTAACTGAAACTTCCTAAATTGGAATTATTTCTATATATGTCGAATTAGGAGTTTCTTAATCACGATAGTGCAAGATTAATTCTTTGACTTGAGTCATCACAGTAATCTTGTATATTGACTCACTGCACTTTGACTCCTGTGCCAGTTCTTTTACAAGGACACATATGGACTGGTGATTGGGTGTAGTGACTCGTATATGGAGGTTGGTGTTGATAACAAAGGATCCATCACTTGTCTAGATGAACAAGTGAATTTCCTATATAATTCTAAGTGATTTGACTGAGTTAGTCCTTGGCCAAGGCAAGTAAGTAATTAATTAAGAAATGAGTTTCTTGAATTAATTAATCACTAGTCAAACACACTTGAATTATTAAGATTGAATTTACAAGGATCTCGACCAATAAGATTCCTCGATTCTTAATTCAATTGGGAAATTAGTTGATGGAAGAATCTCACTTGCATGGAATGCGCGATTGGAAAGGTTCACTTTGAATCGCCTACATCTAGGTCTTCAAGATAAGTAGCTAGAAACTTTTCTTTGATTTATGGGTATCTTATATTTAATGGAGATTAAATAATAAGATGGTTAATTAAAAGTGTTTAATTAATCGAGACAATTTAATTGTCCAAATTAAATCATAAAGGTTATGAACCCATTACTAGTATGTTGGTGAACCTAAAGGGTCACACACAATACTCGGACAAATCCATTTCTTAATTAAGGAAATTTAATTCAAAGTAGTTGAGTTAATATATTAATTAATTAGATTAATTAATTAAGACTTTTATTTATTCAAGTGTTGGATAAATAAATTAATTAAGTTGATAAGATCAATTTAATTAAGCTTAAGTCTAGAAAGCATTTAATTTAATTAGAAGTGACTTTTATTAATCTAGTATGGTGGATTAATTATTAAAAGACTATTTTATTAAGTCTTGGTCGAAAATTTGGTGGAGGAAAATAATTAAAGAGTTTAATTAATTTTCTTCTAGAAGGAAATAAGATTTCTTGGAGAGAAAGGAAACTAATTAAAATAGAAGAGTTCTATTTAGAAATTAATTAGTCTTCTATTCCTACATGGAAAAGGATTAATGTATAAGAGTTCTACATGGAAAAGAATTGCAAGAACCTAGTCCTATATATAGGACATGTAGAGAACGAAAATAAGATGATGACTTTTGAAGCCAAAATTTTTGTTCCTCTTGCATAGAAAAATCGTTTCTTTTTCCTCTCTCTCATATAGTGTTCTTGAGTTCTTGATTATTTATCAAGATCTTGAATTCAAGAATTCTTTCAAAATACTTAGAGAAGTAATTTTTGCTTTCACCTTAATCCCATACACTATTCCTTAGAGTTAGAATAAACGTTTATAGATCAACCTAGCTAAAGATTATAAACGAGTGGGTATCCGGGGTGTGGATCAACTTTAGAGGAGAAACACTTGGGTCTCTGAAGTGAATCAAGAATCCGATCAAAGACGTTTTTGGTGGAGGAATTCGAAATCTACATCAAAGGGAAAAACGAAGGAGTTGATTCAAGGAACGAGAAGCAAGCTAGGGAGCTTACGTTAAGGAAGAAGAAACTCTTCGATTTTTATGAAAAATCGAATAAGGTAAGATCTTCTTTATTAAAGTTTTAAATAACAAATCAAAGATGCGCAAGCCTATGATACGTGATAAGCCCGTAGGATTAATAAACTCGCATGTTTAAATCCTAGAAACTAAAATTTTAATTTTTCGCTGTGCTTAGTCGGGCTACATGTATATTTCCCAACAAATTATACCATAAAGGAGATGGCTCAAGTTGGAAGGATTATGATTTGTTCTATTTTCCATTGTATATTTAGAATAGTTGACTTACCTTATTGGTCACCCCATCATATAATTGTATATATATCAACTCCAAACACTAATAAAGGATCGACTCTTTTACCCCGTGGACGTAGGTCATAATATTGGCCGAACCACGTAAATATCTCGTGTTCTTTACTTACATTCCGTGCTTTATATCATATTTTCATATCATATATCGCATATTAATCATTGGTGTGCTTCCCACACACATCAATTGGCGCCGTCTGGGGAAATTCTGAGCAAAGTAGGACGTGAGGTAAATCTATTTTTCGCAAAAAAAAATTCCTTTAACGTTAACATCTTGCAATGGCAGCGGAAGATATGTTAATGATGGAGAATCTGATCGAAAATGGCGAAAATGGGAAGAAGACAATGTTTTCCCGATCTGGGGTTGAGCAGGCCACACCTGCAACTCCGGCCAACCTGGTGAGGCGATTGGAGGATGACCTGCAAAACCAAGTAGGAGACAACACTCCAGGAGAGCAAACAAGCGGGAAGGATGCCTCTCCTCAAAGTGTACTAGATTTGGAGCAATTCATGGGAAGAATCGAAGGTGTCATTGACAAAGTTGTCCATAAGGTAGTAAGTTCTAAACTTGCAGGCATGCCAGATCTAATGCAGAAGGATGATGTGACTCCACTCCTCCCGAGGGGTACACCCAAGGTTGGAAACACGGAGATGGGGGGTAATGGTAACGTTATCCCCGATGGCAACACAGGCAAGAGAGTAGAACGACCAGAAGACCTCAAACAAAGCGGAGGAAAGGATGACGACGTGCCACCTAAAAAGTTCTTAGCGCCAGAAAGACGCTATATGCGTCGCTTGGACCTGGAAGAGGAATATATGGAAGGATGGGTCCCCTAACCTAACTTGCGCAAGAAATAACCGCACGAGAATAAGTCACATTTCCAGGTGCATCGCTCACATAGCAACGCCCTGGGAAAGGAAGACCTGTAGAAACAACAGGCATGGATCCGCACCAAACATGACAAAGAACTCGAGGATGATGCCAATAGTTTCTTTTCCGCCCGATCTGGATGGGTACATCACAATGTGAAGGAACAGGCAAAAGCCAAGTTAGAACAGACTGAAAAAATAGCAAGACGAATGGAAGACCTGGAGCGTAAGACAATAGGAGGCCGGAACTCGGCAGATCGAGGCATTCCATTTACAGATTTCATTGCAAATGAGGAACTCCCACGGGATTTCAGGGTCCAATCCATTTCACTTTATGATGGAACCACGAATCCAGAATACCATCTATATACCTTTCTCAATTATGCTCTGTTACACAGGTACTCTGATGCCATCAAATGTAGGGTGTTCTTATGTACCTTAGCCAAATCCGCGCAACAGCGGTTCAACCAACTCCCAGCTAGATCCATTGGATCTTTTTCGGAGTTTAGCTCGAAATTTTTGCACCAATTCGCCAGCAGCAAGCGGCACGAGAAAACTCCTTTAAGCTTATTCAGCATTAAGCAAAGGGATGACAAAACCCTGCGTGCGTATGTCAAACGTTTCAACACAGCAGCACTTGAGACGCCAGCGGAAATATCAGACTTGAAGGCAAGTGCATTTACGACGGGCCTGAAGGAGGGCGATCTATTCAAATCATTGACCAAAAGGCCCGCCCTGAGCTTAGATGAGTTGTTGACCCGAGCTGAAAAATACGTCAACCTGGAAGATACCCACATGATGAGGAGAGTTGAGCAAAACAAAGAAAAGCAAGACGATGGCAACAAAAACAGATCTCGAAAAGACGAAAGAAGTGAATGGATCCCCAACACAGCTCGAGTGGCACCACCTGCTCCAAATGCGCCTAGATCTAGACGCATACCCATGAGGGGAAATTGGAGTGACCATTTGATGGCTGTGGAAGTCAAAAACCTAATCCAATGGCCCGAAGGTGCAGACCAGGAGCCCAAAAACCCTCCCAGTACACTTTTCTGCAGGTACCACCGCGAGTACGGTCATGATACTGATGAATGTCCACAACTGATTGATGAAATCCAGCGTCTAGCAAACATGGGCTACTTGAAGGAATACGTGATAGATAACCGCAACACAGGAAGCGCGGCCCCAGCGCGAGGGGGTCACACCTGGAGAGGTCGAGGTAGAGGATCGCGAGGTGGAAGAGCCGGAGCTGCAGGCAGAGGAAATTTTCCTCAGCAAATCAATAAGGCACCTATCCGAGAGATTGCACCCAGGGAGGTCGACAACCTCAACCGAGCAACTATTCATATTATATCGGGAGGCCTAGCAACAGGCGAATCAAAGCGGAATCTAAAACGCCAGACAAGAGTTGTAGAAACCCAACCATCATTCTTTATGAATGTCAGCCGGACCCGACCTAGGAAGGAAATACAGTTCGGACCTGAAGATGCCCAAGCCATACAGACACCCCACTGTGACGCATTGGTAATAACTGATGTCATAGCAAACTATGACGTACAAAGGATCTTTGTCGACACCGGCAGCTCACTGGACATCCTTTTTTACCAAGCATTCAAGCAAATGGATCTGGGAATTGGCAAATTGGAGGTCGTGCGCACTGCATTATTTGGATTCTCAGGGGAAGCGGTGAAACCTATGGGTATTGTTTCGTTACCCCTCTCTTTAGGTGAAGGATCTAACAAAATGACAAAACTGACCAAATTCTTGGTCGTGGATACTCCCTCGGCCTACAATGTGATACTAGGAAGGCCGGCACTAGTTCTATTTGAGGCGTTAGTCTCAATACCGCATATGAAAATCAAATTCCCAGCACTCAATGGAGTGGGGGAAGTTTGTGGCAACCAGCATCAATCTAAGAAATGCTACTTGGCCTCCATCAAGCAGGGAGAGAAGCCCAATGAAGAAAAAAAGAGCAAGCCCGAACCTATGGAGTTAGAAGATAATGAGAATGCCAAGAAAGTAGTATCATCACACGTGGAGCCGGTAGGCGAGCTTTTGAGCATAGAACTCATACCTGGAGACAAAGAGAAGATAATCAAGATAGGTTCGCACTTGAATCCCAACCTGAGAGAAGAGCTGGTAACTATGCTGAGGCAACACACGGATGTCTTCTCTTGGTCCGCTAATGACTTGTAGGGAATTGCTCCGACAGTCATACAACATCACCTAAACGTAGATCCAGGTGCACGACCGATCATTCAAAAGAAAAGACACTTCGGCCCTGAGAAAGACGCCATCATCAAAGCCGAAATCGATAAACTACTCAAAGCTAAGCACATTGTGGAAATACAGTTCCCGGAATGGATATCCAACGTAGTTTTAGTACCAAAAGCGGGGCAAAAGTGGAGAATGTGCATCGATTTTCATGACCTGAACAATGCTTGCCCTAAGGATCACTATCCCCTACCTAGGATCGATCAATTGGTAGATGCTACAGCTGGGTACGAATTACTAAGCACTATGGATGCACAGAGCGGGTATCATCAAATACCCTTGGCTGAGGAAGACCAGAGGAAGGTCAGCTTCATCACCTCCTTCGGTACCTTCTGCTACATAGTCATGCCCTTTGGCTTGAAGAATGTCGGGGCCACATACCAAAGGCTGGTGGATGAAATGTTCCAAGAACAAAGGAGGAGAAATATTGAAGTATACGTAGACGATATAGTGGTCAAAAGTCGCATCGCTAGAACCCACGTGCAGGACTTGCGAGAGACCTTTGAGACACTTCAAAGATATGGGATGAAGCTGAACCCGGCCAAATGTCCATTTGGAATCAAAGGAGGAAAATTCCTAGGGTACATGGTGACAGAGAGAGGCATAGAGGCTAACCCCGCAAAGATCAAAGCTATTCAAGATATGGTAGCGCCTAGGAATATGAACGAAGTACAAAGGCTGAACGGGAGAATAACGGCTTTAAGTCGCTTCATATCCAAGTCCGCGGAGAAAAGCTTACCATTTTTTAAGGTCCTACGGAAAGTTGATAACTTCAGCTGGACTGCTGAATGCCAGCAAGCCTTCGAGGACCTCAAGACATACCTGAGTAAGGTACCACTATTGACTAAACCTGTGCAAGGTCAGCCCCTGGTAGTTTACATAGCTGTGGCTGATCGAGCTGTCAGCATAGTCCTAGTTCGAGAGGAGGATAAGATAGAGAAGCCTGTATATTATGTCAGCAAAGTCCTCACGGACGTTGAGTCACGATATCCGGATGTGGAGAAAACGGCATTGGCACTGGCCGTCACCGCGAGGAGACTCAAGCCTTATTTCTTAACTTACAAGATCATTGTAAAAACCAGCCAACCACTTAAGACCATGCTGGGAAAGCCTAGAGCATCAGGTCGACTCGTCAAATGGGCTGTGGAGCTTGGGGAATTTGAAATAGAATACACATCCCGAGCTACGATTAAGGCCCAGGTCTTGGCCGACTTTGTTACAGAAATGACCCAACCTGAGCAAGAGAAGGAAGAAGATGAAAAAGTATGGCTCTTACACGTGGACAGATCATCTACGCAGAATGGGAGTGGGGCAGGCATAGTACTTACCACACCTGAGGGAGATCAGTTGGAATACGCCGTCAAATTTGAATTCAAAGCAAGCAACAATGAAGCCGAATACGAAGCATTCGTCATGGGGCTGAAAATGGCAATCAAGGGAGGTGCCAAGAGCTTAATAGTGTACTCAGATTCGCAACTGGTTACCAAGCAAAAATAAGGAGCCTATGAAGCCAAGGAAGAGAGGATGATCAAGTACCTGAAAACCATAGAGGCACTGCGAGGACACTTCCACAAGTTAGAAATTTATCAAATACCCCGAGCTAAAAATACCAAAGCTGACTACTTGTCCAAACTGGGCAGCTCAGTCGCTGACTGTCAAACCCGGAGTATTACCATCCAAGCTCTAACCAAACCTAGCACCGAGCAAGAAATCTTGCAGATAGAGGAAGGCAGAGATTGGAGAACAGAGATAATTCAGTATCTCACAAAGGGAACCCCACCTGAGGAAAGGAAAAAGCGACAACAGTTAGAGACTCGTGCTGCTAGGTTCGTCATGATTGATGATATGCTATACAAGAAATCATTTGTACACCCCCACCTGAGGTGTACTTCGAAAGAAGAAGGAGATTATATATTAAGGGAAATACATGAAGGGGATTGCGGCAGCCATATAGGAGGAGCAGCCCTAGCTGGGAAAATAGTACGAGCCGATTACTTTTGGCCAACCTTGAAGGAAGATGCAGCCAACCTGGTAAAAAAATGTGAGCAATGTCAGAAACATGCTAGTCTCATTCATCAGCCGGCGGAAGCAATGCGTTCCATGAGTGTTCCTTGTCCCTTCGCCAGGTAGAGGATGGATATTGTAGGCCCATTTCCCATAGCAAAAGGCCAAAAGAAATTCTTACTGGTCCTAGTCGACTACTTCAACAAATGGGTAGAAGCTGAAGCCTTAGTCCGGATCACCGAGGCAGAGGTTATCCGTTTTCTTTGGAAAAACATTATCTGCTGGTTCGGCATACCAAGGGAAATCGTGGCAGATAACGGAAGACAATTTAGCGAGACCAAGCTAAGGAGGTGGTGCGAAGAATTAGGAATCCAGCAGCGATTCAGTGCCGTTGCCCACCCTCAAACAAATGGCCAGGTCGAGGTAACCAATAGAATAATAGTCCAAGGTCTAAAGACCAGGTATGTCCACTAACCATCTTAAAAAGCCCTTACATTTTCTTTCTTCAAATTCTTGTCTTAGTTAATTTGTTTATTTTTCTAATAAGTTCGCGTGACTACCCAAAACCTCGGTCCCAAAGACTGGAGGGAACGGGTGGGAATTGGGTAGAAGAATTATTACCAGTACTATGGTCATATCGTACTACCCCAAAGTCCACTACAGGTGAAAGCCCATTTCATTTAGTGTACGCAGCTGAAGCCGTCATACCCACGGAGATCAGAGTGTCGTCCCATCGGGTAAGATACTTTGAGCCGGAGCAAAACGAAGAGAGGCTAAGGGAGGAGCTGGAATTAATTGACGAAGTCACAGACAAGGCATGCTTAAGGATCGAACAATACAAGCAGCGTATCGTGAAGGCTCAAGGAACAAAAGTGAAGGTCAGATCTGTCCAGGTGGGGGATCTGGTGCTGAAGAGTGCAGATGCGGTGCGAACGATGAAGAAACTAGACCCTAACTGGGAGGGCCCATACAAGGTTACCAAGGTGTTAGTTAGAGGGGCATATGAGCTGGAAGATGGGGAGGGTAGGCCACTCCCTCGCCCGTGGAATATGCAGAACCTAAAGAAGTTTTACGTGTAGCCGCGAGGGTTGCACTATTCCTTTTATTCCCATTTTTAACTTTTGAATTGTTTTTGTGTCGGAAGAAAAACTTAAGTTTTCCTAATAATCCTTTTTGGAAGTGGTGATCGTTGTGACTTTCAGGTACGAGAATTGTCAAGCCTTCTTTGCAGGGCCACATGCAAAGCTCCCAATGAAGTAAGATTTTATTTTCAAAAGTGCAAGACTGAATTGTACCTATATGTAAAGTATGTATGATAAATTGTGGAGTAAAGGGTTGCTGGTGCAATGGAGGTAGTCGGAGGTTAGGACTGTACCATCTGTGTGTGGACCCGGATCTGTCTAGGCAGGGATAATTCGCCTACAGATCAGACGGTCTCCAGGCCAGGGAGAAATAAGGAGGGATAGATCCTAGGGAACATTTACGGGGCTACCCTAAGGAAGACCGGGGTTTGGAGAGACAAGGAGAAAGGGGCAGTCATAAGGTCGGAGAAGGAATAAGGGGGGAAGGCACGGAGAATGTGGGACATAAGGATACCTTCGGTATGGGCTGGCCACCCTAGCCCGTTAAGGAATATTTTCGACGGAGGGAGGAAAAAGGGAATATAAGGCAGAAGGTAAATGCAAGTCCCCACGATTGCATAGTTGCGGTGCAAGTCTCCAATATTACACGGAGGTGGTACAAGTCCCCACGATTGTACGCACCTGAAAAAGAGTGTTTGATCCCGATGCAAGGCACCACGATTTCATAAGAACAAGAGAAAGGCAAGTCCCCATGATTGCATAGTGACAGTACAATTCCCCACGATTGTACGTGTCAGGAAATTACTAAGAAGTTGACGGAGGTGATGATGCAAGTCCCCATGATTGCAACAATTTGTGGACCACCTGACCCAATTGGGGCTATAGCTCAGTGTAGGTCTGGTGGGTACCACCTAAGAACTAATGCATTTTTGTTTTTGTTTTCCTGTGAGGAATGGTAGATAAAAGGTCCTACCCAGATTCTCTAAGGACATGTTTGTGTTAACGAGAAGAAAGATACGATTGTAATATTTTCATAGAGGTGCCCCTCAGTCGAGGTATGGTCGTGATAACCTAATTCGTTATTTGTCCTAGTGATTATCTCGTGGTAATTCAACAGTAAGGTTAGATCATTCCTTAGTTAAATTTGTGCAAATAATTACTCTTAAGCTTTTCTTTTATAAGACATAGCAGGTACACCATATGCAAGATGGACATCACACATCCCAAAACAATGTAAGTAAACATGTTCAGCACATAAAGCAAAATATTCGCACCAAAATGTCAAAATGCGGGTAACAAAGTAAGAAGTACGAGTCTAACCTAACATGCATAATAAAAAGATGTCAACAGCCCAAACCTGGGCAGGGACAGCAAAACGAGCAAGAATTTGTCAAAAAGCAACGCAGGCCCATCAAAACAACAAAAATAAAAAGGTGTTTCGAAATACTAGGGCTACATATGCCCGTCAAAAACCAAGTCTTAAAAAGGGAAAGCATCGAATTTTTCAAGGCTTCACGGGGGGAGCAGCCTGGGCATCAACTCCTGCACCACCCGGGACATCGACCTCAGCTGGAGCCTTGGCACCACCTGCCGGCAGATCGGGCGACTCGACAACTGGTTGATCTGCGGCTGGAGGAGGGGACGGACCCGAAGAAGCCGGATCTAAAGCAGCCATGGATCAAGAAGAGCTGCGTCACAATCTAGGAAATCTGCGGAGACCCCTTCTGGAGGAAAGCCCTTCACCTTGAATTGAGCAATACATCCTTCGAAACCTTTGACAAAGAACCCGAAGATTTTGTCGTCAGTGAGGCGCTCGAATTCTTTAATAGCCAGAAAGTCAGCCTTAAACTTGGCAACCAAGGCTTGGCCCTCTTCAGATGAAGGCAACTCGGCGATCGAGGTCTCATGCACCTTAAGTAGAGTGTCTTTCATGGCAGCGTCATGAGCAATCTCCATGTCTGAAAGGGTCGCCTCCAAATCCACCTTCTCGGCAAGAAGCTTGTTAAAGTCCTTTTGAAGAGCCTTCAGCTCCCTGTCCTTGCTGGAGCAATGATCCTGGACCTTTTTTAGTTGCTCCTGGACTCGGTTTAGCCTCTTCTGCAGATCCTCCACCTCCGCGCCCTTGTAGGCATCCAGCAAAGCTTGACCCGCCAGCAGCATACACTACAGTACATTTTTATACAACGAGTCATAACCAACATGAAAACACATAATCAAGCCACGCATGAAAGGAATCGTATTACCTTAGGGAAAATCAGTGCCGCGGCTTCAGACCTCTTCAGGGGAGACATGTTCTCCAGGTGGTGGCAGTCCGTGGAATTGGGAAGCCTCTGCAAGAAGTCCACCATAATTGAAAGTTCGTTGCTGGATAGAGCAGAAGTAGGAGGATCGGAAGCCCTGGACCTGGTTCAAGAAGCCAGCGGATCTGAAGTCTTGAGAGGCAGGTCCGGTATTATCTCACGGATGGATATACCCGAGCCGCCACGTTTGGGAGGACGTGCACTGGAAGAAGTCTCGGCAGCCATGGGGTCTTTTGCCAAGGACCTTCTCCTGATTGGTGCGTGACCTGGAAGAACCACCCTGACCTGAAGGAGAAGAAGTCAAAGATGGAGTATCCTGAGGCGTCAACGGGGATAGAGGAGGCATAGCTGGTTCTTATGAAGGAGGGCGCTGCCTCCTGCGGCTTACAAACTCCCTGGCACGTGCTAGATCCATCATTTTTTCTGCAAATATGACCAAGTAAAACAAGGGTCAGCATAAGATATGAAGAAACAAAGCGAGTCAAGCAAGAAAGAACAAGCCGAAAGCACTACCTATGGTGGCACCTCTCAGGTTAGCCCCCACAGGGCTATAGCCAAAGTGGTGTAACAGGCGATTGTCAACAAGCTTATTCATAAGGCGGGGAGAGAAATTCAAAAAATGCACCACCTGACGGTGGTATTCAGATAACTAACGAGGGGTAGGATGGTGTTCCTCTAACCTCTCCAAAATGCTCGGCGAAAGCCCCATACCACACCTGGGGACGGGGCAATGTAGAAAAAGTTATTCTTCCATTGCTTGTCCCCAGGGCGACCAGAAAGAAAAATAGCAGGACCTCGGGAGGTCAAGTAAAAAACCCCACTATCCGCAACACTAGAACGGGGATGGAAGAGAGTATAAAAGAACTCGGTTGTGGGCTCGATACCATGATAACTAAGAAGAACGGCAAAATCAGCTATCATCCGAATAGCGTTAGGTGCAAACTGATTCAGCGGAATGCCATACCTATTGGCTACGGAAACAAAGAAAGGTGGAACGGGGAACCTAAGACCTGCTCTCAGGAGGGCCACGTGAAAACAAGTGTGTTGTGGAGGAGGACGATGGGCTCTATCCTGGGGAGAATGAACTATTATCGAGTAGTCATCAGGAATGTCGTATGTACGACGAAGGTTTCTCAATTTTTTCAGGTTGAAGAAAGAGGGAGTCTCGTCCCAATAATTAGGGTTCGGCTCTTCTCCCTCCCCTAATTCAAAATCAGAGGGGTGTGAACCATCACCCCCTGAAGAAGCCCCAGCCCCAACACTCGACAACGGAGGTACAACAACAGCATCCCGGCTGTCGGATTCGGTATCCGACGAGAATAATTCTACAAAATCCCGACCACCCAAAGCAGGAGATTCATCATACAAATCTCGCACAAAAGAAGAGGTATCCCCCACCGAGTCATGCTTTAACAAACCCGGGGGACCCCTTCGATTTTGAGAGTCTGAGCCCGAGTCGCTCGACATTTTTTTCGTAAAAAAGGGGAAGGGGAACAGAGACAACAAACAGAAAAACAGCAGCAAGCATAGAAAATAACAAAGAACAACACAAGATAAACAAATAAGAGAGAAAAAAGGGAAAAAGCAGTACCTAAAGAAGGGGCGGAGAGCGCGGGAGAAAACGGCTGAAACAATGGGGGAAGGATGGAAGAAAACTCTGAATTTAACAATTAACACACAGAGGACGAAAGGAAATGAAATCTCAAAGTTTTAGCAAGTTACCTTTTTTAATTTTAATTTTCGAAAATAAATCGAAAATAAGTAAGGAAAGAGCGGGCTCTAACCTAGGCCGTACACGTGTGCCAAGACCAACGGTTGCCAAGATAGGAAGATGGAGGCCAAAACTGACAAAGGCAATGAGTGGCGCGATTTTCCAGAAGTTACCTTCATAACTGCAAGCATGGGAAAATGTAACCGTCGCGTCAGGAATAGGATTTCACCCGGAGACGCACCTGAATTAGGAACCGCACCTGAGAATAAAGTCCATATTTGAGAAGAATCCCCACGCAGCCTTTTCTTTCCAAGCAGTCTGAAAAATTCATGCAGCTCGGCCCAAAGATCTATCCTTTCTCAACTCACGCAGCTTGACTACGTCAAACTGCGAAGTTGGGGGGGACTGTTGATGTGAGTCGAAATAGGCTCTTGGGCCAAGCTGTCAGCCCAACACAATTAAGGGCCCAAGCCCAACAACGTAACAGACTACAACTCCTTTAGAAGACATTATAGTCAGGTCCGACCTTCCGGAGGTTCGTTCTATACCAGGTGCAACATTCTATATAAGGCAGGCCTGGAGACAAGGAGCAGACAAGGATCAATTAGGGATGCACTTACCATATCCGGACCTGCGGAGATCACTCTAACCGACTTGCCAATTATACCATAAAGCAGATGGCTCAAGTTGGAAGGATTATGATTTGTTCTACTTTTCATTGTATATTTAGAATAGTTGACTTACCTTATTGGTCACCCCATCATAAAATTGTATATATATCAACTCCAAACACTAATAAAGGATCGACTCTTTTACCCCGTGGACATAGGTCATAATATTGGCTGAACCACGTAAATATCTCGTGTTCTTTACTTACATTCCGTGCTTTATATCATATTTTCATATCATATATCGCATATTAATCATTGGTGTGCTTCCCACACACATCACTTAAATTCTTAAATTTGGAAAAATATGGAGAGGATTTTTGGAGGAAGGATTTGTTTGGAGAAATTGTAGGAAGGAAGAATTTGAAAAAAGTAAAGAAAGAAAAAAGAAGAAAGAATCTGTTCCCTTTACGTTGTGTCCATTCTGCACTCGGGCAGCGTGAAATGGGGCAAAAAGTTTTTTTAAAAAAATGCCCATTCCGCGCTCAGGCAGCGCGGAATGGGCAGATATATATATAAAAAAATTAATTACATTCCGTGCTCGGGCAGCGCGGAATCTGCTCATTCCGCGCTGCCCGGGCGCAGAATGTGCTATTTTCTGATTCCGAATTTTTCTGGTATTATTTTCTTAATTTTTATTTATTTTGTATTATTATTTAAAATTCCCGGTTGAGAACAAAAGGTTTTTTCTTATCTTTAGAATATTTTGTGTTTTTTTTTTTGGTAATTGCCTTTTTTAAGAAAAATGTGCTTTGGGTATAAAAAAGGTTAAAGTTAATGCTTTGGATAAAAAAATGAAAATGAAGACAGAAGAACTAAGCAAGGATTCTAAACCACCACGAAATCCACTCTCCACAAACTTTAGAAGCCAGCCCCTAACCAACTGAGCTGCATATATTTTCAAATTTTATTTGACACTTCAGTAATTGAGTATTCTTGGGGGCCATATCATTAATCAATATGCCCTCGATTTAAAATTAGATGTCTGGGGCTGGGTATCTAGGGGTGTAAACGAGTCGAGTCGAACCGAACGAGATGTTGTTCAAGCTTGTTTGAAATACAATCAAGTTTCAAAGTTTATGTTTGAGCTTGTTTGATTATTAATCGAGTCGAGCTCAAAGGAGTTTTAATCGAGCCGAACACGAGTCAAGTTCGTGTAGTTTAATTTTTTTTATACATGTTTTTATTACTTTTTACTAATCAAGTCGAGTTTCGGAATTTATCAAACACAAAAAGTTGTTCAAGCTTGGTTTGATATGTTGACGAATCGAGCTCAAACGAGCTTTTAGCGATCGAGCTCGAATCGAGTATCGAGTAATTTGGTTCGTTATTCAGCCCGACGGGTGTCCTTAGGCCTTCCTTTAGATCTATCACTGTTAAAGTACTTAAATATGCACATTAATAGTCATTGGGGCTAATTGCATATTATTCCTTGTGATTTGGCTAATGTTTGAAAAAAAAGCAATATGAGATCTAAGTTGTATCTGATCTAATCTAATATCTTCTTTTAATTAGTATAAATATATATATAATTGATTGAAAATTAATATGTAAGCATATGAGTATTGTCTTGATTCTATTGTAAAGTCTTAATGTGAAAACACACTTCACCGAGATAATCTAAGATCAAAGAAATAACAAGAGGATAAGCGGAAGAAATTCCGAAGGAGAAGAAAATCAAAATAAAGAAATTATCAAACATAAGCCAGCCGTTGTTATCTCCTAAACAAGTTGGCCCATTTCTTGCGGTACTGGCACACTAGAATACGATCGATCCATCCCAGTCTCGTTTCTTGTCTTTCATTGATCAATATTCAATCATAATATATATCATATTCAAAGGCAAACTAAAATTTGTGAGCAAAATTCAATGGCAGAGCCGAAGCTCTTTGAACTCAACAATGGCAACATGCAAGTTAAAGTCTCCAATTTTGGTTGCACCATCACTTCCTTGTGTGTACCAGACAAAGATGGTAAATTGCTTAACTTTAAAGACAATTCATTATATTTCTTTCAAGTGTGAATTTTTATGTTTATTGATATAATTTATATTTGAATTTGTTTGAAGGAAAATTGGGTGATGTTGTTCTCGGATTTGATACAATTGAACCGTATCTGGTGAGTAACATTATTTTTAACAGAACGCATGCGTTTGGATTTAGTTTTGATGATGGAAAAAATTGAATCTTGGCATGTTATGATCATGGGAAAATGATGGGTGCCTTGCCCATTTATATTCTTAGATCGAGGGCTTCTTATATATATATATATATATAGTTATACTAGTACGATTTTATTTATTAATATGGGGTTGGTTTTGAGTTGTTTATGTGCAGAAAGGTGTTGCTCCTTATTTTGGATGCATTGTGGGGCGGGTGGCAAACAGGATTAAGGATGGGAAGTTTACACTTAATGGGACTGACTATGCTTTGCCTATCAACAAGCCACCCAATAGTCTCCATGGTATACAATTCAATTTATTTCTTTGTTGGGCATGTCTAACATTTCATCAATTTCTGCTCATCTACATTTTGATCTGCCATGCCATGTGTGGCCCTTGTAGTTTTATTGGTGAAAAGTTGAAAATTATTAAGGATTTCAAAATTTAACTCTTTACACCCAAGCACGTGTAATTTGGAGGAACAAAATCGATGCATATGGTCAATATCATTGTTTTCTCTTCTTAAAAGCTAAAACTTAAGCATTGTTTGTGTCTCATATTAGTAATTGATTCTTGCTAACATGAAATGATGGGGAATAGTGTAAGTTGACTGGATCTCCAGATCGTATGCGTTTACATATTGACCGATGAAGGTATCATAATCAAGCAATCTTAATCACCCAAATGTGGTAGAAAAACCTTGAAAAGTACCTTAATTTCGTAAAACATGATGGAAAAACACATTTTTAATGTTTGACCCTTGTAGTAAAACTAAAGGTATGGTCTTCCAACTTTTTAATAAAGCCGAAAGATAAAGTAAGAAATAAGTAGAGCAATTTAGTCTCATCGTGTTTTCCACTTCTTGAAACAATATACTCCGATCTTTTAACCTGCAGGTTACTGGTTTTTTTATGAATTTCTTTTCTTTAACAAATCACTGTCATTACCGGGGGTTTTAGTGTCCAAGCATCCAGCTAAAGTAACATTACTCCCCTAATGTTTTCCTCAAGAGTAAGGACTATTGAACTATTTCTTCTCTTAGATTGGTTTATCTCTACTTCTAGTACATTAGGTGTATAAATTGTGATTTTATTTGAGAATGAGCATACGCACCCCATCACCAGATAGCCTCCCATGCTTTCCAGTGATAGCTTGTTTGTTTGGAACAGCATTGGTCTGTTTCACCGTTAATGACTAGTTAAACATTATTTTTTGTCTATAGCGCTCTCCTATGGTATTATTCAGATGTGAATCTTACTATATAAGCTATACCTTGCTATAACTTATTTCATCGGACCCCTCTCTTGCATTGTTTTTTCAGTTGCATAAGTAAATAAATATTTGCACCTTTATGTTGCTGAGAGAAGTTGGAAATGCATTTTGCTTCAATTTCAGCTACAACTGCATTAAATATTTGTGCAAAAATATGAGACAAAAAACAGGTCTACAAAGACCAAAATGTAACATTTATCTGAAATTCCCCTTGTTCTAACAACATATGCGAATTCTCAATTTATTTATTTTTGACATCTCTTATAAACCCTTTGAATGAAGGCGGCTACAAGGGATTTGACAAGGTCATCTGGGAAGTTGCTGAACATAAACAGGAGGGTGATAATCCATCAATTACTTTCAAGTACCGTAGTTGTGATGGAGAAGAAGGTACCGGATCAATCAAAAACCACATGGGACTCACATTTCACACATGTATACATGGATGGAGCCAGGGTTTTTTGGCTCGGGGGTGGGGACTTAATATTTTTATACCTTGAGGGGTAGAAATTGTATATCACAAAATTATAGGGGAAATATTTTGATTTTTCTTAAAGTTGAGGGGATGCGAGGTCCCCCAGCCCCCCTTGACTCGTCTCTGCATGTTTAGTAATTCACTTGTTGCTTTGATGATAAAATACAGGGTATCCAGGTGATGTTTCTTTCACTGCAACTTATACCCTTGCTTCTAAGACAACTATGAGACTCGACATGGAAGGCATCCCAGAAAATAAGGCAACACCAATCAACTTAGCGCAGCACACCTATTGGAATTTAGGTGGTCACAATTCGGGAAACATTCTTGATCATACAATTCAGATATGGGCAAACCATATAACTCCCGTTGATCAGAACACCGTCCCAACTGGTGAGATCATGCCTGTTAGAGGCACCCCGTTTGACTTTACTACTGAAAATAAGATTGGTAGTCGTATTAATGAGGTTGGGTTAGGATATGATCATAATTATGTGCTTGACTGTGGAAAAGAGAAATTAGGGTTGAAGCATGCTGCAAAATTGAAGGATCCTAATAGCTCAAGGACACTGAATTTATGGACGGATGCTCCTGGTATGCAGTTTTATACTGCTAATTATGTAAGTGGGATAGTTGGTAAAGGAGGTGCTGCGTATGAAAAACATGCTGCTGCATGTCTCGAGACACAGGGATTTCCTAATGCCATCAACCAACCAAACTTTCCTTGTGTTGTTGTTCAACCAGGCGACAAGTACAAGCACACCATGTTGTTTGAGTTTTCAACTGAGTAGGGTAGGGGTAGACATAGTACTAAATATATATGTGATTTCAGGTAAGTGAAAATAAAACTACTCTCCATGCCGTCGTGATTGAAATCAGCAGACATTGAGCTATTATACTTTTATATGGGTGAAGGAAAGAAACTAATAGTAGACGTTTTGAACTGCAAATTTTGCTTAGCCTTTTTAATTTTGTCATTTCCCTGTTTGCTTGAGTTTTTATACTAGTGTATCTACACACTACAACCCAGGAGGTGTGGTGGAGTAGAAAGGACTCCTTCTCCCTTATCCAAGTGACGAGGGTTCGATCCTCGGCCTTGGGTATGGAGAGCTGTTGAAAACACTGGGCCAGCTGTCTCACCCTTCGAGGTGCCTCCAATCAGCGAGAGGATTAGTCATTGTGGTCAGCGGTGGAAACCCTGCTGAAAACCAAAAAAATAAAAAATCTACACACTACTAGAAAAATATTCAAGATTTAGGAATAGGGCAAATCTGGTTATTGAATTTATGCGTCTGTTGGATGATGAAAATTTGAGATTGGTAAATTCTTTCAATTATGATTTACACACTTCAAATCTCTTGTATGATTGCTGAGTTTGGTCATCAAAATGTTTCCTTGCCAGTACCAAAAAATGTTGTTATTTGTTATGGTTTTGTAGACATAAGTATGTTAATACAGGGATGAAGATACTGGTTTTTGATGTATGTGTATAAATATGATTTGCTTTTATTTTTAAAGGGATATATTTTTTTTAGAAAACAATAACATTTCAAGGGAAGAAAATGGGTCATCGCCCCTTGGCCTGACCATGTGGCATATTTGAGTTACATGTACGGGTCGGGGTCGGGGTCGGGGTGTGTCACATTATTCCTTTCAATTGCTAGCTTTTGCTTGATAATTATTATGCATCTCCATTATTAGTTGTGTCTTCCTATGTCAAAATAACTTGATTCTGCTGAGGTCCCGAATGGTTGGATTCCTCACTTATAACTTGTTCCTTTGGGACTTCAATTATATGAAATGGAACATGTAAGAGGTTTTTAAAATGAAACTATCTGAAGAGTTTATGCTGAAAGTCATATGTTCGAAATTTAAGCCCCCTTTTTTAGCACCGAAAAACAAATCACATTGCATTCAAGAAAATTCCAAGTACATCTAAAAGCATAACTATTATTAATAATTTAATATCATAAGTTAACTAGACAAAAAACAAAGAAAAAACTAGAAAACAGGATGGGCTGCTCCAAAATTAGCCAAAATGTCACCAACCCTATTCAAATCCCTATAGCTGAATGCATATCTTCAATCTCAGTTGCAATTTAAGCCTTAAAATTTCAAGAAAGTTTATTAAATTTTCGGCTTCGAAATATGTCTTCTCTATCAATACTATAGATCCCCACTGGTGTCCGCTGTTTTTAAAATTGGACATGTGGTCAAACGGGGTAACCAATTGAGACTGCGCATCGTTGATTCGAGCGGTGTAAAAAGGTAAGTTGATTAGGGATATACTATATATATACACACACATAGAAAACTGATATTGGAGTTCCATAAATTACTTTAGGAGCTCCAATTTTGCTTTTCTTTATAAGAAAATGACTACAACACCTATTTACAAATAAAAGCCTAACAATTTACAAACAAATATATATTTTAATAATCAATTAAATATTGTGCCTCATAAATCTTTTTTTTTTCCAACCGGATAATTTTTTTTATGGATGAATATAATATTTTATGAACTGCATAATGGTGTAAAACAGGTGCTTTTACCTTTTTTCTACAAAATTTGTACAAAATGATCATTAAACCACTAAATGAAAATATTTATTTTAACTATTTTGTGTAATAAATATGAAATGCCCATATACTTTGTCTATTTACATGCATGTTAAAAAAGTACTAACTACTTATATCACTGTTCTTTTTTCATTTAATAGAATCATTGCTTATTTGCGTATTTGTTTGTGAGTTGTTGTTGTTGATGTATTTTATTGAAGGAAGAAAAATTTGACGTTGATTGTTGGATGTTTATATTTAGCAAAAATAAAGTGAATTCAAGTTGAATTTGGTTTTTTGTTGGTTTATATAATAGTAATTTTTTTCAAATTTAACATACTAAATAGTTTGTTTTATGAATGGTGCTCAAAATTTTTAATGGATATAAAATAGCAAAAAGAAAAAAAAAATCTACAACTTGATAATATTGCGCTTTGTTTTATTGAACATTATAATTAATGCATTTTAAAATTTATGGACATTCTCGTCATATTTTAGTTCAAAAATTAAAAATTGAGCTCCTATAATAATCAGTGGAGTGCCAATATCATTCCTCATTAGATATATATTGAATGTATTATAGTTAACTTCATCTTCAAGAAATTTATATCTTTAAACCCATAAACTTTATTTAGCGAAAAAAAAAATAAAGATAAATCTCAACTCAAGATATCATTATGAAGGCGTTTAGCTAAACTTATTTTAAAGAGCTTATAAGATATTTTTGGGGTTTATAAGCTCTTCAGCTTATAATATTTTAAAAAAATTAAATTGAAGTTCTCTTACTTATTTTTTAAGAGCTTTTAAACTTTTAACATCTTGTTTTAAAAGCTTATAAGTTATTTCACTAAAAAAATTATCAAACACTTTGTAAGAGTTTAGAAGCGCTGAAACATCTTATAAGATGTTTTAAAGAGCTTATAAAATTAGTCAAACACTATTCCTAACAAAGTATCTCATATTTCATATTCAACCCAAGGTCATGATCCTTAAACTCGGTCCAAGTCATTAAAGGGACCATCAATCTAAGGGGAAGAATTTTTGTTTTCCACCAATGTCATGGTGAGAAAAATAAATTTTCTCAAATTAGTATTAAATTTTCTCCCCTATTTTTTTTTCCTTTTCATTTTCTCAAATAACCAAAGTAGGGAAAATGGGTTTCTTTATGTCTTTCTCTTCATTTCCCTAGCAATTTCCTTGAACCAACCAGAATGTAAATGATACAAGATTAAATTCCATGTACATCTCATTTTTGCTTCATTGAATCAATGAGCTTGGGGCATGTATAAATAAATCTATTTCTAAGAAAAGGGTTACTTACATTTCAACCCAGCGATGGTGGTTTACGAAAGCAATTCTGGATTCATTTAACAATAAAGCAGAAATATATCTGTCCTCCGATTTCCAACTGCTGGGAATGAAACAAATTGAAATCTAAATCAACAATTACCTCATCATAATCATCCAGACAAAAAACAGAATCGCTCGGTGCCATGTCTACTTTTGTAAAGGATGTGGTCGGAAATGAAACACAATTATCAATGTAACACAAATTCATAACGCATCCATTAAATTTTCTCTTTCTGATACCAGGGCATATTTTGTCATTGGATGCTAAATTCATTTGAAACAAATATTTCACAGCAAAGTTTGTCACCGAATCATCTCAAAACCAAAATTTGCTTAGCTTATAAGCTTTCTTCCTTTGGAGAATATCAAGAAATTCTTCAACACATTTATTGTGCTCAGTTTCATTGGCAATTTAAAAGGTTGATTTAGAGAGTAGATATATCTTAATAAGGCTTCGTCCAAGGCTGTTCATTGTTCCGTCTTGCAGACTGTAGGGGGCGATCAAGATTGCATTTCTTGCAGACAGTATTCCGATTAAAATTCACGAAATCGCAGCTGCGGTAGGAAGCAATGTTATTAATAATAAAATTGATCAGTCAAACAGAAGTTGAATTGATTGGCAAAAGCAGTCAAGAAAAAATATGTAAATGGACTCGTACCCGGGGCACTCCCAGTCTCCAGGTCTTAGTTGCCTCTGGGGGCGTGCCTCTTGGCAGCGGAAACACTGCCTGTTGCTTGCAAAATTCATATAGGAACACCTATACGCCAAGACCATCCAAAGGAAAAATCGAAAATTACACAACCAAAAGGAGAAAACATCCAATAAAACTCCACATTCTAGCACCCATAATACACTAAGATAAAATAGTTCCTCTTCAACATATGAAGTTAAGATACAATTTATTGGTTAATTTCTGTACCTTAGGTGAGTGAGAAATAAGGTACTACAAAATCATTTTCCATGAAAATTTTGTGACTACATTTTCCTTCAAAGTGCAATGTGATGTCTATATAGATAAAAAAATATATATCTGATGTCTATGCTCCTACTTGCAAACACAAATCTAGATTGTTAATTTTATCTATGGTATCATTTCATTAACAAATTCCTGAAAAGAAAATGATTTTCAGCCCTAATAGAGCTGAGGGATCACGGGATACTAACAAAATTACCTTGTCCTGATACTAGCAAAAATTATCTGAATACCTTGTCAATCCCCTAAATTTTAGGGATACTCTATTCTAGTACAATTGGGTTTCCCTCTACATGTAAAAGTGCTTTATATTTTGTCCTAGTGATCCAATGAAATAAAAAGTACTTTTACCATATCTTTTCCAACAACTAGACTCATGTGGGCTCTCTGTGGGCGTTATTCCCACCTGGATTGATATAGCCATTACTCATGACATTTTCTCAATAAAGCTCTTTGTCATTGTCTTTAGAAGACGCTTCAAACCGAAGAAACAAAAGCTTAACTTTTGCGGAAAAACCATCCAAACTATGCACTTTTTGGACTTGGCCACCAAAACCTTTTTGTGTCTTACGCTTTGCTATCTGGCTAGAAAATATATGGCGCCACCTTTTACTGGATTCTGAATATTCCGCGTTATTCCCTTCACGTGCGTGCGGCATAGGCATTTCGAAAGTCAAAACATACAAATCATGTTAATGGCATCGCACTTTGATCCCCAATCATGGTGCACCTTCTCATTTTCCCAACACAAACTTTTAAAAAAACATGCACGAAATATTAATATATATATATATATATATATATATATATATATATATATATATAGGTACATCTTTTTCTTCATGTTACTCCTTTAGAAAAAAGAGAAATAGATTTAACATTTATTTGGTTAAAAAGAAACTGCTAGTGAAATAAATATTTTTTTGGTTTATTCACTTTCAATTTCCTCAGTTGAATCCATACTTCAATTTAATTCATCAAACATTAAATTCAAATACATAAAATTATAATTATAAATTGTGAATACAATGTTGATATCGAGCAAGTAATGAAATTCTAAATATAAAACTAACCAATAACATTAAAACCGTAACTTTTTTTGTTTTCTCTAAAGTTAATAAATTAAGAGTAATTTGCTCTTCAAAATGCATTTTACATGTTTAACTGTAGGTGGTGCATGTTTGAAGTATTCCTCCTATGGGATGATTCAAACACTCTCGTTAGACTGATTGCTGTTATTGTAAAAGATGAAAAATATTATCCATAAAAGTCACTTCCAAAACCAGCTACAGAATAACTTAAGTCGCTGGGCAAGTTCAGATTTATTGTCAAAATATATTTCTGTCCAAAATTAAGAGGTAATTTTCTCATTGTTTAGACTTTCATTAAAACACTTTTAGAAAACAACACCTATTTTCATGGCATATACACTATTTTTCAAAAGCTTCTACCCTCTTTTTCATAAACAATGTCCTATTGTCCAGGATGGTATTTATTAAACACTCCAAATACAAATAAATCAGGTAATTTTCTCGAAATGAAAGGTCAAAATCAATTTGTCAACTCAATTCATCATATTATGCAACTCCCCCAAGTCGAAAACATTCCATTTGTGCATAGAAACTTGAAAAAATCTTCTAAAGAAAATTCCAAAAAAGAATAATAACAGACAAACATATCCGAAAATGAATTCAAGCATTCTACTATATCTAAAGATTATGTATTATTTTGACTTGACATATTACTAATTAAAAAGATAAAAGTTTAAAAGTTCAAGACATCTTTTATTATATCATGTTGTTTTTGACAATTTTTGAAGTTGGTGCTCAAAGCGAGAACATTTAAACTTTGGACCAAAGTGCAATAACCTTATCGTGATTTGATGTTTTTGCCCTTCAGTTGGATCTTGATGGCAAAGTAAAACAAAAAAAAATTAAGTAGTCAAATGTAAAAACGTGCACAGTTCGTATGAAAAAATATCGGTCCACCTAACTTTTTATTCGGTGTCAGTTTATCTTATTAAAATGATAGCTTGTATGCATGAATATACAAAATCATCAGTTTACTTTGACCCGACAGTTCCAAAGCTAAAATAGTAATTGTTAAATTTTGCAGTATAAAAAAAGTTTAAGTTAACAGCATAACCAAATATGATAATAAAGGAAGATCAAACAATCAATTAATGAAATTCATATGTCAACAGCAACAGAAATTTATTGAACTTACTGAGGGCAGTCCCAATCTCCCATTTTCCGCACAACTGTATCAAGGGACACGCTATTGGGCCCCTCTGCTTTACATTTTAGGCATCGCATATTTTTGGCAAAGTTCATAAAATTGCACCTGCAATAAATTGGATGTGCATCACCATATTATACTTGAAATTATGAGAACTAAAGAAATTAGTAAAAAAAAAATATCAGATGTTCATATATATAAATAAGCATACTTCAGAATAGAGACTTTGCCAATCAACTGACATATTGACAAAAAGTTCAGAGGTGTGACAGTGTGAAATAAAAAATTTCCATTTATTACTCGAGAAACCTGTAGATACCAGCAGAAGAAAACAACAAAGGGACAAGAATGATTTATTGACAATTAAAAATTGAAGATGTGTGCTTGATTTTATGTTGTTGTCATCAGTCTTCCAATGGGCGACAGACCATCTTCCTCACTGATGAAGAAGAATATTTCACACTAGCCCTGTTTCAGTTCACCTTAGAATATAAATAGACAAAATTTTAAGCATCACTTTTAAGGAAAACGGATTTACTAATATCGTGTATTGAATATGTAGGGATCAAAGCAATGTACCAACCTTCCAAACCTATATTCTAGAGATGGACAAAAACAAAATCTCCAACTCTGAATGAAACACTAACATCTTGTTTGTTTACGTTTTCAAATCCCATTCTTTGTATATTCTAGATCATAAATTTTAAAAATCCACACTATGAATCATTTTCACCCAAATACACCTTTTTTCAACTTCACTGTCTCATTTCCCTACACAACTACATATCAACCACTGCATCCATCATTTCACGCTATCTCTGGTGACTAACGACATACTCCAACTATTCTTTCTTTTCTCTTTCATACTTTACAATATTTAATTTATATTTTATTCTCTCTTTATTTCACACAGTTATTATATATATAATAACTAAATCATTTTAACACATCAACTTCTCATTATTGATTTGACACAATTTACAGATTACAACCATCTCCTAAAGACATATATAAACACAATTCACTTCAAATCATTTTCACACAAATATCCATAGTACGCATTCCCCGGGAAATTTTCAGTATTTTAAACCAAAAATATAAACAAACAAAGTCTATGATAATGAAACCATTCCACCAAGAACTGTAGGTACAGAAACAACAAATACATTCAAAACATATAGTTGTTCGCTTACTTGGTACACACCCAATCTCCCCGCTTCATTTCAGCCCCTTTTGAGCTTTCATTATCCAATAAATCAAGAGACTGCTTCTTCTTTTGAGAAGTTACAGGAGCAGGCCTTGGAAGTTCAGGGTGTGGAGGTGTCTCACCAAGCTCAATCAACTCCAAGAGCAATTTCCTTGCAGATGACTCAACAAGATCTCTACCTGGAGGCTTATTTTCTCCAGAAAAAACAAGGGGATCCAATGCATAAAATAATAAGATACGAACTAGATCTATTGTACGTGCAGCAGCCTCAGAGTCATTTAGCATAATATATGCTCTATCACATGACCCACGGAGATTGCAAGAACTGCAAACCTATAGTTGATCAAAACCATATAATAAATCATACATAGAAGCATATATCCCATTTCTTAGTCATTGATTAAATGAAATCTACATAACTATTAGAGTAAATGCCCGACGCGTCACTTATTTGGGCGCCATTCTCTGTAATAGAAATTACTCTATGCAAACAATCTTATTCAATAAATAAAGTCAATCTTTTTATATTGCATTCTTTATTCTTGAATGTTTATTAATTAGAGATTCGAAACGGGTGTGGGTACCGTTAGAGGCATGGGGTGCTCGAACCGGAGATACAAAGCAAAGGAACGGCATTTTCACTGGGGCGTGTAGAACGAGTTCGGGGTTGATAATTTGATTCATCCTACCGAAATACTGTTAATTAAACAATTTATGTAAATATACTTATCGCTTTATGTTTATCATAGTCGATAGAGCAAATTAGTAGTCTCGTTTGGTGGATGGCTTTAAATATAATTTTTTAAATTCCACTGCGTTAAGACATCTCAGGGACTAGTCAACACAACAATAATAACAAAGATAAACTTACATCTCCTTCATCAAGTTTTAGATATGCTCTCAACATTTTTGCTGAGTTAACTGATTTCCGCAAAAGATTCGGACAACCTTTCTCTACAACTATTTGAATATCTTGTGTGGACATTGACCTGAAACAAAAAATAAATAGCTTTTAAATCACAAAAAACAACTTAATTGAACTTGAGATGTAGCACTTTCTTCTCAGTCATACATCCCAACATATCTCTCTTCCTCGCAGAATTAATATCTCAATTTTGGACAAGCATACACATGTGACTGTATCATCAGTATTTCCAAATTTTCCTCATATTTTCCACCAAAATCTCCTGGGAATTTGGGAAACACGCATCAGATTTCTTAATTATTGGTATATCTACTAAAAAATAGTTCAAATATATAAGATAAATCAACTATATATCAGTAAGTTTCAGCTTTTCAGCAATTCAAATGGGATTCATCCTATAATTTATCAAATAAAATACCAGCATTATTGGACGAATAGCAATAGCATATTTCTCTTAAAAAAATATCTATAAATGGTACTAAAAATTACATTTATTGTGGAGAACAATAAAATTGACAAGAACCCAACAGTACACCTACCTAAATGGAGAAAGAGAGTCGTATGTAAGTGAATTCATCCCCAGCCACCATTTCAAACAACAAAAAGAACACTTATTAATTATTATAGGTACATAACTACACAAGTTAACTAAACATACTTCACAAGTTATGTATGTATGTATGTATGTAATGTAAGAGTAAGAAACATGTATGTGTTCATTTTGACAAATTGTGTTAAACGAGAAGGAAGGAAGAATACTTAAAAATGTCAAAACGGTGACGTCCAAAGCTCAAACACGCATCTTTAACCAAGTTCATGTCCCTGTAAACAACAAGCCCTCCTCCTTCCTTTTCATTTTCAGTAAAGTAGCCTTTGGCCTTTAATCGGTCGATGAAATTAACCCACTCGGGCCAGGGGTGACCTGAAACCGCATCAAATTTATCAACATCGGAATCGGTGGAGGAACTACTGTAGCGATTCAACCGCAGGGAAGGCGGAGGAGGAGTAGGGAAGAAGAAGATTTTGTTGAATTTAAGGGGTGGTGGAATTAAGATTCGGGAATTATTGCGGAGAACTGAGGGTGCTACACTGGTGAACAACCTCCAAGTTGTCATTTCTTTTCTTCTTGTTTTCAAACCATGAGAATTTTTTAGGGGTTTAGATTTAAGGTTTTGGTGGGTTATGTTTTTCCCCCCTCCCTGTTTTGGTGATGTGATGAAGAGGGGAGTGAAAGGACTGTGTCTTTCGGCAGGTAGTATTGGTTTTCCATTTTATTTTGTATTTTTTTTGATAAATCAGGTAGTATTGGTTTGAACCTTTACTTGTTTTGTCATTTCATTTGAATATTTTTATCTTCCCCAAAGGTAAGTGTTCGATCCTTTGTGAACGGAGTACTAATTTTTTTTTTGATTCCGAAAGAGGGGGATACCCAACAATTCATAAACTAACCCGACAAACCCGGGTTAATAGTCACAAAACGAGGCCAAGTAATGTCTGCTCTATCATTGTCTAGTAGGTGATAGATATGTGAGTGTGATACATTCGTGTGGTGCATGTGGGTGTAAATGCCCATTTTAGCTAGAGCATCAGCTACTTGATTTGCTTCCCGCCAAACCATTTGAAACGAGATATCCCAGTCTCTACCCTGCACACTACGAATGCGAGAGATCACATCAAAATGGTGATGCTCCATGGAGGCGTCCATAATGCTATTAAGTGCAACGCGACAGTCTGATTCAACGATTAACTTCTTTGTCCCTGTGGCCCACGCCATCTCTAGTCCCAATAGAATGGCACGCACCTCAGCCTCCAATGACGAACATGGGTCAATGCGACCACTGAACCCCCTTAACCATGTTCCATGCTCGTCCCGAAGAGTACCCCCGACCCCTGCCTGGCCAGTTTCGGTTACCACTGCATCCACATTCAGTTTAGTGTAACCAAATGTCGGTTTTTTCCAGCCCGTATGTACCTGTAGGTGCATCACGTCCGGATCAAAGTTAAGGGAATGAATGGTACCGTCAATTCTTTTGTGTAACACATCTAGTTTCCCCATAGGAACTGGACTCCATGCGTCACCTCATTCCGAACCTGCCAAATAAAAGACAAAGTCTCAGTAAAGGCTATATCCCATTTTTCACACCAGTCATACCTGTTCAACTTGTGAGATAAATTCCAGTTGAGCCAGTCTTCTATTGAACCTGAAAAGAAAACATTATGACAATCAGGATGAACAAGTTGTAACCAAAATTTTCTGGCCCACTGACAATCCCGAATAGCATGTAAAGGAGTATCCGAGGCAAGCCCACAAATAGGGCACCCATCCGAAGACACAATTCCCCGCGCCTTTAGCACCGATCGAGTAATTACTTTGTTATGTCGGAGTAACCAAAGGAACATTCGACGTCGGTGTGCCCCCGTGACTTTCCAGAGTTTCAGCCACTGTTTGGAATTCTCCATTCGCACGTGACCTTCTAGAGCTTCGTAAGCACTTTTACAACTATACTTCCCATCCGGGGAGAATCTCCACCGTGGCATATCTTTCTGCCCCGATCCCGTTGCCAAATCTATACCCTGTAATTGAGTCTTAACCGTGCTGGGTAACCCCTGTAGACTGTCCCAATCCCATCCAACCCCCGGAATCCAATACTGAGCAACAGTCCGAGACAAGTCCTCAGATGGAATCGGTTGTTGACAGTGAATAGCTAACGGGTCCTCCCCTAGCCAGACATCTTCCCAAAATCTGACCCGAGTCCCATCTCCCACGATCCACCGAGTACCCAATTGAAGTAGAGGAAAAGTCGACTGAATACTCCGCCAAGTGGGCGAGGTCGCGTTTCTCGCCCGAGCACGCTGCCTCAGAACATATTTGTGTTTAAACACTTGAATCCACAAGCTATCGTCATCTCGAAGTAGCTGCCATCCCAACTTCCCGAGGAGGGCTAGGTTCGTGGTTCGGGTCTTTCTCAACCCCAATCCTCCTCGGCTTTTGGGTGTACAAACCGTATCCCATTTCACCTGGTGCAATTTATGTTCTAAGTCCGAGCCCCCCCACAAGAATTTTCGGTTCGCTTTATCAATCGCATCACAAATACCTAGTGGAATTCTCATTGTTTGCATGTGGTATGATGCCAGAGTTTCCGTTACCGATTTAATCAAGGTCACACGTCCAGCTAGCGATAAGTGTTTTCGTTTCTAGCCCTGTAATCGTTTTTTTACTCGATCCACCAAAAATCCATAATCTCGCCTAAGTAACCGTCCGTGTTGCAGAGGAACACCGAGGTACCTCCCCAAATTTTCGGTACAGCCAAGACTTATGTTATTAGTGATCCGACGCTTGAGTTCCATTGATATATTTTTCGAAAGGAACAACTTTGATTTGTGGATGTTTACAGCCTGCCCCGAGAGATTACAATAGTATTTCAACGTATCCATTACCGAACTCGTATACTGTACTGTAGCCTCCCAAAAAGAAGTAAATCATCAGCAAACATCAAGTGGGAGATACATGGTCCATGTCGTGACGTTGGTACCTGTCTCCATTTCCTTTCCCGAACTGCGACGTCAATTAGGCAACCTAGCTTTTGTACACAAAAAACAAAGAGATAAGGTGATAGGGGATCCCCTTGTCTTAGTCCTCGCTTAGGATCAAACCACTCTGTTGCCTCACCATTCCAAAGCAGGGATAGTTTGGCTCGGGTGGTACAATCTATAATAAGCGAGATCCAAGCCGCGGGGAAGCCAATTTCCCGTAACACGTTTTCGAGAAAACTCCAATCAATACGGTCGTAAGCTTTCTCGAAATCAATCTTGGCTATGAAAAAACCTTTCTTTCCTTTTAATCGATTTAAATCATGCAAAATTTCCTGAGTAATTAACACATTATCGATTGTTTACCTGCCCGGTATAAAACTACTTTGAGACCGTGGAATAAGCTCATCTATAAACTCTTTAATGCGATTAGCCAATGTTTTGGTAACAATTTTAAGGCTTACATTCGTAAGACTAATTGGACGAAATTGCGAAAGACGTGTTGGGTTCTTATCTTTTGGAATTAAAATAATGCTAGATTTATTAAGAGTGGGATTAAGGCTACCTGACTGAAGGGCTTTCCGAACCAGCTGAAAAATATCCTCCCCGACTATATCCCAACATCGCTGATAGAACATAGGTTGTATTCCATCCGGACCCGGTGCTTTAGATGGACTCATATCCCATAGTGCCTGTTTCACTTCTTTTTTGGTAACCGGCCGAAGTAGTATCTCCGTATGCTGCCACTGTAGTGTCGGGAACCCCGGCGTATTGGTATAGGTGCACACGGGTTCGCCCACATCATATAGTGCCTTATAGTACTCGATTGCCATGTTCTTAAGCTCAATCGGATCCGTTTCCACACTCCCATCCTCCCGTTCCAGGGTCTTCACTTTAGATTTTCCTTGTCGACGCACGGCCGAAAGGTGAAAAAAGTGTGTATTCATATCCCCCGCTCTAAGCCATTGAGCCCTAGCTTTTTGTTTCCAAAAGAGTTCTTCTTGACGTAGAGTATCAAAATACTGACCTTGAAGTTTATTTTCCAGCTTTCTGAGGGAGTACCTAAAGTTCCGACCTTGTGCTCTTTGTATCCCAGCAATACGGCCCACAAGCTGTTGTTTCCGCTTGAATATGTTGCCAAAGGTGTCATGATTCCATGCATGCATAGTTGTCCGAGTATGTTGAATTTGCTCATGCATCCCATCTTCTCGTCTAGCATGCCAGTTCTGATCAACCATTTCCCGGAAGCTCGGATGAGTAAACCATGCCAATTGAACCCGAAAGTACTCCAGACTAGTCCCTACCCGTGTATGCTCAGAGAGAGTGAGCATTAATGGTGCATGGTCCGACCCTATTCTAGGTAAGTGCCGAACTGTGGCCTGAGGGAAGGATAGCCGCCAAGTATCGTTACACATGGCCCGATCTAACCTTTCTTGTAATGGCGACCTCCCTCCTTTAGCCCACGTGAAAGGTGAGCCACCAAACTTAAGATCAATAAGCTCACATTTATCAACACATTCCAAAAATTTACGGCATTTATGCATGTCGACTGGAGCACCACCCGTTTTCTCTGATTGCGTCGTGACTACATTCATGTCCCCCGCAATAACCTATGGGCCGTGTATGTGGGGTTTCATACGAACAATGTACTCCCAAAGATGATTCCGTGACTCCACCTGCGGACTGGCATATACTGCCGTTAGAACCCAAGCCCTATCCCTATCTCGGCGAATAACGGAGGTGATACTCTGCTCATTAGCTTCAGCAATTTCGATATCAACCTCCTGAGAATTCCAGAATAACCATATACCCCCGGCAAAGCCCCTTGCTTCTACTTTTTCGACTTTATCAAACCTACTAAACATGAGTATCTTCTGTGCATTATGGCCTGGAATGCGTGGCTCCACAAGAACCAATATCATCGGCTTATGCTGAGTCAAAACTTCTCTGAGCGAATTCAAAAATTCAGGCTTCGCTGCACCCCTGCAATTCCAAAAAATCGACGTCATTTAATAACACAGAGGGAGAAGTTCAAGAGAACATAACTTATACCTGGGAGGGGGCTGAACAAACCCCCTTATCCGTGGTCATGTCCACGTCGCTAACACCATCTCGCCGAGATCCTGTTATTGCAACGTCTCCATAGCCCATACCGCCACTAAGAACAGCACATCGTGACATATCAACTTCTTCCACTGACTCAGTATCAGAACTAATAATGCCATCCTCTGGATACTCCGGCGGTCTTGTATGCCCAAAACGGGAGCTAGTTTCCAACATGCCCGCTGTACCCTACACACCCCCTCCAAATTGCCCCGACGACGGCTGAGATATATCAACACCGGCATCAGTCATATCATGGTCCCGCTCGACGGTAGAATAGATGGAGTTATTACAAATGGTATATGTAGCACCAATCGTGATCGAGGCTATCTTTTCCCTATCCACTAACTGTTCCGAGTGCTCCGGAGGTATTTCTCTATCCACTCTTCTCCAAACCTTAGTGCCCGAAGCTTGGTTTCTCCCCTCCACTGGCTTAACCAGTGCCACTTCATCAGAATCAACGTGCTCTTCCAACTCATACAACGCTGCAAACCGTGACCCACCCGTTGCCGTCTTGGTATTATCGTTTGGTTTATTGCCATGCACATGAGTAGGTGCCATCGTATTTAACGCATCACCCTTTGGTCCACCCGTATTCCTAGTCTCCCTGTTATCCCTATTCGGTCCAGCTGTATGTGCATGAGCCCCTGCGCCGAACTGGAAAAAAGAGGGTTCCTGGGCCGACTCCCGACTTATCTCCTTACGCTGGCCGCGTCGTCTCGTCCGAGGGGGCACGATATTCCACGGTCCAACAGTAGTGGGTATAGCGCACGTTTTTTCCCTCCTTCGTGCTGTTCCGACCTTGTCCTTTTGGTTATGTGAACCACAAGTCTCTTTCCGATGTCCCACTGACCCACATTCAAAACAAATTAAAGACAACCCTTCATACTCAACCACTCTTAATTTCTTGTTTACCTTAATAACCGGAATGATTGGTTTATCCAAATCGAGTTCAACGCAAACTCGAGCATAACGTCCCCGTAAAGGTCTCTTCCGTATGCTTATCAATGCCCCGCACCTTACCAATCAACCCGCCCATGCCTTTGAGGTGTTTATCATTAAAGTAGTGTATCGGCAAGTCCGGGAAACGTATCCAAACCATTGTGTTGGATATCTTCTCCTTCTGTGGGTTAAAAGTCGGGCTCCATTTACGCACCGTTAAGTAGTGTCCCAGAATCATCCACGGGCCATCCCGAAGCACCCTATCGTACTCCGCCTTAATTCTGAACCTGACGAGATAGAATTCATTACCTATATCTACTGGATTGACGTCGTATGGGAGCTTCCAAATGGCTTTCATACGCTGTTTAAGAATCGTGTATCCCACCTTCCGGCCGAGAACCTTCACCACAAGGGCCCTACGATACGGCGTCGCCATCTCCCGTAGGTCTTTTTCCGGAATTGTGTAACTCGGTACCGATTCATCCGCTTCATCCTCACTTAGGTCTGCTCCATCGAAGAAGTCTTCTTCCCCTTCCCCGGTGTAGAACCCCGGAGTTACTGTTTGCCTGTTCCATGCTTGGCGGAGGTTACCCATTTTCCACGAGTTGTTCGGCTGTTTCTCCTTCACCGTGTTTTCCATCGGACTGGTGTCTGCCATTGCTGTGTGTGTCTCTGTCCCTTCGTTATTTGTCGGAACAGCTCCTCCTGCCGGAGCTTGGTGCGCCATCCTGGTGTCCGAATTTGGGTTCCGGTGTTCTCCCTCATCCGCGCCTAACAGATTGCGTTTCAGCCTTTTAGTGTTGCGATTGGGGGTCACCACCAGTGGTGGTGGTGGTGTTGTATCGACGTCCGCCTCCTCCATGCACGGAGGCGGCGTAACGGCAGCCGGTAAGAGCCGACGCCGATAACGGCTCTTTGGTGCCGGGCACGCTGCCAGAAATAAAGAGAAAGAAAGGTAAAAACTTTCGGCCACTTTTGTGTTAAAGCATGCTCTCCACTAAGGCTAGAGAGAGAATTTTGACAAGTCTTTTAGAGAAAATTCTGCCACTGTTCGATATTGCTTTAGACAGATCATATAACATGTTAAAAAGTGTATTCTTTCTTTTGTGATAATTTTAGGCAGGATGTATTGTTATTTTGGTTGTCCATTTTGGCAAAACACGCAGGAATATATAGCTACACTTGATCATCTCAATCTCACTAGATCACTAAAAAAATAATATTGGTCTTAACTCTAATAAACATTATGGGTCGATCATCACCAACCTATTATGCACATAAAGTAGCAAAACTTTAGGTAAAAATCGCGACATCGGAAAATAGAAAAAATACTTGATCACAAGCATTATTTCAATATGAAACTCAATCAGCCAAAAAATATTTTATTTTATTTATATATTTTCTTTTCATAATATAATAAGTCACGCGTAAAAAATCTATATATAACAAACAGAAAAAAGTCCTAAATTTATTGGACATGATAGTTTTTTTTTTTGATAAATGGACATGATAGTTGAAACTGAATCAAACTTCATAAAAAAGAGAGCTATACTACTCTGTACGTAGCTTTAATTCAATTTTCTTAGTACTCACTTCGTAATTAGGTATTAATTAATTTGATTCATTAATTGAGTTAATTGATTGAGGCAATATTTGTTACATCAAAGTTCCTTTTGTGATGTATTATTTGTTTTGGTTAAAGCTGCACAATTTTGTTCTGAAAATACACTTTTCGCTAAGAAGAAGGCTTAAAAATTATATACAGTTAAAATCCACTATTTTTATCCAAGATGGAATGGTAGTAAAGTTCAACTTTCTAGTGATTTGATTTGTGTTTCATTTCACCCATATTGATGAGAAGACATGAGATCTGTTTTCTCCACAAATCAAATCAAATTAAATAGCCACTAGGGTAGCATTAATTTGCTCAAAGCTAAACCTCGTGATAAAACTCTCTCTCATGGCAACTCTTGCATGTGAAAGTAGGCATAATTTTCCTTAATATTATAATGACATGACTTTTCACATGACAATGGACCACCATATTTAGTACTTTGCACAAAATTATTGGTGCTGATTACCCCCCAACCCCAACCCACATTTTCTTTGATATTTATGTACCCAAAAAGTTGGTGGGAATTTTCTTTGACCACTTCATTTTGGTACAAAACCGAAAGGAACACAACTTAAGCCTTGTGCACTTATTGTGCACGGAGTAACCCTTTTCTTTTAACCAAGTTGAAGAGTGAGGAATTAATATACAATAGTGACTTCCCTTTTCGCATATAGGAGGTCCTAACGTAAGATATTATTTGTTTTGGTCGGAGTTGTGATGCTCTGAATTCCACGTAGAATAAGAATTGAAAAAATGAAAAATGTATAAGCATTTCGCAAATAACCTATATATGTGCAACCATCAAATATTCTTTTTTAAATAAGTAATTGAAAGCTTAGTTAATGCCAAGGTGCACTCGGAGGGTTTGGAGGCAATTCTCGCGTCCAATTGGCTCGTAATCCGAGTGCATGACAAATGAGATCATAGTCGATTTTCAGTTAGAAGGGAGGTGTTATGAGAGACAACGTGCTACGCAGGTGAAAGCCACCTCTTGAACCTGCATGACAAAGTTCTACATGTGCAAAAATCACATTTTGAACCCGTAGGAGCACCTCTAGAGTTCTGATCCTGGAGATCATGACCCGTGACTTGCCTTAATGAGTTCAACGAGGACATGGCGTTCTAAAGGATGAGTGATTGTGATGCCACATCCCGCATAAAATAAAAATGATGTGATGTACTTATAAGTATTGGCAAAAAACTATATGCAACCATTGAATATCTCTTTTAAGCAAGTGGCTGAAAGCTTAATTTTAAGGTACACTTGATGGGTTTGAAAGTAATTCTCGCGGCCAATGGTATCGTGAGTCCAAGGCATGACATGACTTGTATGGTTTGATTTTGAAAAGAAGTGCCGTTAAAAGAGAAATTCAAATTGAAGTTTATGTGCCTTTCAAATTCTTCATTTAAGTCAAACATCATGGGATAGTAATTACATATAATACTTCTAAAATCGCATGACTTCATTGTTTGTCTATGAATTATTTACTTAAAAGGTTTTAGGACAAAAAAAGAAAAGCAAAGAAAACCCCCCAACTTTTCACCCATAATAGGCTATATGGTGGCTCTACTTGCGTTGGTAAGGAAAAAAATTATATTTAATTAACTTCTCACCCCTAACCGGCTATATAGGGAAAATTCTTACATATATCCTATGTAAAACTCAGTTACATACACCAAGAAACAATAAAAGTAAATAAAAAAATGTATAGTCAATATAAAAATAAGTCAAACATGTTATTATTGTTTTTTTGTTGTGTTTTGATATATGTAATTGAATCTCACATAGGGTGTATATGAAAATTTTGGTCTCAACTTTCGTTGGTAGGAACAAAAATTATATTTAATTATGGTTCAATGCTCTACGAAAATGCTAAAATCAGTCCCATTCAAAATATTGTTAATATTTGGCGTGATGAAGTAACCCACGCCATGCTTATAGGAAGAGCTCGAACAATCTTTAAACACAAGGGTACATGTATTCGAAATCGACTCAGGTAAGTAAATAGAAAATACCTAGGACGGAAACAATATATAAAGCAAAATATGGAATGAAACACTATTTTACAATAAATAATCCAAACGACATTTTCATATTAGCGAATAATTGAGGGTTTTAACCTCAGTGCCACAACGTTCAAAGTTAAAATCAATCATTCTTAGGATCTATGAAACATGAAGTTTTAGAGTGATCATGACTAGCTATCCACATGATGGATGTTATGGAGTTGAGTGTATACGAGTAAATGTAATATTTTTTAAATAAAATTAATCCCAAAATTATCTTAAAAATACATTAAATTGGCTTAACACGTTAAAGACATTGATTTTCCACATCCATTAATAAAAAAATTACAAAATAAAATTCGTGAGTCGACTTAATTAAGTGTTCAACATTGCTTATGACGCAATGTGTTAATTACACCATTGGGTGATAGTTAATATGAAAGGAAGTTAATAATATCTTGGTCTACTAGTAATATTGAGCACATATGGTTATGAATCGATCTCACTAGATGTGTGAGTTGTTTCTTTATTTATATAGTAGTTTATTGTTTAGTTTGCAATAGAATACCGCATGCAGATTGATGATAGTTATGTTTGATATTTACTATAATCATGTAATCGTTTCATTAAAAAATATATCAAAATGGAAGGAAATGAATCGTAACATATAATTTAGCAATTAAAAAAGAAAAGAAATTATGTTTTCTAATTTATGTGAATTTCTTTTCTCGATTTCCACCTCTCTCTCTCTTACGTGGAAACACTGAAATGAAATCTATATAAATGAAGATGGGTAATCAATCGTTAAAAGGTTTTGTGTTCAATTTTCACCTCTACTTCATGATTTTAAGTTAAAAAAGAAAAGATTAAAATTGGACTAAGGGAAGAATATGTGTAATTATACACGCAAGGGTTAAAAAACATTATTAGTTTTTGGTGGGTCGGCCCCAACCCTAATTGGCTCTTCACATGTAACAACAACAAAACTAGACGCGCCATAATGAATTTTTCATCCCTTTTGGTGTAATATCCTGACTATTCCACATTTTTGCATCTCTCTCACACACACACGCATGTGTACATAAATATGTGTATATGTGTATATATATATATATAATACACAAACTGATGCAGGTAAAATTTGTCAGTAAGTTGATATCACGTAATTTGCCACGTGAGAAGGGAATCCGATCCAACACATGACAAATTAGGCTAAAGGTTGAATTAGGTATAAACTTCTCTCGCTGTTATGCAAGCTGCCTAGGTACCTAGTATGATAGAATCAAGTTAGTTCGTAGTTCGATAATGGAATTACTTTCCAAAGTTGCCAGTGGATTTTTGTGTGGAGAGTAGATAATGAATTCTTCATCAGCTCCTTTGATATATATATATAGATGGAGCTGAAAGTGGATTATCGGCCATGGGCTGAAACTTAGGACTAGCCCACTAGACTATTTATTAAACCCAATACTTAGCTATTTAATATAAAAGTAGCCTAACTACCTTTATAGCCTCTCGAACATAATGGGCTATACTCGAAGTGGGCCGCTAGCCCTATGGGTTTGACTATATTATATGCCAACATGGGTCCGCGGGAGGCGCCTCGGTCCAAGCAGGGGGTAGATTAATTACCATAATGCCCCTAAACATTTTTGGTGTACATCATAATGCCCTCCATTCTTGGGTTTCCCTAATGGGATATCCGGGAGTAGCAGTAACTTTGCTTAGGTCGTGCTAGGTGACACAAGATTAGGGGCTTTAAAAGCTCCCCACCTACTTTTGTCTAAGTATAGGTGGGTTGGTGGCTTTCACTCACACACCCATTCATATCTTCATCTTTTCCAAAAAATTCTCTTTTGGAAATTTTCTCTCTAGGAGCTCTCTTCCTTAGCCAACCATGGGTAGAAGCCAAGATGACCAAGGTAAATTTGGAACCCTTTGTATTTGCTCCCCATTTCGTAGTGTAAGTAGTGTGAGAAATGGCTTGTTTTTTTGCAAACACTTAAATTGATTTGATTTATGACCTCTTTGCCCTCATGGAGCCTTTTTTTGGGGTGTTTAGTGTTTTGGGGCAAATATGCTTCTTTACTAGGGGGTGTTGAGCCTCACGTATTGAGTAGGGGATCGCCGGGGGGTGACCCCGGTGCCATGGCCTTGAGATCGGGGCGTGAGTCTCGGTGCCTCGCTGCTTGACCGTAAGGCGTAGTGCCTCGCTGCTGGGCTATGAGGCGTGGTGCCTCGCGGCCTAGCCGTGAGGCGTTGCGTTTCGCCCCTGGGGCATAGTTTGCCCCGGGCCTATGTCTGGAGGAGTAGCCTCTGGGTCGGCTTATCCCTAGTTGGCTTTTGTTGGCCCTTTCTGACTTGTGAAAATATTGTGTTTGTGCTGTTGTTTTCGAATCCATCTATGTAGGATTTACTTCTAATTGAAAACCCCTATCTTTCATAAGACTAGGGAGCTCTTCTCCCTATGATAGTGAATGTCCTTTGAACCGCGAGGACCTTGTGTGTGACTCTTGCAACTCTAGCATAACTGGAGTCGAACTTTCCGCACTTTTTGAGGATACTGTTGTGGACTTGGAATTGCTGGTGCCTATAGCGGGTTAGTGAATTTTCGGCCCTTCTGAGGGGCACGTGACATTTACTTAGAGTATTTTCACTTGGGGTTCACCATTCCCTATCAAAAATTATTTGGGAAAATCTTAGCCCACTACCAAATTTGCATAAGTTAATTAACCCCCAATTGTTTTATCATTTTTGAGGATTTTATTCGTCGGTTTACCGAGTTAAACCTTGAGATAAGCTTTTATACCTTTCAAGCTCTTTTTACAGTTAGAATGTGTTCTACCGCACCTTATGTGTATTGTCACCCCTTGACAACCACTAGGTTTTTGGAAGGTAACGTTAGCCTTAAAGGTAATTGGAAATCAAAGTTCTTTTATTTTCCCATTACCCACTTGAGCATACCGACTCCGTTGCGTTGGAATAAGGGCGTTATTCCTCATAAGATCATCCGTGCTCAAAAGCAACTTAGAGTCATTTTTGATAAGACGGGCTTGTTTGACACTAAATTTGACGTTAGACGGTTATATACACATGGTATATATGTGTCTTTAAATTTTTCTCAGTTCATGATGTAGCTTTCAAGCAATGTTTGTCATTATACTTTCGCATATTAACACTTGGCTTTTTATGTATATTTTGCATGTGTGAAGGTCATCAAGGGTGGCAAAGCAAGTTCCACCGCCCCTCCATCTTCTATCAACACTCGGGGCGATAGTGGTGTGGCCAACTCATCAGGGCTCCCGAGTCTCGTTTCAAAAGACAAGGTCGTGGTTACTAAGTCTTCGGGACTTGTCCAACCTGACCGTGGTTACTAAGCCTTCGGGACTTGCCCAACCTGGCCAAGTGCCATGCACACTTGAATTTGACTCTATGATGGCCTGTTTCAGCCCTAGGGGTGTTCAGGGACCTACGTTGGGAGCCCCTACTAGCCTTCAGGGCATGGTATTATTGGGGATGGCGAGAGTACGCATGGGGGCTCGACCCACTCCCTTCCTAAAGTCAACCGTGATAAGGAGATGGCCTTTTGAAGGGGGTGCGACATTCCCGGGGGTCGCTCGCCCGCGTATTCTTCGCCCCCTCTAGATCCACCCACGAAGCGTGTTCGCGATTCCTCTTCGGGGAGTTCTAGTTCTTTCGGCCTTGGCAAGGGATTGTTTAATTTTGGGTTGAATCAAGACCCCAACATTCATTCTTTTTGGGATACCAGTGATTCTGTGACCCCTTGGTCTTTCATGAGAGTGGCCATGACTGATCACGACTCCAACCATTTATCTAGTCTTTCAGCTTAGCGCCTCGATTAAGAGATATCTGTTGGCGCCAGCCGGGTACGTGTTTCCAAGTTTTGTTGCCACTATTGGTAGGTTATGCTCTTATGCCTTCAAGTTATTGACATTTTGGTTTTTATTTTCTCAGTCTATACAACTATCCCATCAATTCCATCTTAAGTTAGAAGACTTAGACGGGAAGTATGGCGAAAGTCGCCAGCAGAACCAAAAACTCCTTTCCAAGTTCTTTGGAGCTAAAGAGTTAGCCGAAAAATGGGAGAAAAAGTATAGAGAGGCTAAGAAAAATCTTGATACGGAAGTATCCGATGGTAATGGATTTCTTAGCTCGGATGCTGGGAAAAAGACTTTATGTGACGCCTGAAGGTTAAGAGTGAAAAAATTTCACAAGAACGTCGACTTTCATTGATGAGTGCAACAAGCGGGCATATGATATTGCCAGTGGCTTCATGGCTAAGATGGTTAGCAAATGCCATGAAACTTTTCGGGAAAGTGGTCGTCACTTGGGTGATGACTTCAAGTGGCTATATGGTGATATCCCCGACACTAGCGACAGGGAGGCCGAGGCGGGGGGCGACACCGCTAGTTGAGTTGTTGGTCCCTTTTCAGCGTTTGGCTCTTTTATGCCTTTAGTATTTTGGCTTATCTGCTTGTTTTGCCTTCTCTTGCATGGAACTATTTTTATTCCGAATTTGATTCATTATTTGTAAGATTTATTCTTTCTTGCCCAATTGTGGACTAGTCTCTTTTCCGTATTGTTTTATACTTTAGCACATTGCCCTTTAGGTCTTCATGAGTATTGACTAGAATTATCTCTTTTCACCTGTAGGGTCGTGAGTGTTATGTCAATTGCTTAATTATTTTGTCATTCCCCGTGGCTTCATGGGTATTAGCTCAGTGATTTAGCTATTTTAACGTGCCTTTGGCGGGATTTTATGAATGCTAGGAGTGAGTGCCCCTTGGGCATTTTTCCTATAATTGAGCTTCACTTGTCTGCATTTTGTTTTTTTTAATGCATTAGGCTTTTAAAAACTGGACTTTGAAAAAACTGCTTTAAAACACTAGCTAGCCACTAGCGCTAGCCTATTAGGCCACTAGCGCTAGTTGTTCCATACCTCCTTGCCCCTACTCCTTAATATGTGCTCTAAAATATTTAGGAATAAGTTTGTAAGGGGTATTTCATAACTTATCTTACCTCGCTCCGAATAGATTTACATCCCTATGATAACTTGGAGTTAATCATTTCTCACGTAGGTTTATAGCCGATGGGTGTATTTTATATTGAATATAGTGTCCAACTGTTTAGATGAACATCCACACATGGGTAGTTAAATTAGGGTGAGCGCTAGGCCTTATGTATTGAGTGTAGATCCTCTTGAACTTGACGCCTCATACTTGGAGGTGTTTAGCCTAACAACTTTTTGACTGGGGTGCCCTTTGGCTTTATAAGCGCCTTACGCATTTATTCGTTTACCTTATTTCGTGGTCAAATTTTTTAGCAATGGTCAAATGCTTGACAATCGCATTATTTCATGCGTGGTGGGGGGACGTTAGTTTTGGTACTATTGGCTGTGTAGGTTTGCAAGCCAACGTCTAATTTTTTGAATTATGAAGTCCCCCACTCTTTAGGATTTTTCTTTACATAGAATTTTAGGAGGCTTGCACAGCCATAGGTGTTATTCATTTGCGGCATGAGGTGAATTATCACGCTAGCCGTATTGATGTAATCTTGGTCCAGAGTCCATATTGGAGGGGGGGGGGGGTAGTTTTACAAACCTCATTCCCTCTCGGTGCTACTGGAAGGATTATAAGGTGGGCTGACCTCAACGGAGTTTTCATTATTTCGGGGGACTTTTGTGGCTCCACCTATATCCCCTGAAGGGGCCTAAAGTTTTATGAATAGCTTCGGTCGGAATCATTGATCCCAAGAAGCATTTTTTGAGTGTTGTTAACTCACCCATGTATTCACGTCATACTCATTCATATGAGATGACATGCATGTTATTAGATAAAGCTAGCATACATAGTAGCATAAAGGCTAATGTGCCTCATGGAATTTATCAATCATATAGCAAAAGTTCAAAATATCTAACAAGAAATTTAAAACATATGTGGGTGCATCTAGGTGATAGTGTTAGGTGCCCGGCGAGCCATTTGTTTTGGGCTCTGCCATCTTAAATGTAAAACACTATGACAGTCTTGCTTTAAATATATTGAATATTTTTTTTTGTATGCTTATTTATTGTTATAACTAGTGTTAGTATAGATAAAGATCCCATGGATTACATATGGTAAGGGGAGCGGTCGGGATACCTATGGAATACTGTCAAAAACCGCAATCCTAAATAATGTTCCAAGTCATAGAGGCCGTAAGATGAGGGATATCATTGGCCTCGTTAAGACTTGTTCATACATGTAACTCTCCCAAGAGGTCTATGTGTTCCATTGTCGATGGCTTGTATTGAAATACATGTATGAAGATTCATACTTTGGTTATGGAATTGAACGGCCCCGCTAAAGGACTCCTAGTTGGTGCTGTCGAACATGGAGTCTTTGGTTTTCGTAGTGTGAGATTAGTCCTTAGACCTGAGATGTCATTGGAAAGGGTACTATCCACTATGCTTTGATATGAACGTGCACTCCAGGAGAGTCATACGGCGTGTATGTTGGGTATAGTCTGATAATATAGCGGAACAAGTGACAGTCGTCGAGGGATTCATCCAGGGTCACTAGTACCCAGTATTTCCTATGTTGTTGCGAAAATCAAAATGATCAATAAAAGCCTTTGATCAAAGAGATTGTCTTCTAAGAGGGATTGGTGGTCCCGGATTAGAAGATTGGATCATTAGATGACAAAACACAGTCATAGTTTCTAAAGTTATTGGGGTTCGACTGTCACCATACCTTAGACCATAGACGTGAAACTGATGAAGGGATTCTACTCACATGACGATCGTAACTCGGATAAGTTTGCTTTTCATCGTTGACATCTAAGAAGTCGTGGCGACGTTGCTATACATCGAACCACGACCAATAGGTGCCTTGGGTTAACTTGGTGAAATTAACCCAAGGTCTAGTTAATTATTAAGAATAATTAATCTAGCCTAAAGGAGGACTTATTGCTAACTTGTCAATGGGCCTGGGGGGTCACATACATAATTTAGTATAATACTTATTGGCTAGTTAATTCTTTGTGGATTAATGGAGGGATTAATTAAATGGATATAATTAATCAAGAAAAGGAATTAATTGATTGGTATTAATTAATGATCCTATAAGTTAATATTAAATTGGGAAGGACTAATCAATTAGTAAAAGAAAAAAAATAAAAAATATATATATATATACACACACACACACACACATATGTGCACGTGTGTGCGTGTGGATATGTATGTGTGGATTTGGTGGAAAGATTTATCTTGCTCATCAAATTTGTATATATATATATATATATATATATATATATATATGTTAATATCTTATAAATATATTTAGTAAGATCTTTTTGTTGGTTAAGGTAACTAATTAAAAGGAAAGATCTTATAAGATAAATATTATGATATTAAATGGATATGGTAATATCCAATTAGTTTGAAAAGAGTCCAACTAATTGAGGAAAGAGAATAAAAGAAAAGAAAAATGCAATATATATATATATATATATATATATATATATAGACACACTCCCTCCCCTCTTTTTTTGGGAAGTGGCATGTGTGTGTAGTTCCTCCAAAGTGAACTCTCTCTCTCTCTCTCTCTCTCTCTCTCTATATATATATATATATATATATATATGTATTCCACCTCTTTTAAAATACAAGGAAGGATTGATAAAAATTATACAAGTCCTTATCATTTATTCTCTCCCCCTTTTCTTTTACAAGAATTCTTCAAACTCATGTGTTGAGTGTGAAGAACACTAAAATTAATTCCTAACCCTTTTTCCTCAAAAAGCCAAAATTCGATATTCTCTTGGTCAGCACTGGTGGAGATAATCTAGGGTACGAGTTAGGGTGTGGATACATTTCATAGGCGCAACACTTGAGGTGCTAGGGCAAATCCAAATCGAAGACTTGTAGTAGGGAGTAGCTTAAAAAAAACATTGTTGCTTAAGTTGTTCAAGAGGTAAACACGAGTGAACTTTCTTCTAGGATAGTTTTGAATCTGATGGTACCATGTCGACCTGGCCCTAATTTCGGCGATGCTGATTTAATTTTTAAATTATGTCTTCCGCTGCGCCGGCGTCCCCAGAGTTTGTACCGATCCCAACAGTGGTATCAAAGCCAAGGTTTTGACATAGCTCGGATTCTTTTCGTGTTTAAATGCTTTAAAATATATTTTTATTGCATATTTGAATTGGTTGGATCTTCTGTTTAATTTTTGGATCCGTTGATTTGGAATTAATTTGAAAATCGAAGGGCTGCGTTTTTATGTTTTGATTTTAAAAAAAAGGGAAAGGGGAAGGGGCGTCGCCGTCGCGGCAGCCTGTTCGCCATAGCGAACAGCATCACTGCTCGCACACACCACTAGGCCCGCGTCGCTACGCGCGACACACCGTCGCAGACGGAGCAGCGCTATCACGTGCAACAGAGCGTGAGGTAAATGGTTGGGCTGCCTAAGGCGACCCGTGTTTTGACCTAGGGATCAAAATGTAATTTTCTCTTTCCAAATATTTTTTGTTATAATTGCGTTTTAGGCCTTGGGTCATTTTTGCAATTAAATTAAAAACACAACCCTAATTTGTGTTTTTATAAAATTATGGTTTTAAATCTCAAATTGAAATTATTCTAAATTTGTTCTAAAATTAGATATTTCAAATTAAGGGTTTTATTTAATTTTGGAAATTGAAATAAGATAGAATTTTATTAATTTTTGAAATTGAATAAAATTAGGTTTTTGAAAATTCATTTTTGATTAATTGAAAAAGTATGACTTTTTCATGTGAGTTTCTAAAATTGGTTTTTAGAAATTAAAGTCTTTGGATCCATTAATTAATTTGATTATCCTTAATTAAAGACGGTGAATATTAATTCATATTTGCATGATAGCATGTTTATGTGATTATGTGGTGATCCGGGTCAGGCCATAGACTAGTTGTTATTTTAATTTGAGACTTGCGTGCCATGTTTTTCTTTTATTGTAATTGAGATAGAAAGGTTTCTTTAAATGTAATTTTGAAGATGAAGATGGAGACGTTCAAGCTCATGAAAATTTGAAGACCTTAGTGTAGGGTCTGGGTCCTTAAAATAGATTGGTCAACACCTTGATCGCTCAGGGTGTTTAGGAATTGGCTTGACTAAGATCATATTTACCACTTTATGTATGATTGCTTAATTTCTTATGTTATGAGTGATGCGCATGTTTGCATAATCACCTAAGAAAGATAAGTAATTGAAAGTGTGAGACCATGTTTTTTTTTAAAAACCCTTTATGCATATTAAGTCCCTAAATGGAAAAATCGGGGGCCCGGAAGCCCCTTGATTAGGTCCAGTGGCTTCCATCATTAGATGTGAGAGGGAATAGTGTGGCTTGTCATCATTGTCTCACGAGTCGTGGAATGGTGGCAAGTTAAGTATACTAATCTCACAACTTGACCTTCTATATGACAGACGGTCATAGTAGAAATGCATACGGGTCTCAATTTCGCTAAGGAGTCATCTATGAGTCGTGGGACTACCAGGCTACTGTTATGCTGTGAGAATTTGACGGGTCAGACTAGTGTACGATTGCATCGTGTTCTCGGGATGTACATGAAATGTGAGGCAAACATCTCGAGAACCACCTGGATGTGGATGGGGCCATCGTGCCTGATCAAATGTCACCGCCCATTGTCTCATGAGTCGTGGAATGCGGTTGGGACATTTGACGCTCGAGCCCACTGGAAATGGAGTTTCCCGTCTTCTATCAATTGGGGTGTCAGATTTCAAAAAGTTAGTGGGAGCACACATGTATATTTAAAATTCCTTAATTGCATGTGAATATATGTTAGAACTGAATGCTAATAATCGTTTTTTGCTTTTATCACATTTACACAGTAATATCACGGATATCGTTAGTGCAAGTTTAATGGTTCTTGACAAGAACAAGTTTGATGGATTTAATTATGCTCTCTGGTGTAAATTTCTAGATATATACCTCATGGGTGAGAAACTTAATTATATAATCAAAGGGGAAGTCCCATCTTGGCCCAAACCTACAGCTTGGTCACGTACTTTAGAGTACTACACGAGGCAGATTGATGACGAGGCTTTTGTTCGACATTTCATATTATCAATGATGTCAGAAGATTTGATTAAGATATATGGAAAGGTCAACCTAGCCAAGGACATCATCCAGGATATTGAGGAGACATTTGGAAAAAAGACGCCAAGGGTAATTGCACTCATTGCCATGGGATGGAACACTTGAGCAAGGATTGTCCAGCTGCCTTCAAAAGCCACAACGAAGGTGTGTTTATTGTTGAGGTTAATTTGTCAATTAACCATGCTTCTTGGGTGTTTGACACCGGCTGTGGTACTTACCTTTGCAATGATTTGCAGGTGCTGTCTGGAAGCAGAGAGCTGGATGATGGGGACATGGTCCTGAGAATGGCTAATGGAGGGTCTGTCACTGCAATGGCTGTTGGAAACGTCGTTTTAGTTCTTGAGGATAGTAGTAAGTTTACTTTAAAGGATGTTTATTATGTTCCCGGATTGATTAAGAATCTAATTTCTATTTCTGTGTTGGACAAAGAAGGTTTTTATTTTAATAAAAATAAAAAATAATGATTTTTGTTCAATGTTTTTGGGTTCTAAATTGATCATTAGAGCATGTATGTATAACAACCTTTATGTTTACCCGCATACTAATTCTCTTGCAATTCAACCAATAAACATAAATTTAATGATCCACCTAATGCACAAATCTGGCATGCTAGACTTGGACATGCATCTAAAGATAGGATTCGCAAGTTGTCAAGTTTAATATTAAATTGAGAAGGACTAATTAATTAATAATAATAAAAAAATTATATATACACACACACACACATATGTACGCATGTGTGCGTGTGGATTTGGTGGAAAGTATTGTGCTCACCAAGTTTGTAAATATACATATATATATATATATATATGTTAATATCTTATAAATATATTTAGTAAGATCTTTTAGTTGGTTAAGGTAACTAATTAAAAGGAAAGATCTTATAAGATATATGTTAAGATATTAAATGGATATGGTAATATCCAATTAGTTGGAAAAAAGTCCAATTAATTGAGGAAAGAGAATAAAAGAAAAGAAAAATACAATATATATATATATACACACACACACACGCACGCCCTCCCCTATTTTTTAGGGAAGTGGCGTGTGTGTGTGTATTCCACCTCTTTTAAAATTTAATGAAGAATTGATAAAAATTATACAAGTCCTTCTCATTTATTCTCTCCTCTTTTTCTTTCACAAAATTCTTCAAACTCATGTGTTGAGTGCAAAAAACACTAAAATTAATTCCTAACCCTTTTTCCTTAAAAAGCCAAAATTCGATATTCTCTTAGCTATATTGGTGGAGATAATCGAGGGTACAAGCTAAGGTGTGGATATATCTCAGAGGCGCAATACTTGGGGCGCTAGAGCAAATCCAATTCGAAGACTTGTAGGAGGGAGTAGCTTAAAAAGACGTTACTGCTTAAGTTCTTCAAGAGATAAACATGAGTAAACTTTTTTCTAGGATAGTTTTGAATTCGATGGTACCATGTCGACCTAGCCCTAATTTCGGGCATGCCGCTTTAATTTTTAAATTATATGTCTTTCGCTGCGCCGGCGTCCCCGGGGGTTGTACCGATCCCAACACTAGGCACCTCAAAACATAAGTATGCTGGTAAGCACCCCTACTCAACACTTAGCTCATGGCCAACTCGCTAGTGTTCGATAGAAATATTAGGATAGTCTTTTGATTTATTTGGTATCTGTTGATGCCTCATTGGAAATAATACCTTGTTAAGTTGGGGGGGGGGGGGGGGGGGGTATCCCCAAGTGGTGGTTCTCTCATGCTAGGCCTCCAATCCCAGTGCGCCCTTCGCCATCCTTGGCGCCTTTCATGTGTCACTTCACGTACACTGGAATTTCCCTCCTCGATGATGGGTACCATGTTTTTTATGTGGACAGTGACTTCTTAGGGCAACATGTCACGACCCTCGTCCTCTTCTTAGGTGCCTGATTGCGGCGATACTGTCCAAACACTAAGAAGTTGGATCTTGCCGCCCACGTGACTTTCTTCTAGCGAGATTAAGTTTATCACGATTTGTTTCCCTTTATCATTGTGATCATCGTCGCCATGCTTCCTTTTAAGCTTCTTCAAGGCGTTAGCCTAGCACTCTATTTCTACCTTCACATTACCAACGGCTTCCCTTGTTCCTACAGGGGTCGGAAATTTTATTTTCATATAAAAGGTGGATATGATAGCTACTAAGAACTTCACCATCTTCGTAAAGCGGGCTGGAAATGCACCCAAAGATATGGGTAGAGACACCTCCCCTAGTGCTTCCACCATCTCACCCGTGAATCCAGTGAGAGGGGTGTTGTCTGCTTGGAGCTGTGCATTGTCCAGCCCTAGTTGGGGGAAAGCATTGTAAAAGATGATGTCTGCTAAGCTCCCACTGTCGACCATAATCTTCGTAACCCAAAATTTGGAGATGATCGCTGATACCACTAAGGCGTCATTCACTAACGAGATGTTGTTTTCCAGGTCTTGCATTCCAAACTTTATGGTTTGCGTCTTTGGCTCCACTTGATTCACTTGCTCACCCCGTGGGGAGCTGATGGCATGTAGCCCTGTAGAAGCTCTTAGTGAAGCTTTCCTAGAATTCACAGAGTCTCCCCCCATTGGGCCTCCCAAAATCACCCCTATGATCCCATTCATTGGGGGGTTTTCCATATCCAAGTTTGCCATAGGGGTTGCCTTTGCCCCCATCTTTGCCTCGTGGTCCTGAGGGGTCTTGGGTGGTCGGCTCAGACTGTGCTACTACTTCTTGCAAGTAGCTCCTCTTGATGAGCTTCTCAATCTCCACCTGCAGATGGTGGCATTCCTCGGTAGTGCGACCTTTGTCCCGGTGGAACCTATAATATTTCTTTGACTTGAGGCGGCTGGGATTATCCTTCACCTTTTTAGGCCATTGGACTATGCTTTGTTGCTCGATTGATGGCCAGAACTTGCTCCTGCGGGAGTGTAAGAGGGGTATACTTAGAGAACCCCGAAGAAGACATGTGCTTGCATTCCTTAGGCTCGATCATCTTATCATCATCTCTTGCCTTTGTTTTATTGCCACCGCTCTCTTACTTTAACAGGCCCATAGTCTCTTCGATTCTTATGTACTTTTCAGCTTTAGCCAATAGCTTCTCCATGGTTGATGGCGGCTTCCCAGCTATAGACTCCTTGAACCTATTATTGCGCAAGTCCCTCTGTATTATTCCTGATAGAAACTCGTGGTTGACATGTGACACCTCAGACACGATCGTGGAGAAGCGCTGTACATACTCTCTTAAGGGCTCCCCATCCTTTTGGACCACCGTGAACAGGAAAGATGCTGTCTTGGTTAATTTCTTGTTCATGAAAAAGTGGTCAAGGAAGCGCCTGGTCTGCTGCTTGAAGCCGGTATGTAGGCAATTAGTTGAACCAGCTAAGGGCCTGACCAGAGAGTCTGGTTTGAAAAGTTTTACAGAATGCCGCATCGCTGATGTCATACATGTTAGTCTTTGCATTAAACTTGTCAACATGCTCTTAAGGGTCTCCAGCTCTCTCATATTCATTTAGGTGTAGAATCTTCAGTCCTTGTGGTAGTGACTCTGCCAAAATTGCCAGGCAGAAAGGACTTCTCTTGGGGGGAGCTACAGCCAAGGGTACTAGATGCATATCTTCACACCTTTCTCGGTTCTCCAAGCTATCATCACTACATGGTGCTTGTCTATGGCAGGCTTCTCGCCTCGGCAGGGTCTCTTTAGGGTCAAGGAAACTTGACCTTGACGTGGAGACCTTGGGGGTGTTGGCCTTTTGTCTCTTCCATGTCGTGGCCTCTCACGAGGTGAAATCATGTTGTTCTCTTCCTTTTCATGTGCTGCCCCATTAACTGGGGAGTTGAATTGCCTCGATCTTATCCTGCCAGGGCTTAGGGACTCCCGACCTTAGTGGGGAGATAGACTAGGCCCGAGGGGGATTGACTAGGCTTAACTCGCTGGGGGTGACTCTTTTCATGAGGCTACTGATCTCTACAATTTGATAGAAGGGGTTTCACTTGAGGCCTCCTCTCTTGAGGCGGGAATGCCTCTTGAGGATTTCTCACCTGGGGGTTTTGACCCTCTGTAGGTGATAGAACAGGTGTCGCGCGCGAAGGGTGTGCCTGGGCGTAGTGCTGGACTGCTCGCGCCACTGCACGTAAAGAGGCGTCTTCAATAAGAGCAAAAAGTGCCTCTTGAGTGATATTGAACACTCTAATTGCAGGGGGTGGAATCACTGTTGGTGTTACGGGTGGCATGCTTTGCTCATTCAATGGAGGTGGGTATATTAGGACCTACTCCACCAACTTGAACGTCTGGTAGACCATCTCTCCAGACTTGAACGCCTGGTAGACCTTCTGAAGTGGGGTTAGGGACTTCGTTGCATGTTGCTGTCGTATTATTGCTAGTCATCCTATCTCCGGTAGTATGTGCTTGGGACCTAGTTTGCATACTCATGGCAGAGCGTTGTTCCCACAGCCGGCGCCAAACTGATGCGGTTAATTTGTCAGTAAGTTGTTGTCACGTGATTTTGCTACGTGGGGAGGGAATACGACCCACCACACGACAAACTAGGCTAGGGTTCAATTAGGTATAGACTGCGCTCGCTGTTATGCAAGTTGCCTAAGTACCCAATATGTGATCTAAAAACCATGGATTGGTCACGAAAATCCTTTATGTTGTCTATGTAGTGTGGATGGGATTGAAACTCATAATCGTCTTCCTTTCAATGTAAGTTTTCTAACGATTGTTTTGTTTTTCTATGTGAACAGTTAAGTTCAATTGGAAATACAGGGATTTGCACTTCGAAAATTAATAGGGCAGCAGGTAAATGGAGTAGAAAACACATTGTTAATGTGGCATACTGTATGTTGATCTACAATTGTATACTTTATTTGGCAAGAAAGAAACTCAAGGAGTTTCAAAGAAAAGCTACAACACCGCAAGTACTAGCTAATTTGTGCTATACAAGTGGTAAAAAATTGCTTTATCACGCTAAACCTGGACGAGTCTATTCAAAGTATCGTGATTCGATGAAGGATTGCTTGCTAGTTTTGTTTAGAGTTGTAATTAAATAGTATTTACTGTATGCCATGTATTGTTCATGCATTTGATACTCGTGTATAACCACTAGCTTTATTGTATTTGTGCTTGGATAGAGTAGTCGAGATGCGAGAATAATAACCTAAGTATTATTCTTAGGCCTATGTTACCAGAGTGATTATGTACTTAGGGGTGTCTCAACACCTAATACCCTAAAACCATCTGATTTGGGAACCATTGACTGAAAGCTTGTTAATGGGTAACTTAGTCATCTTATCGTATACTATTCTACATGGGTTACAGGGCTCTAATTTTTGGTTTACTATTCTGAAAATCAAAGACATTACACTTGGTGGGATCATTTATCAAGTGTTATGTCTAAATTTTTTCTAGTTGGTTGTAGCAAGGTTGTACCTTGTGCACATTTATTGTAAACCCATTTTATTTTAATGAAATTGTTTTTTTCTCAAAAAAAAAAAAACAGAAAGAAGGAAAGAATAACTTATATAACTGTTAATTGGTAATGTCTTCCATTTCTCTTTCCCTTTTACAAATATTTCTCTTTCAATGTTATATGATAAATACATATGCATGTTTTTTAATTTTCCACTTTGCCCGATGCATATCAATGTATGATAATAAATGTTGACTTTTGTTAATGTAGCAATTGAGGATTTTCATTATTATTACATATAATAATTATACATTCCACTTCATTGTAATTATCTAACTCAAATTACCTAAATGACCTTTTATTTTGTTTTTGGTTAAATTTTTCAAAGATAATCAACAAAATTGAGTCAATCCTTTTACTAATGATGATAGTTACCTCTCATTTTAATTTTTAATATCTGTTTAAGTTAATTTTTCAATAATGTATCATTATTATTTAAACAAAATAACTATAATTTAATGCTCATATAAAATAAACTTTCGATGATAATCATCATTTTTTAGATTATAAATAAATAAATAATGTAATGATATATATATATATATACTTAAATCATTTTTTTACATAATGAGTATCATGTGCCTTGGCATGGGGTTACTTCTAGTTTTCATTTTTATTTTCCAATTAAAACAACAACATTATTTATAGATATATTTTTGTTTGGTTTTCAATTGTTGGAAAGTAGTAGACATGTTTGGTTGTTTTTTTTAAAATACTTGGAGTTGATGATTTGATATTGAAGTATGATACTTGATAAGGAACTCTAAAAGGACATTACAATCATGTCACCCTGTAAATCTTAGGACCAATGCATTGTTAACCTGAAATACTAAATGAGCAAGCTGTTAAATTTTTGGGATAAAAATATTAAACCCTCCGAACTTTGGCCGTTTCCACACTTTTTTTAAGAATTTTTTTTTTCACTTTACCTCCTAACCTTTGCAAAATTAGCATTTTTTTTATATTGTGGCATATTCCGGCGGAATGTGCCACTACAAAATCATCACATGCTTGACATGTGTCATTTTAAGGTTAAATTTATCATTTTAAGTATTGAATTTTGATGAAGTACTCTTTTACTCTTAAATGTTATATTTTCAAATAAAAAATATAATTAAATTAAATTAAAAATTAATAAATTTATTTTTGTTTTTAAATTTTAATTTAACAATTTAATTTAAAAAAATAAAAAAATATATTCTCCTTCTTCATCAATATTACCGTCCTACCTACTACCGACCACCTCCACCTTCGACCGCCATCACCCAAGTGATTCTGCGTGTGTGTGTATATATATATATATATCAAATTTAAATAAATATAATTATTAATATTTATCTAAAATATATTAACAACCTCAAATCTTTTTGGATAAAGTCAAAATAACTAATAGAATTTCTTTTAAAACATGTGTTCTTCTCCCTAATTTAAATTTCAAATTCAATTGTTTGTAATTTAAACGTAAAATACTGTTGTCGAATGCATAGAAGTTACTTATGCAGTTATGCATCTAAAGTTTGTCTTTTGCAGCCAATTTCCAATTTGAAAATTTTGATCTTATTTTTAGACATAATACTAAAAAATTATTCAACGCAAGATTTCAGATTCATGCAATCTAGGAATTTTTTATATTCAAATTTCAAAATAATTTAAAGATGTTATTTGTGTACTTTTATATATGAAAAATTGATTTTATTTTTATAGCATTTCATTATCACATTTTAAAAGCACAAATTATCTTGCTTAGTTGTAGGACTGTCAATGAGCTCAAGCCGGCTCGTAAGCTCGGCTTGATAATTTTCAAGCCGAGCTTATACAAGCTGGGCCCAAGCCGAGCTAGAGCCCAAGGATAAGGCTTGAATTTGAATTCAAGCTGAGCGTGAGCGAGAGTAGACTCAACTTGAATTGGGTTCGGGCTCGTAAAAAATATATATACATGTATATATATATGTTTTATACATTATACACAAAAATAAACATAGTACTTTTTTATAAATAATTCCAGATTGCATAGAAAATATCAAGATTTAAAATTAAGGAATAGAATCTTTAAATCAATCAACATTCAATTCTGAAATTTCCTAATATAAAACACTATACTCAAGAAATTAAAAAAGTTAAAAATTATCAATTTAAACCTACCAGCATCCAATACAAATATATGACAATTCACATGAACTGACATTGAGGGCTGCTAATTTTTGTCTTCAAGAACTATTCATTTATTTCTCCTCACAACTCACGACAAAAACAATTTTTTTTGTAAGTAAGTCTATTATATATTTAGTTATAATATTTTTCAATCTTAAATAATACGTGGAGTATATATTTCAATGAAATGAGATCTTTCAAAGTACATTTTAGTTATGATTTGTCAATAGAACATGAGTGACGTTATTTTTGTATGTTTTTAAGATTGTTATTTTTTTGAATTTATATAATAGATTATTTTATTACATAAAGTTTTTCAAAAGAAAAAAAATCCGGGCCGGCTCGGGCTCGGCTCAAAGCTCGTACTAATTTTCAAGCCGAGCCCGAGCTTTGAAATAAAAGCTCGTGCAAATTCAAGTTTTGGTGATAAAAACTCGCATATTATCAAGCTGAGCGTGAGCGTGACCAGGCTCGGCTCGCTCGGCTTGATAAAATATTGTTGTCAAATGCATAGAAGTTAATGCATCTAAAGTTTGTCTTTTGCGGCCAATTGCTATTGGATTTGAACCCTAGCTTAGCACCCCCTCTTGTTATTATTAGGGATATACTACCCGTTTACTAAAGGCTTCCCATCAATTAGTGAATGTCCCTATCGAAAAGGGTATTTCGGTTTTTCTCGTTCCTTCTCTTCGATAAGAATAGGGATTTGGTAAGAATTTCCTGATCAAGCAAGTGGCTCGTGGCACTGTTGCTCTTACTCGAGAGCAGACTTCTGCCATGGGACTTTCGGATTTTCTCATTCTTCCGAATCACTCTTCTCCCCAAGATCTTCCTGGCGGCCCAACTAGTGATCAAGACTTTGGTCTTATTTTTAGACATAATACTAAAAAATTATTCAACGCAAGATTTCAGATTCATGCAATCTAGGAATTTTTTATATTCAAATGTCAAAATAATTGAAAGATGTTATTTGTGTAATTTTTATATATGAAAAATTGATTTTATTTTTATAGCATTTCATTATCACATTTTAAAAGCACAAATTATCTTGCTTAGTTGTAGTTACTATATTTACAAAGTTAATTTCTCATATTTTTTTTATATTGATCTTATAATTTGTTGACCTTTTGCAGGAATCTAACAAGACAACTCATGTTTATGTAGTGGTAAATCGTGATTCAAAATAAAATTTTATCGACAATAGAACTAGACACAGTCAAGTGAGGTCGTCACTTGGAACTTTTCATGCAGAAGAGGACCTAAAAAATGAACCGTGAAAATATTTATATAACTACATTTATCAAGATCCAACAATATAAGGTTTTGAAGAAATAAAATTAGTTTGCTGAAAGAGCCATAATATTTAGTTATCTATCTTTCTGCTCATGTAATTTCTTTTATTAATGCAATGTACTAATGTCTCTTCATCTGTTGGTATTTGCAGATGTAGTAGACAATTTTATGATTCTGTGTTGGGGAATAAAGATTAAATGTCGAAGTTGTTGAAGAAGAAATAATAAGTTGAGTTTACTTTCAGAATATTTTTATTATTTAGTTTCAACTGAATGTTTGCAATTGTTTAGAATTCGTATCATGAGTAATATCAATAGTTGCAGTATATTTTTGGGAATAAATATCAATGTTATATAAACTTTTGAAATATCAAGTATTTCATCCAATATTCATCAATTGGATTCGTGAATGCGTGACCACACCAGCCTTTCTATAAACATCAATGGCAAACCAAATGGTTATATCAGAGGAGCTAGAGGTCTTTGTCAAGGTGACCCTATTTCTCCATATCTTTTGTCCAGGTTATGAAAACTCTTCATATCATCCTTGTAAAATTTATACATGAAGATCCGCTATTTAAATTCCAATGGAAATGCTCAAAAACTCGAACATTTATGCTCACTTTTGTTGACGACTTCTTTTCTGTAATGCTGATCTTAATTTAGTTAATACTCTTAAAAGGGTCCTTGACTTGTTTGCTTCTTTATCTGGTCTTCAAGCAAATGGTAATAAGTATTTCTGCTAAAGCTAGTCCTAATACTCGGGCTCTGCAAGAAGTATTCGGATATCAAGTGGGTAGTTTACCTGTTCGATATTTAGGGGTGCCACTGTTAACATCAAAGCTTATTAATGATTGTGCCCCACTTATTTGAAAATGGATACACAATTAGGTTCGTGGACTAAAAAAACTCTTTCATATGCCAGAAGATTATAGCTTATTAAGTCAGTTTTGTCCTTAATGCATGTATCCTGGTTGGGAGTATTCTTACTTCCAAAGTCTATTATCATAACACTTGAACAGAAAATGCATAAATTCCTTTGGTATGGTTCTAATGATAAAGGTTATGCCAAAGTAGCTTGGGAGATTGTGTGCTTACCGGAGAGAGAAGGCGGGCTTGGAATTTGTTGTTTCAAAACTTCACAAACGTATCAAATTGCTAACAAAGAAAGATTATATCGAGGCGAGAAAGAACTCTCTATCCTTAACACTAAATTGCCCCGCCTTGATGGTACGAGTTCTTGCAACAAGTGTCCCAAGATACAACGATATACTTTTCTGAAGATTGAACCACTTCAATTTCAGAAACTACGAACTTAATTTACTGTTGAAATCTCAAGAAAAAGATGAAGATGATTTTATAGAACTCAAGAACACTTAGAGAGAATATGTTGTGTTTTGAGTTGGTGTGCTTCAAAATGGTTGGAATGGTTGCTATTTATAGGCAAAATCCATTTCCATAAGAATCAATCCACACCATCCATTTCTAAGATCAAATCTTAGCCATCCAAGATGCTCCACCACCTTGAAGTGCTCATATGTCATTCATGATGTATTCATGACATATTTTCCATTAAAATGTGTTGTGTCATTCATGATATATGCATGACATATTAAATAAAATTATATCAAAATATGGGATACACAAATTCAAACCCTTCAATTTAGCACTTAATTTCTCATTCGTTCCGATTAGAGAAATTCGAAATGCTAATCGCATCTACTCGGAACGTAGATTAAGATTATCCAATAATCTTAAGTATCCCGGATACTAACGGCGTTCAAATTTCATACTCAACCACAATTTGAACAATTTTATCCAACAATCCCCCACACGAATGAAATTAATGCAATGCATGCTCTTGAGATTTCGATTGAAAGTTTATCACATCAAAAGAGGTAGCTTTTGGCTTTGAACCTTTCCTAGTGAAATATCATCGGATTTACTAGGCTCCCCAATGAACGTGATGTCTTGAATTGGTCAGCCGTTCGTGTAAATCTAGACAACAATATCCACATAACAAACTTTCAGCAGTTTTTCAGTTCTCACGGTTGGGTCCATTTTGGCCGAGGCACCCCCTCTTGGTTTCAGAAGTGTTTACATTTTACTCAATGTTGAGGCGGCCTACACCTCACACTTACATAGGTGACTTCCTAATTAAGAGTATCCTGCCATACTCCACTTCATTTAGACAGTATAGGAATCATTAAAAGCCCGGCTTAACCTTTTGCTACAACTTGCAGGTTGCACTTTTTTATCCTAGGCAATGGGTTTAGAGTTTATTAATTAACTCTTAAGTGCCTCACTGAATGTTCACAACTTAGTTTTCCCATTGAACCATGATCTTGGGATCTCCAGTCAACATGGTTGGGTTTCCGCTGTGTCTATTCTTAAATTGTAGACTTTAATCCCATTCCTCTTGATAGGCAGTATATTTGATCTCTAGGCAATCCTTTCGTCAAAGGATCTGCAATATTCTCCTTAGATTTCACATAATCAATGGAAATAATCCCGTTAGAGATCAACTGCTTAATGGTATTATGCCTACGACGAATATGTCTAGACTTACCATTATACATACTACTCTGAGCCCTCCCAATTGCCGACATACAGTCGCAATGAATCAAAATCGGAGGCACAGGTTTTTCCCAACAGGGAACATCTTCTAAGAAATTTCTTAGCCACTCAGCTTCTTCACCAGCTTTATCTAAAGCTATGAATTCTGATTCCATCGTGGAACGGGCTATGCAAGTTTGCTTTAGAAGATTTCCACGACACTGTTCCTCCACCAACGGTAAATACATACCCACTTGTGGACTTAGAGTCGTTCGTGTCTGATATCCAATTAGCATCGCTGTATCCCTCTATTACAGCTGGATATCTTGAGTAGTGTAATCCATATTCTTTAGTATACTTTAAATACTTAAGAACTCTAGTTAAAGCATTCCAATGCTCTTCACTTGGATTACTTGTGAACCTACTCAACTTGCTCATAGAATAAGCTAGATCAGGGCGAGTACAGTTCATGATATACATCAGACTCCCAATGACCCTAGCATATTCTAACTGTGATATGGGTTCGCCATGGTTCTTGCGTAAATGAACGCTCAAGTCCCCTGGCGTCTTAACTGGTGCACTATCACTTGGAAGGAACTTTTCCAAAACCGTCTCAATGTAATGAGATTGTGATAAGACTAGTCCTTTAGAAGTCCTCAGGATTTTAATCCCTAAGATGACATCTGCAAGTCCCATATCCTTCATGTCAAAGTTCTTCTTTAACATTCCTTTAGTATTCATGATAATTTCATGATTACTACCCATTATCAACATGTCATCTACATATAGACACACTATGACGTATGCGTTATGTGTTTGTCTAACATACACGCATTTATCACACTCGTTGATCTTGAAACCATTTGATAACATTGTGCTATCAAATTTTTCATGCCACTGCTTTGGCGCTTGTTTAAGTCCGTATAGCGACTTTACAAGTTTACACACTTTCTTCTCCTTTCCAGGAGCAACATACCCCTCGGGTTGTTCCATGTATATTTCTTCTTCTAATTCTTCGTTCAGAAACGCATTCTTAACATCCATTTGATGTATCTCAAGGTTATGCAGTGCAGCAATAGCGATGAATAATCTTATGGATGTTATTCTCGTTACTGGAGAATAAGTATCGAAGAAATCAAAACCTTCTGTTTGTCGGTATCCTTTGACTACCAATCGGGCCTTATACTTATCAATAGTTCCATCAGCCTTATACTTTCTTTTCAGAATCCATTTACAGCCTAAAGGCTTACTTCCCTTTGGAAGATCAACCAACTCCCAGGTATGGTTGTGCAAAATAGACTCGATTTCACTATTGATAGCCTCTTTCCAGAGTTGAGCATCTGGACTGGACATAGCTTCCTTAATCGTCCTTGGCTCCCCTTCTAATGTATAAGATACATAATCGGGACCAAATAATTTTGGAACTCTTGCCCTTTTGCTACGACGTGGTTCTTCATCCCCGGGATTAGAACTACTCATCGACTCATCAAATGTTCTTTTGAGAGGAACTTGTTCATTTCTTTCCTTACTTGGAAAGATATCCTCGAAAATGAAGCATTTCTAGATTCCATGATAGTACCTTCATGAATCTCAGATATTTCTGATTTATGTACCAAAAATCGATAGGCGCTACTATTAAGTGCATAACCTATGAATATGCAATCAATAGTTTTAGGCCCTATCTTAACTTGTTTGGGTTTGGGTATTTCTACCTTAGCCAAACACTCCCACACTTTGAGGTACTTGTAAAAAGGCTTTTGACCTTTCCAAAGTTCGTACGGAGTCTCACTCCTACTTTTGTGGGGAATCTTGTTAAGGATATAATTGGTGGAGAGGATCGCCTCCCCCCACAAATTCTCAGGTAACCCTGAATTAATCAGCAACGCATTCACCATCTCCTTAAGAGTACGATTCTTGCGCTCCGCTATTCCGTTTGATTGTGGTGAATATGAGGCCGTTGTTTGATGTATAATGCCTGAATTTGCACAAAATTCATCAAACGGTGCTCTGTATTCTCCACCTCTATCCCTACAGATAGCCTTTATCCTTTTTCCAAGTTGATTTTCAACTTCCGTTTTGTAATGTGTAAACGCTCCTAGCGCTTCATCTTTACTTCTTAGTAAATACACATAACAATACTTTGTGCAATCATCTATGAATGTAATGAAATACTTTTTCCCACCTCTAGTTTGCACAAACTTCAAATCACAGATGTCACTGTGAATAAGTTCTAGTGGTGCGGTGTTTCTTTCCACTGAAGGAAACGGTTGTTTGACTAGTTTTGCCTCAACACAAATTCCACATTTATGTTCATTTTCAACTTTAAAAGTTGGTAATAAGTTCAAGTTGACCAATCTTCGAATAGTATTATAATTTACATGTCCTAGTCTGACATGCCACAAATTAGAATACTCAAGCAAATAAACAAAATTCTCAATACTTTTATTGCTTTCATTTTCAATTACAACAGAGCGGATTACATTCATTACATTCATCTTGAAAAGGCCCTGCTCAAGGTAACCTTTTCCAACATAAAATCCTCTCTTTGTTAAAGAAAATCTATCAGCCTCGAAGATTATTTTGAACCCATTCTTGACCAAAGCTGAACCGGATACCAAATTCTTGCGAATCTCCGGAACATGCAGAACTTCAGTCAATGTCAGATCTTTGCCTGAAATCATCTTCAGCATAACTTTCCCCATTCCAAACACTGGAGATGTGGCTGAGTTGCCCATAAACAGTCTTCGTCCCTCAGTTGGGGTATAGGACAAGAAGGCAGCCCTATCTGAACAGATATGGCGAGTAACTCCAGTGTCAACAAACCACTCCCTCGGGTTGTCCACCAAATTGGCTTCGAACACGACGGCAGTGAGATCAAGATCTATTAGATCGATCGGCACCTATTTGTCCGACAGGTCATCGATCATCTTGTTGATACTCTGGACATCATCAACAGCTAGGTGCACTTCATTTTGCACCCGATTCTTGCCTTTGTTCTGGTTATGGCCATAACCTTGCCCATGAAACTTGTTTTTCTTGGGCTCTCTACAATCTCTGGCCCAATGACCAGGTTTGTCACAGTTGTGACAGCGGTCTCCCGCCCTTGACTTTCCTTTCCCGGCAGCGTTCTTTTTCTGGGAATTTCCTTGGAATTTTCTCTTCCGGTCAGAACTCTCCGGAACTTCTGCAATGTTTGTCATTGCCTGCACAAGGAGCTTCTTGTCTGATCCCCGGTTGTCTTCCTCAATTCTGAGTAGGACAACCAAGTCTTCTAGACTCATCTCCTTTCGTTTGTGCTTCAAGTAATTCTTGAAATCCTTCCAAGAAGGCGGTAACTTCTCTATGATAGAAGCTACTTGGAAGGACTCACTCAGAGCCATGTTCTCAGCATGAATTTCATGTAATATAATTTGAAACTCTTGAACTTGGCTTGTCACAGACTTAGAGTCTACCATTTTGAAGTCTAAGAACTTCGCGACCACGAACTTCTTTACTCCAGCGTCCTCAGTTCTATACTTCTTGTCCAGTGTCTCCCAGAGGTCTTTGGCAGTTTTTACTTCAGAATATACGCTGTAAAGCGAATCATTCAATCCATTGAGTAGGTAATTTCTGCAAAGGAAATCACTATGTATCCAGGAATCATATGCCTTCCTCAGATGACTATCAGTTGACTCAACCGGGACATAAGGAGCATTTCCCCTTAAGTACCTTGCTTGGTTCAAAGTCGTGAGGTAAAACAACATCTTTTGTTGCCACCTCTTGAAGTCAGCCCCGCTGAACTTCTTCGATTTTTCAGCCTGAACCGGTATAACAGGATTAGCCATTGAAACACATGGAGGGACCGGAGCAGAGCCAGAACCGGAACCAGGGCCCAGCCCTGAACCAGAACCTAACCCGGCACCTCCACCAGAGCCAATGCCAAAACCGGAACCAGGACCCAGCCCTGAACCGGAACTAAAACCAAAACCTCCACCGGAGCCATTGATAATACTGAGACCATGAATAGCACCTAGTCCAAGACCGAAATCAAGAGTAGCACCATCAACATTTCCCATATTTTCCATTTGAACAAGTGATAACTTTTGAACAACAACAAGAAAATTTAGTGTTAAGTTTGTTGTTTCAAAACTTCACAAACGTATCAAATTGCTAACAAAGAAAGATTATATCGAGGCGAGAGAAAACTCTCTATCCTTAACACTAAATTGCCCCGCCTTGGTGGTACGAGTTCTTGCAACAAGTGTCCCAAGATACAACGATATACTTTTCTGAAGATTGAACCACTTCAATTTCAGAAACTACGAACTTAATTTACTGTTGAAATCTCAAGAAAAAGATGAAGATGATTTTATAGAACTCAAGAACACTTAGAGAGAATATGTTGTGTTTTGAGTTGGTGTGCTTCAAAATGGTTGGAATGGTTGCTATTTATAGGCAAAATCCATTTCCATAAGAATCAATCCACACCATCCATTTCTAAGATCAAATCTTAGCCATCCAAGATGCTCCACCACCTTGAAGTGCTCATATGTCATTCATGATGTATTCATGACATATTTTCCATTAAAATGTGTTGTGTCATTCATGATATATGCATGACATATTAAATAAAATTATATCAAAATATGGGATACACAAATTCAAACCCTTCAATTTAGCACTTAATTTCTCATTCGTTCCGATTAGAGAAATTCGAAATGCTAATCGCATCTACTCGGAACGTAGATTAAGATTAAGATTATCCAATAATCTTAAGTATCCCGGATACTAACGGCGTTCGAATTTCATACTCAACCACAATTTGAACAATTTTATCCAACAGAATTCAATTGATCATGTGTAGCAATCAAGCCTTACTGATGAAACACCTTTGATCTGTAGTCATAAAGGATCGTTCTTTGATTTGGGTTACTTGGATTATGTCAAATAAATTTGCAAAGGACTTGATATGGAGTGCTCGAATTACATCTGCCATCTCATGGAGTTGGAAACAAATGCTTAAATTGTGTCCCATTATGCTTCCACATTTAGAGTATAGAGTCAGGCATGGTAATAGCTTCAAATTGTGGTTGGCTCCTTGGCATAGTGATGGTATCTTATGTGATTTATATCCACGCGGTCCAATGGTGATGGGACTCCCGATTGACACACACCTTGCAAAGGTTACCAATACATTTGGATGGAATTGGCCTAACTATGCATCTGTGGTGTCATTGACAATTTCTGCTAGGCTACCACCGATACATCTGGATAGGGATGATAGGTTGTGTGGAAAGGGACATCGAAGGAGAAGTTTATTGCTACTTCAACCCAAAATCTAATTCGAAGGTGTGAAAATCCTAAAGCTTGGATCAACTTCTTCAGGGTCCGGGAAAAATTTCTAAACATAATTTTATTCTTTGGTTGGCAATTAGGGAGAGGTTACCTACACGAGATAAACCATGGATTGGTCACAAAAATCCTTTATGTTGTCTATGTAGTGTGGATTGGATTGAAACTGTTAGGAAATTTTATGTTAGATGTTTTGATGATGACAAGATAGGATTTATGTTAGACCCCAAAAATAATGTAAGTTTATGTTTTCATAAACCAATTGTATAAACGTTTGAAAGATTGTAATTTTGTTAGGCTTGCAATTTTTATCTTTGTAGATTTTAGACTAAGTATTAGATAATGAGTCGCTAATACAATTCTAGGCGAGTCTATTAAAGATGAAGTTGAAAATCAGCGTCTGAAGTCAAGTAAAGATAAAGATTTGTTCTTAGCGTCTGTCAAACGCTAAAGGGTTGTTTCAGGGTTATTGAATCAAGAGCTCAATTACTCAAGCGATCAAGGATCAAATTCACTTGAAATAAATCCTCAAGTCATGAAGGACTTAAATGCAATCATCAACGGATATTTATTTCCAACGGGAAATAAATTTCAATGCATTAAATGTCTGACAAGTTCATTAAATGTGATAAGCTATTATGACTTGTGGACAAGCCACCTTTTGACTAGACTGTCAGTATTTCAAAGTTCAAAATCTGCTCCTGTCCAATCGAAACCAGCAGAATTTCAGAAATGTCAGAATGGGACTATTTAATGCGTTGCGTGAGGTACATGCGCTCACATGTGTCCAACGGACAAATTCCAAGCAACCCTATAAATAGTACCCTTCAGCAAACCCTAAACATACGTACATACACAAGAGGGTCAAAACATTGCTGAAATACTTTCTCAAGAACAGCTTAGAAACTCCATAGGCAAAAATCCTTCAAAGCTTTTCACATACATTCCAGACAGTCGTAGATATCTCAAACATCTTCAAAGAAGAACCATACACTATTATTGAGATATCCTAAGTTGTTTGAACTTTCTAAAATCAAACAAACCCGTGATCAAAATCCTCAACCTCCTCTATCTGTGTGAAGAACTTATTGACTCTACAAGCAGTGTTTCTGAGTGAGAGAAGCTTGTTGGTGAAAATCTTCATTGGTGCTGAAATCTGTGTGATCAAGGAGCCCAAGATCATCATCTCATCCTCTATTTTGTAGAAGCCTCTATGTGATCCTTCGATAATCAATTTAGTGGAATTCCTCCAAATGTTCAAGGAGAAGAAGGACGTAGCTGGGAGTATACCACCCAGTGAACCTTACAAATTCTTATGTAATTTACTGTTTTATTGTCTTACTTTATATTCTATCATTTATTCTGAAAAAAGACAAGTAAAACGGTTAAGCGACTATTTGACCAAAACGAACACTAAAGCTTTAAAATCATTTTCGTTGTGCTAACCCTGATTAAGCGATCTAAACTTTACCCTACTTTGGTAAATTGCTAAAATCACTAAATCTAAGTTGTCTATTGTAGCGCCTGACCTAGCGCTCAGCTTTCTAAGCATTCAAATCTTTAGAAGTGATACGAATTTTTTGAAGTCGAAAAAGACTACAGGGTCTATTCAACCCCCCCCCCCCTTCTAGACCCTTTCGTATGCCACTTGGGACCATCAGAAACTCATAACCATATTTCCTTTCAATGTAAGTTTTCTAACGATTGTTTAGTTTTTCTATGTCAACAGTTAAGTTTGATTGGAAATACAGCGATTTGCACTCCAAAAATTAATAGGGCAGCAGGTAAATGGAGTAGAAAAAACAATGTTAATGTGGCATACTGTATGTTGTTCTACAATTGTATACTTTATTTGGCAACAAAAAAACTCAGGTAGTTTCAAAGGAAAAGCTACAACACCGTAAGTAGTAGCTAATTTGTGCTATACAAGTGGTAAAAAATCGCTCTATCACGCTAAGCCTGAACGAGTCTATTCAAAGTATTGTGATTCGATGAAGGATTGCTTGCTACTTTTGTTTAGAGTTGTAATTAAACATTATTTACTGTATGCCATGTATTGTTCATGCATTTGATACTCGTGTATAACCACTAGCTTTATTTTATTTGTGCTTGGGGTAGAGTAGTCAAGATGCGAGAATAATAACCTAAGTATTATTTTGAGGCCTATGTTACAAAGTGATTATGTCCTTAGGGTTGTCTCAACACCTAATGCCCTAAAACCATCTGATTTGAGAACCATTGACTGAAAGCTTGTTAATGGGTAACTTAGTCGCCTTATTGTATAATATATTGCATGGGTTACAGGGCTCTAATTTTTGGTTTACTATTCTGAAAATCAAAGACATTACACTTGGTGGGATCATTTATCAAGTGTTAGTTCTAGATTTATTTCTTGTTGGTTGTGGCAAGGTAGTACCTTGTGCACTTTTATTGTAAACCCATTTTATTTTAATGAAATTGTTCCCCGCCCCCCCACAAAAAAAAGAAAGAATAATTTATGTAACTGTTAAATTGGTAATGTCTTCCATTTCTCTTTCCCTTTTACAAGTATTTCTCTTTCAATGTTATATGATAAATACATATGCATGTTTTTTAATTTTCCACTTTGCCCGATGCATACAAATGTATGATAATAAATGTTGAATTTTGTTAATGTAACAGTTGAGGATTTTCATTATTCTTCAACGTAATAATTATACATTCCACTTCATTGTAATTATTTAACTCAAAGTACCTAAATGACCTTTTATTTTGTTTTTGATTACATTTTTCAAAGATAATCAACAAAATTGAGTTAATTCTTTTATAGTTACCTCTCATTTTAATTTTTAATATCTGTTTAAGTTAATTTTTTAATAATGTATCATTATTATTTAAATAAAATAACTATAATTTAATGCTCATATAAAATAAACTTTCGATGATAATCATCATTTTTTAGATTATAAATAAATAAATATTGTAATGATAAATATATATATACTTAAATCATTTTTTTACATGATGAGTATCCCATGCCTTGGCATGGGGTTACTTCTAGTTTTCATTTTTATTTTCCAATTAAAACAACAACATTTTTTATAGATATATTTTTGTTTCGTTTTCAATTGTTTGAAAGTAGTAGACATGTTTGGTTGTGCTTTTTAAAATACTTGGAGTTGATGATTTGATATTGGAGTATGATAATTGATAAGGAACTATGAAAGGACCTTAGAGTCATGTCACCCTCTAAATCTTAGGACCAATGCATTGTTAACCTGGAATATTAAATGAGCTAGCTATTAAATTTTTGGGATGAAAACATTAAACCCTCCGAACTTTGGCCGTGTCCACACTTTTTTTAAGAAACTTTTTTTTTCACTTTACCTCCTAACCTTCGCAAAATTAACATTTTTTATACTGTGGCATATTCCAGCGGAATATTGCACTGGAAACCATCACATGCTTGACATGTGCCATTTTAAGGATAAATTTATCATTTTAAGTTCTGAATTTTGATGAAGTACTCTTTTACCCTTAAATGTTATATTTTCAAATAAAAAATATAATTAAATTAAATTAAAAATTAATAAATTTATTTTTGTTTTAAAATTTTAATTTAATAATTTAATTTAAGAAAATGAAAAAAATCTTCTCCTTCTTGATTAATATTACCGTCCCAACTATTACCAGCCACCACCACCTTCGACCGCCATCACTCAAGTGATTCCTGTGTGTGTGTATATATATGTGTGTGTGTGTGTGTGCATGAAAGAGAAAGAGAGAGAGAGAGACTTTTTGTGTGTGTGTGTGAGTTTGTGTGTGTATGTATGTATATATATATATACATATTGTGCGTGTACAATTTCTGTGTGTGTGCGAGTCTATGCGTATATATATTATATATATGTATATGTGCGACTATGTTTGTGTATAAATATATATATATATATATATGTGTGTGTGTGTGTGTGCACGTGTGTGTATTACATATGTAATGTGTGTGTGAGTGAGGGAGAGTGGGTGATGAAGAAGAAAGTTAGAGAGAGAAAAGTGGTCTAAAGGAAAATGACAACAATAACCCGAAAATTTTGTGTAAAATTGCAATTTAATCCATAAAAGTGGCACATGCCAAGCATGTGCTGGAATCCAACGGCCGGAATATGCCAAAATATTAAAAAAAATGTTAATTTTGCAAAGGTTAGGAGGTAAAGTGGGAAAAAAAAGTTTTAAAAAAAGTATGAAAACGGCCAAAATTCGAGGGTTTAATGTTTTTATCCCAAAATTTTTTGGGGCCACTATTAAGAAGAACACGATTGTGCTAAAAATAAAAGCATATAGTTGCCCATTAATGTGCAAACGCAGCAGAAGCAACGAATTACAATTTAAAGAGCTATATATATTAGGGAAGGCCGCATGATACCATCGAATTAGATAAACAACAATAGGAGCTTTTATAGCCATGATAACTTTTTGAATTGTTTCTCCTTGTTCGATGGCCAAAGAAAATAAGGGGAGGGGAGTGTTTTCCTTTTTGGAGTCTTGTCTGTAGAGAAAATGAATAAGTGAAGCTAGGTTATAATTATTAAATCATATAAATGTACCACTTAACCTAAAACAAAGCCTCAAAAGGGTCATCATGGGCATCCTCAACAGTCCCCATGCACCCACCTGTATGATGCATCAATTTGAGTCCTAGATTCAATTATCTAATTTTGATTATCTAATTCAATAAATAATTAATTAAATAAATAACGAGATAAATTCATTCATTCATTCATATCTCCAAAAAATTAATTAAATAATTAATCTTATTAATAAATTAATTAGTTCATCTAATGAATGATTAATTGAATTGTCTCTACTAATTCATCCAATAAATTAATGGTATCAAATACTCAAATTGCCCCGTAAGATTAATCCCATAACTTCCATTATATTTATTTTAAGTGTGACTCATTAGGTTCGCTTCAATTGGCAATGGAGAGGGAAACAAAGGATATGAGTGACACCTAACATGCACGTTGTCCCATATTGTATCCCAAATGAGAACGAATGATTGGATCATTCTTGACATTTCCCATTGTGAATACTACATGAGTATAAACCTTTTGTTCTTATATCCCGGTTAAATAAGAGTCAAACTCATTTAAACGACAAATCTTAGCAAGAGAACTAGGTCGCAAAAGTGGATGTTTAAGTTCGGATTTATCGTATCTGCAGGGACTCCTATAATCTAAGTACTGAGACTACTATATTACCCATTTCTTAGTTAGGGCGGTCGATAAAAGGTTGATTATCAACCAATTTAGAGGAAAAAGTGATGTGTAAGGCACACAGTTCAACCAACTATGTGCTTTGATTGTGATTTAGGCTCTATTGGACTATTAGATTGATTTAGCTAAGGCGAAACTCCCTAATTTACGTACTACCCAATCTCTTGATATAGCAACACTACCCCTTGTTAATGAATTTCTATATATCTCTATAGGAAACCCAATTAACAACGATGCATCCAAGGTTTAGGAGTTCTCCACGTAAATAAAAAACCATCTAAAGAAACTGAGTCTATCTCTAGTCGGTTTAACTATAGGGTATTCAATGATTTTATCTTCCCTAGTGTAGTGAATCATGGTTCATGCGCAGCGGAAACGTACATACATATCCAGATTCACAATTGGATCATTTTTATGTTTTACTGATTTTATAATTTCAAAAATTAACATGATGATGAAATCCAATTTCATCTTTTCACTAATCTTTTGATTTGATTAAAGACTTGATCTTCTGGATAGTAGCAATTGGAAAACTCTTGCCTCTAGATATCACACCGGAATGAACTTGAAGAAAAATCCACAACCCTATGACACACTATGGCCGACGGCTCGCAGGGGAGAAAAGAGAGATTTTTTTCTTCTTCTTTCTTTGCTGTCAAGTCTAATATGAGAGTTAGGTTTTGACTGAACCATTGTTAGGTATATATAAGGAGTGATGGGCTTTGAATAAATTCCTTGAACCCATCCAACTCCTCACTTACACGCTCAAACACACCCCTTCTCATCCTAGTTGGGCTAAAGTTGACTTTCAACTTAGTCCAATTATTAATTAGGTCCAACATATTTTAATTCAATTAAAATATAATACTAATTAATAATTATGTAAATTAAATAATCTCATTATTTAATAAAAGGATGACTATAATAAATAAGTCTATTTATTTATTATAATTAATTTAGTTCCATTAATCTAATTAATCAAATAAATTAATGCGTTTATAATAAATACATCTAATTATTTATTATTAATTTATTTCCATTAATCCAATTAATCAAATAAATTAAGTTGCTCATCAAATGGCAAATTACCTAATTTATATATTTGACAACGAAAGAATTTTCTTCGCTTAATTCCTTTGAAGCTCGACTCTCTAGGTTCATTTCAATTGGCACTGGGAGAAAACCAAGGATGTGAATGTCACTAAGCCAATCACGTGAACTCACATCGAAACCCAATTGAAATGAATAGATCAATATGAACCTTTAGGTCACAGACACCATGTGAGCATAAGCCCTTCAATGTAACATTCTGATCGAGTGAGAGTCATAGATTATGTCAAACTCACAAGACTCGATGTTGTGCTTTATGAATCATAGTAAAATGAAATTACTGAACTACCCTTATGTACTATAAATAAGTTAGTTCTCCTGCTTTAGCCAAAGACTTAGGCTATGTTTTGGGATGGTATTTTGGTGAAAATTATTGGTGAGAAATTTATGGGGACACGTGCGTGTTTGATGAGATTGTGTTTGGTTTTCTTTTGGGAGTGGATTTTTTGGTGTGTTTTTTTGGTGAGATAATGTTTGGTTTTGTTTCCAGAGGGAACAAAAATTACTGTAGCAGTTAAATCATGAAACTTTTGTCTGTTACAGAGGAGAGAGAAGAGAGAGAGCACATAGAGAGGGGTGTAAGGATAAAGTAGGTGTAGAAAGATGAAAAATAATTATTATGTTTTTTTTTTACCAAAAAAGTAGTGTATTTTTAGCCAAATATTTGTGAACCAAACATGGTTTGGTGAGAATTTTAGACCAAACATGGTATGGAAACATAGCCAAACATTGCCTTATAATTTCATTTACCTACGATCACACAGGATGTTAACTCATTACTACCCGAGACAGTGAATCTCCTATTGGCAATCACCGAACAATTACCACTTGTCTTTCTGAACCGTACTTCGAGGTTGATCCCACCAGAAGGTGACATGGATCTAACTGTTAGGTCTCATATTTTACATATTTTCATTATGATTTACCTCAAATTTATCTTTATTTTATGCCTTGTTGTTAGTCTTTTCCTTTATTTTTAGCCTAATTTACGTTTTTTGATTTCTAAGTCGTTTCAATGCTTTTGTAGGCATAAAAGCGATGATTTTGATGAGATGAAGGAGTATTTATTACAAGAATAATGAAGGTTATCCAAGAGGATGTGAAGAAATGCATTTGAAAGGCCAAACGTGAATGTTTCGTTGAAGAAAAATGAAGAGATAAAATTCTGCACAGGCAACTGCACAGTTGTGCAGATATTCTGCACAGCTGTGCAGCTGCGGATTTTTATATTTTTGTGGGCCGATTTTATGACTTGGATGGGCATAATTTATCTATCTAAGACTCCTTTTGAGTTAAATAAAGTGGCAAAAACATTTTATAGGCTAGAGTGAGGTGGGAGAAGAATTCATTCTTGCAAAAAAAAGTAGATCTTGGAGAAAAAGAAGACTTCTAGAGAGAGAAAAGAGATCTTGAAGAGTTCTTGAAGAAGAGTTCTTGGAGAGAAAAACTTCATCTTCTCAAGTTGTATTCTTCCAATCCTCCATTGTTGAACATGAGTAACTTTATGTTTATGCAATTTATTTCTTGTTTTTCTTTAATTATGCATAACTAAATTATTTTCTAGGGTTTAAGATGTAGTCTTGTGTATTGATTTGGATTATTGATGATTTATGGATGTGATTTCTTGTTTGGTTTATCTATTAATGAGTGTTTAATGCTTGTAATTGCTTGATCACCAATTGCATGATTTAAGATGAATTAAGAAGTACCGGGAGGTGAATTAGTTTATCGGTTCAGATTTAATAGACATGTGTAAATTGCTTAATAGGGATATTGGTAATTTTGCATGAGACTAATTAAACAATATTCATAGAACTTAATGGATTCATCTAAATTAGTTTTTGATCATGGGAGTGACGTTAATTAATTTAGGTGAGTACTCATGAAGATCTCGGGAGAGTATTCATGTATTTAAGAAAATTGGGTCTTTAATTTAAACAAGAATGATAATCCATTGAAAGTCAATAATCCACAGAAATACCTTGATGAAATCTTAATCCCTAGGCTTTTCGTTAATTGATTGTTCGTTTTAATTATATTTGTGTTTATTATTTATAATTAATTCTGTTTTTATAAATTTCTGCTTTTAATGAATTAAAATCTCAAATCTTTGATAATCGATAGTCTAAATAATAAGATAAACTTTATTTGGTACTTGATAACCTTCCCTGTGGAGACGATCTTACTTTCACTATATTATTTGTTCGATTCCGTGTTGTTACGGACGGTTAACAAATTGGCGCCGTTGCCGGGGAAGGCAACAAATAGTCAATATCAATAAAAAGTTGATTCTTATTAGTTTAGACATTTTTCTTTATTTATTTATTTTTGTTTTGGATTTTTATTTGTTTGAACTTTGATACTTGATATTGTTGTTTCAGAATGGCTGAGGAGTAGAGAACTCTCCGAGATTATGCTACACCAACATATCAGAATTTAACCTCCAGCATAGCGGTACCAAGTGTTCAGGCCAATACCTTTGAGTTGAAGCCGGCTATTATTCAAATGCTCCAACACACTGCATTTGAGGGAGATATTGAGAGGGAGGATCCTCATTCCCATCTGGGGAATTTTTTGGAAATCTGCAGTACTTTCAAGATGAATGGCGTTACTGAAGATGCCATAAGACTGCGACTCTTCCCATTCTCCCTGTCTAAAAGAGCTAAGGAGTGGCTGAAAAACCAGCCGGCAAATAAGTTCACCACTTGGGCTGATTTGTCGACTGCGTTTCTGACGAAGTATTTTCCCCCAGCCAAGACTGCCCAGTTAAGGAATGCAATCACAGGATTCATGCAAATTGATAGTGAAACCCTCTACCAAGCATGGGAAAGGTACAAAGAATTACTCAGAAAATGCCCACATCACGGTATTCCTAGTTGGATGCTTGTGCAGACTTTCTACAATGGTTTGTCACATAGTATCCGGATGAATATCGATGCAGCTGCAGGAGGGAGTTTTATGGCAAAGAATCCGGATGATGCATTGGCTCTTATGGACGAAATGGCATCCAACAGTTATCAGTGGGCAAGTGATAGTCGGGCTACAAAGAAAACACCAGGCATCCACAATGTAGATAGCATTACATTGCTCAATGCTAACATTGAAGCACTTGTCAAGCACATGGAAGGACTCAAGGGAAATGTTAGTGCAGTATCTCAACCTACTTTAGCTTGTGATATTTGTGGAGCACCTCACATGGCTACTGATTGCCCACTCATTGAGCAAGCTAATTACCTATCCAATCAGAATAAACAGCAAGGAAATCCATTTTCGAACACCTACAATTCGGGTTGGCGAAATCACCCGAACTTTTCTTGGGGAGGCCAAGGGAACCAAGGAGCTCAAGCAAATCCTCCTAGACAACAATTTCCTCCAAGGTTCCAACAACATGGTCCACAGAATTTTCAACAACCAAGTCAGCAAGGACCACCACCTCGAGAACCACAAGCTTGGGAATTAGCCATTGAAAAGCTCGCTAATGGAACAGCAAAACGGTTTGAGAATCTGGAAGCAAAAATTGATCTGGTAGTGGGAGCAACGAAGAATCTGGAATTACAAGTTGGACAATTGGCAAGTTCTATGAATTCAAGGTCAAAAGGTACACTGCCTAGCCAAACAGAGGAGAATCCGAGAGGACAGTGTAATGCAGTGACTCTGATAAACGAAAATATAATTGAAGAATTTGAACCACATGCTGTACACAGAGATGCATTTGTGATGAAAGATAATTCAATCTTTGAATCTTCTGACAAGGTTGCGCCAGAAAAGGTTATCCCGAAGCCATATTTGAAACCATATGTTCCTCCAATTCCATTTCCCCAAAGGTTGCAACACAAGAGGTTGGACAAGCAGCAAGAGAAATTTCTTCAAACACTTAGACTGTTGAACCGCAACATTCCGTATACAGATGCTCGGGCTCAGATGCCTGTTTGTGAGAAGTTTCTCAAAGAGCTGTTGAGCAATAGAAAGAAATTAGAAGACGTGGAAACAATCTCCTTGAATCAAGAATGCAGTGGCATAATCCAACGAAACATTCCTCCAAAGCTAAAGGATCCAGGGAGTTTTTCACTTCCTTGCACTATTGAAAAATTCCACTTTGATAAAGCACTTTGTGATTTAGGAGCTAGTGTTAGTCTAATGCCTTATTCAATTTGCAGGAAATTAGGCTTTCAAAAGCTTAAAAGCACAAAGATGTCACTTCAATTGGCGGATGGGAGCATAAAACGCCCCATGGGAATATTAGAAGATGTATTTGTAAAAGTGGACAAGTTCTACATCCCATGTGACTTCGTGGTGCTTGAGATGGACGAAGATTCGAAAACACCAATCATCCTTGGAAAACCATTTCTTGCAACCGCAGGAACCGTCATTGACGTGCGTGCTGGCAAGCTAGCGTTGAACATCGGAGAGGAGAAGGTGGAGTTCGATTTAAATAAGGTGATGAAATCTCCGCCTTTTGAAGAAAAATGTTATTCAGTGGATGTGATTGAAGAGGCCATCAAAGAAGAAATTGCTCAAGGTAAAAGAGATCCATTAGAGTCGTATCGCGAAATATCTTCTAGGCCTAAGGTAAAACTTAAATCTCTCCCACCATATCTCAGGTACGTTGTTCTTGGAAACAATACGTTTCTATCTGTTATTGTAAATGCTATAATTGGTACACCTGAAATGGACCGATGGTTAACTGATTTACAATGGAAGAAAGACGGAATAAGTTGGAATTTATCTGATATGAAAAGGATTAATTGTTCTTTGTATTTTTCAGGCGATGATATTCCTCAAGGGAAAGCAATTTCCCTAGCCAAAACTCAACAATAGTTTTGTCCAAGTCGAGCTAAGGACTTTAAACAAGCGCTTCTTGGGAGGCAACCCAAGAGTTTTCGTTATTTTTGTCATTGTCGTTTTCAATATTTTATGTTTGAAGGTTTTATTTTATTTTATTTCATTTTTATTTTTCGGTGCTCAAATGCTTTATTAATGAAAGGTATTCTTATTGCAGGTCAATAACATGAAAAACGAGGTGCATGAGGCATTATACAATGTAAATCAGATGCACAATTGTGCCAATTTTCGCACCACTGTGCACAATTTTCGCACTTAGAAGAATTTTTAGGTGCACAGTTGTGCAATTTTTCAGCACAGTTGTGCAAAATTTTCGCACAAGATCAAACTCGCCGTGCACAACTGTGCAATTTTCGTGCACAATTGTGCAAAAATTTCGCACTTTTGCACCCTCAAAAAAAAAATTTTTTTTTTTTTTGAAAAAAAAAATACAAAAAAATTGAAAAGTGGGGTCAAAATCCCAAAAATCATTCCACCCCCTCACATTTCAGCCAAACATTTCTCTCTCTCTCTTTTGTTTCTCCACCACGCAATCAACTCCTCCCGCCGTCGCCTACCTTCAACTGGAGCCATGTGACACGACAAAATCCTAGCAAGAGAACTAGGTCGCGTAAGTAGTAAAGTGGATTTCTAAGTCCGGGGTTATCGTATCCGCAGGGACAACTATAATCTAAGTACCAAGACTACTATATTACTCAATTCTAAGTTAAATCGGTCGATAGAAAGGTTGATTAACTAATTAATAAATACTAGAAAATAAACTAAGGCAACGTCACACCAAATAAAGGGAGGAAACAATAGAGAGAAGCGATCAAGGCACATGGTTCAACCGATTATGCATTTAGATTGTGATTTAGGTTCTATTGGATTATTAGATTGATTTAGCTAAGGCGAAATTCCCTAACGTACGTACTACCCAATCTCTTGGCATAGCAACCCTACCCTTGGTAACGATTTCCTATATATCTCTATATGAAAACCCGATTAACGAGGATGCATTTAAGGTCTAGGAATTCCCCACGTGAATGGAAAGCCACCTAAAGAAACCGAGTCTATCTCTAGTCGGTTTAACTATAGGGTATTCAATGTTTATATCTTCCCTAGGTTATTATCTCTCGATCTCTAACCTAGGCAATTTATCAAACACTTGGTGATCAAGCAAATGTAGCATTGAGATCAAATATTGAATACATAGCTAAAACCAAAATTAATCCAATAAACACCAACAAATCAACAATCAAAATAACATAAACGGCCTATCCATGGCCTCAATCAAACAAGTTTAGCTCATATTCATGTCAAAAGTGCAAATATAAATCATACAAGTCATAGGAGATTTGAACAAATTCAAGAAACAAATATGTAAAAACTCCCTAATTCTTGTAGAGATGTGGATTCCTTGTTGAATTCTCCATGTTTTGACCTTCAATCTTCTCTTCTAAGCTCCCTCTCTCTCTATTTTCGTGTGGTTGCTGATATCCAAGGTGAGTTAGGCTAAAAAATGGCTAAAAGGGGTATTTATAGACCAACCCGCTGCCTCGAACGCCGCGGCGTTCGCTTGTTGAACGCCACAACGTTGGCTACTGCATGTGAACGCCGCGACGTTCGTGGATGAACGCCTCGGCGTTCGTCCCCTGCTGCTCCAGCCAGTTTTGGTAAACTTCGCATAACTTTCTCTACCGATGTTGGATAAGCTGATTCAAGTTGCTATAGAATCATCAAACAAATATCTACAACTCTCAAGAAGACACCAAGGCCTAAATCAAACGTTATAGGGGATAAACGTGTCTCACAAATTACTGAATGAGAAAACTCCGTCGTAAGACGTCTCTTCCGATGACGTTTTCACTTCCTTCCATACATATCTGATCTTTGTCTTCAACATAAGAATTGTACCTTTCCCTCTTATATTTCCATTGGTATACCAAGTGTGTAATTTGGACATGGGTAGAGAAATCTATTCCATAAACTCTAGCACTGCGCATACAGCATTTTACCTTGTGTTGTATCTTTATTCATGATTTACCTTCAATCCTTGTTCTTTTCCTCCAAATCATATTTTATTCTAGAAAATATGAGAAAACAAGGATCAAAGCATCAAATGTGATCAAATTATCAAGGAAACAATCAAAACCAAGTCGATAAACGGGGGAAAACTAGTGTAAAATAAACATATATCACCATGTCGCCGCCGCATCTCGTCCAGCCCCGCGCGACCAAGCGCTCGTCACAACCACAAATCTACCGCCGCTGTTCGCCGTTGTCTTCTCCAGCCAACCACCATGCCGCCGTTTCTCTTCACCGGCGCCGTCTCACTTCCGTCTTCTTCAACACACGGTCAGCCGCCGCAAGCCGCACCACTCGTCGTCTTCACCGTTTCACCCCCTCCAACAGCCGGAGCAAATCACAGATCCACGCCGCCGCCGCCGCCGTCGCGTTTCAATGACGTCGCCACCTCCGGGAGACGTCTCTTCACAGCGCCGTCTTGGATCCACAACCCAGATCCGCCGTCTGCTCACACGCGCCACTGCTCCCCGTTCAGTCTCATCTCCACCGCGTCGCAGTCGCACTCCATCGCCGCCATCGTCTCAACCTTCGCCGTCTCTCGATCCGTCTTCAAGCTCACAATCAACCTCCGTTGCCATCGCCGCATTCAACCACAAAGCCACGCGATACCGAGCGTAATTCCAGACCACCACTCCGCCGCCGTCTTCTCCCATTCACAGATCCACGCCGCCACTCGCCGCACAACCTCCACTCAACTCCGCCGATTGCCGCACTTGCATCGCAGTTCGACCGCGACTCATAAACGCCTTCGTCGCCGTCATCTCACATCCACAACTTAGTTCCACCTCCGTCGTCTGACTTCCCACATCACTGCTGCCACACTTCTTTTGGGTGCGATTTTTCTTCCAAGGCAATTAGTGTTCTCTCAATTACAATACTACCGCGAGAGACCATCACCCTACCGACTCCCGGAACATCACGCACATGCATAGGGGAGTATTTCTTTCACTGTTATTTCAATTACATTTTGTTTATGTTCTTGCATATCGGTTGCGATAAAATACATTGAGGACAATGTGTTGCTTTAAGTGTGGGGTGGATTGTTTGCAAATTGTGATTAGAGTTTATTGAATTGCTCAAGTGTGGGGTGTTTGTGGTTAAATTGGTGAAAGAATCGAACATATTACATGGTTTTTTGTTGAGTATTGCGTGTATTGAATTGCTCAAGTGTGGGGTAATGTGGTTAAGTGGTGAAAGAATTGGGCATATGTCAATTTTTGCTGAGTTGTTGCTGAAAATTGGTTGACTTGTTCATAATATTTGTGTTCCCATATTTGAGCTCTTGACTAGATAAACATATGAATTTGATTTCTGTACATGGATACTCTTTTTATTGAGTTTGATCGCTGAGCCTGAAATTTGTAAAATTTCTATGCATCTTTACACACTACACACGAGTTCTAGTAAAGGGGATTGATCGGGGAGATAAAAGCAATTACATATTTAATTGATATTGGAGGAAAGTTTATGAGAAAAAGAAAAAAAATCGAGAAAATAGAAAAAAGAAAAAAAAAATTCGATGAAGAAAATAAGGAAAGAAAGTTGATTCAGTGGTTAATGAAAGCTAAAATCACCCAGTTTCGTTCTAGCCTTTGTCACTTGAGTGATTAAGTCCGTTAGGGTGTCTTGACACCTCGTGCCTTAAAACCGACTGGTTTGAGAGTCATTGGCCCAAAACTCGTTACAAGGGTGACATAGAAAGCTTGATTAGCGAGACATTGCACGGGTTGATAAATTTTGAATGAAGGAAAGTGAATGAAGATGCATTATGATAAATGTTGTGTTTTTGCTTGAAATAACTGAGATGTTCCCTTGCTAGAATTCATAAATCAAGCACGAATGGATGTATATGAAATTGAACTTGTTTGGGATTAGTGTGATGACTTGAGAGTAAAGATGTTCATATGTGAAAAAAAAATAATGATTCTACGTGTTTATTGGTTTATGTGTGATGATTGTGGGGAGTCATAAATGTTGTGACTAGTTGCTGATTTGATGAACGATGAGGCAGATAGACGAATGTCATGAATTTTGTGGGTATATTCTCTGCAAACCCTCACGAGACAAAACTCGTCCACTAGGGGTAACCTAGGGGTTTAACGGCTTGTTGCACATGCTAAGTGCAATCGTGTTCCCTACGAAAGTGGTGTTATCTTTATTTTTGTTTTTGTTTTGTTTGGATTTACTCGAGGACAAGTAAAAGGTTAAGTGTGAGGTGTTTGTTAGGTCTCATATTTTACATATTTTTATTATGATTTACCTCACATTTATCTTTATATTATGCCTTGTTGTTAGTCTTTTCCTTTATTTTTAGCCTAATTTACGTTTTTTTATTTCTAAGTCGTTTCAATGCTTTTGTAGGCATAAAAGCGATGATTTTGATGAGTTGAAGGAGTATTTATTACAAGAATAATGAAGGCTATCCAAGAGGATGTGAATAAATGCATTTGAAAGGCCAAACGAGAATGTTTCGTTGAAGAAAAATGAAGAGATAAAATTCTGCACAGGCAACTGCACAGTTGTGCAGATATTCTGCACAGCTGTGCAGCTGCGGATTTTTATATTTTTGTGGGCCGATTTTATGACTTGGATGGGCATAATTTATGTATCTAAGACTCCTTTTTAGTTAAATAAAGTGGCAAAAACATTTTATAGGCTAGAGTGAGGTGGGAGAAGAATTCATTCTTGCAAAAAAAAGTAGATCTTGGAGAAAAAGAAGACTTCTAGAGAGAGAAAAGAGATCTTGAAGAGTTCTTGAAGAAGAGTTCTTGGAGAGAAAAACTTCATCTTCTCAAGTTGTATTCTTCCAATCCTCCATTGTTGAACATGAGTAACTTTATGTTTATGCAATTTATTTCTTGTTTTTCTTTAATTATGCATAGCTAAATTATTTTCTAGGGTTTAAGATGTAGTCTTGTGTATTGATTTGGATTATTGATGATTTATGGATGTGATTTCTTGTTTGGTTTATCTATTAATGAGTGTTTAATGCTTGTAATTGCTTGATCACCAATTGCATGATTTAAGATGAATTAAGAAGTACCGGGAGGTGAATTAGTTTATCGGTTCAGATTTAATAGACATGTGTAAATTGCTTAATAGGGATATTGGTAATTTTGCATGAGACTAGTTAAACAATATTCATAGAACTTAATGGATTCATCTAAATTAGTTTTTGATCATGGGAGTGACGTTAATTAATTTAGGTGAGTCCTCATGAAGATCTCGGGAGAGTATTCATGTATTTAAGGAAATTGGGTCTTTAATTTAAACAAGAATGATAATCCATTGAAAGTCAATAATCCACAAAAATACCTTGATGAAATCTTAATCCCTAGGCTTTTCGTTAATTGATTGTTCGTTTTAATTATATTTGTGTTTATTATTTATAATTAATTCTGTTTTTATAAATTTCTGTTTTTAATGAATTAAAATCTCAAATCTTTGATAATCGATAGTCTAAATAATAAGATAAACTTTATTTGGTACTTGATAACCTTCCCTGTGGAGACGATCTTACTTTCACTATATTATTTGTTCGATTCCGTGTTGTTACGGACGGTTAACACTAACTACTCTAATAATTCGTTTAGTGTCACAAGTCCAATCTTTGTGAATCCTCAGGTCTAAGGCTCACGCACACTACCGTGACCAGTAATTCTATCATTGACAGTCAAAGAGTAATCACCCATGTAATTGAAATACGGCGAGCCGTGTTCGAATATATCAATGGAATTGATATATCAATGACCAAGCTCTCATCATCCAAAGTGGCCGACTGACTCTCTTTGTCAAAGCTCGTGTCATAGAAGTCTGGTCTCAATGCTCAATTAAGACTCGTCGATTTGCGAACTCTAGTTTAAGTAAACAAGAAACCAATACTTCTAGTGTCCATCTCCTCTAACCATTGAGGAGTAGAATCTCCCTCTTGATTACTTTGGACTTATTTGTTCAATACTTATATTAATGTCATCAAGATTGATATGAACAAAACAATGTCTTTATTAAAGAATACAGTTCTAGAACAATTAGTTTCCAAAACATAAAGTTCAATTAGTGGGTTAACCATTTTGAGAGTGATATAATTTACTGCAGAAAATAAATCAAGATTTCATTAGATAAATATGTTGTACCCAAGTAAAATCAGGACTTTAATTTTAACTTGGCTCCCACTACATTTTTCGAACCATTGCACTCCCACTGCAATAAACGGAAATCTCGTTGGATAGATTTCGTAGTGAGTTATTAAGTTCTTCAAAATTTTCAATGAGTTACAATCTGTAACGATGTATGGCTCATTAAAAGTTTCAAAGTGGTGTGCCACGCCAATCAGTCCAACTGATGGTTCAATCCCCTTTTTGCTCATGGATCACTTAACCTCAACCTGTAATGAAATATTGGTGGTGATCCATCTAAGTACTTTCCCATCAACTCCTATTGATCTAACAGTTTAATTTCATCTTGCTACCTGTAACGGTGTATGGGATGAGATTTGCTTCAACAGATGACATCAAATGCACTTAGAGATCTTCGAATTATGAGTTGGCGCATAACCCCCATTAGTCGGGACGATGCCATGCATAACTCATAACTCTATCTCTCTAAGTTTAAGAAGAGTCGGGATATCCAATATACCGTACTTACTTAGTATGATTACTTTGGGAGAATTTTTATTTAATTAAGGTCTCACTTTGCACATTAATCCAAGCTTCAAGAAGGTCCTACCTTTATTAGTTACATAACATTGAAACGCCCTATACATTATACTACCGAAATTAAAAGTACAAACTGGGGAGCATTATTCGGCCCAATGCAACCCATATAATACAAAATGGTAAAACCCTAAGTCCATGGATGCATCCACAACAACACACATCAAAGAATGTAAATAAACTGTTCAAGATCATGTTGGCTTTTACTTTTAAAATCGAAAAGAAATCCATATTTAATTAAATCTAATTTAATTATGAAAAAGTGAATTTAATTTCTATCTAAAAGAATAAATTCAATTTATTATTTAAGAAATAAGTCTAACTTATTCTTAATTATTTTGAAAAATTGAATCTAGCCCAAAAAAATAAATCCTACTTATTTAATCGTCATCAATCATAAATAAAATTTCAAACTTTAATTTATGACATAATTAAATCCAATTTAATTACAAAAGTCAAATCCAATTTAACTTAATTAAATTCAATTTAATTTTATGAAGAACAAAATTATTTTATTAGGAAAAAGGGATTAGACAAATCTTGGGTCAAATTTGTTTATTGGGTCAAATCCAATAATTATTTATAATTATACATATATAAAATATATAAATATACGTATATATATTATTAATCGTCCCTGGGCCCGGCCCAGCACGTTGCATCGGGGTGGAGGGATTGCTGGGCGCCGCCACCCCTTTTTTTTTGTTTTTGTTTTTCTGTTACTGTGCAGCAGTGGCGCCGCCGCTGTTTTGCACCACTGGCGTCGCAACGGCGTAATCGGGGTGACGAATCTGGGGCGATAAAATTTTCAAAATTTCAATTTCAATATCCAATATTAAACCCATCAAAATCCAATTTTACCAACATAATCTCAAACTCGGAAAATCATCAATCGCGTTAAAGTCGGCTCTGATACCACTGTTAGGAATTGTCGTGCCCCAAAATCGAACATGACCGGCCATGCCACCATGGACCTAGACCATAATGACACGAAGCCACAATCTTAACTCAATCCATATATATCCTTTAAAATCTTTGCGGAAGCGTCCAATATCCAAACACAGGTACAGAGCATCTAAGAATTCCCCCGAAAATATTCCACAAAACATTCATTTAATGAGTTTACAAAAGGTAGTCATGAAAAAAATCCTATATTCTAGATTCATTCAATCCATCTCTACCCTTGAACGAACTCTCTTATCCAACTCCTTGAGTCCACGAAACTACATATCTGAAAAAGGTAAAAAACATTGCGAGGGGTGAGCCGCATACTCAGCAAGTAATTCTCAACATTCTCCTACCAAATCAAGCATAAACGTAAAGATCTCATTTAGAAGATATTGGATTCTATCAATCGAGATCGTCTTTCCACTTTGGCTTGTAGCAGAAAACCATCAAGTCAGGTAGAAGATTCTATTCAGAAGTGGAAAGTGATCAAGGAGAATCAAACGTTATATTGTGTCAGTCTCTTATTATCAGCACACACAAGCAATTATTGTGACGCTAGAGACTCTACAGGAACTTTAAACCTAATAGCGAGTCTACTTTATCAAAACAGAAGTAAACGCTCAGATAAGCGTCTACATTTTAATACGGTCGGAGGGTATGCCACTTGGGAACCAGGTATCAGAGCCCGAGCGTAACTGCTTGCCAAGTTGGGCACAAGAACCGAGTCAAATGAAGGTCTCATATCTTTGACATTTCAGATGGACCGATTCGCATGAGCAGCAACTGAAGCCTCCAGATGGTTATGTTGAAGCCAAAGACAGCTGATGAGCGTGAAGAGCAAATCAACAATGTTGGACGGAACGCTCTGTATCACACTTACATAAGGTCAAGTCGTGACGACTAAGCTATGTGACAACAAAGATGAAAGAGAACAAAAAGCAAAGATGAAAATCTGCTAGATCAATCTCGCTTATTACATAGAGCGTCATTGAATAAGGAGTTGACAGAAAATCTTCCGAGAAGATCAATGTCACAAATGTTGAACATACATACGAGAACAAGCTAAGGGCTTTTGAATTCAATTAGGAGATGTCCTTTATATAATTATATCATGCTTTTAGACAATGATCCCCTACATTATATGTCTAATAAAAATATGATGCATAATGATTAAGCGTTTCCTTCAGAAATGAGAAGCAGGATTCTCTTTTCATGTCTTAGAAATTAAATTTCTTGACCAATACCATTTCTGATTCATTATTTGTCGCTTCCATCATATATTTCCCCTAGAAACATGCCATAGAGAACAAAGAATCAAAAATCGTATTTTTAGCTCACAGAACACAATATAGGACACAGAATATGCGACATTTTTGCAGATACCCCGGGGAAGGACAAATAAAAAGAACACACACATGCATCTGAAGCTAACAAAAAATGTGTCCATCTATCAGAATCAGAAAATCTCAGAAGTACATATACTGATATTATTTTATTTTATATCCATATTTCCAGTCTTATGAAAACCATTTCTTTCATTATTATCATATAGAAACATGTCTCAAAATCCATTCATACCATCAAACCAAATCTGGAAATACAAACCCTTTATCGTTACCAGTCCGAATAGACCTAATATCCAAAAGAAATTAAATCGTCCATTACACTGTTCAAAATTTATGAATTAACATATGACTCTCAATCATTCCTCCATAATACATATGTGTGTACTTAACCTATAAGGTCACACTTGTATTTCTCCGCAAATCAAATTCAAATTATATACGTATTGGTCAACAAAGGTGGGTCTTCCATGTCCACAATTACTCTACTACTATAGGACTTTTATAAATTTGCAATTTACCCAAATAAACAATCATTAGCCCCTCGGCCATAAATTGAAAGAACAAGCTTTAAAAGACAACTCACCTCAAGAATGCCTGAAGGGACTCGGAATACCGCCGCGGCGGCGCCGCCAACCTCTCTTCTAATTTGTAGGTTGTCTATAGGAAAGAGTATTTACAACTCTCTCTCTCTCTCTCGTTAATGGCTTAGGTTATTATAATATATTGTATACGCTAATATCTAAATTATAATATCCAAAATACCCTTAAATAAGTATTTCAACAATTTCTCTCTATCTACACGTGTATCTCGCCTACCAAACTCAAACACTTAAATAGTCAATTCCCTACGCTAAAAAATAATGCCTCCAAAAATAAAATAACCTGAAATAAATATCTATATTTACTTAAAAAAACTGGGGTATTACAGGAATCCATCGAAGTAAAAACGCAACGGAATGAAACTTTCGAATTTCTAAACGTGGATCACTTTAACTGGATTTAACAATTTTGAATAGTTTTCCAAAAACTAAACGAAATAGATTTACCTTATCGATTTAGTAATAAATCTTCGTGTAACAGCAACTCCTTGAGCTCCTGTCTCTAAAGACGCACACGAAACGAACTTTCAAAAGATCTCCAAAAATTCTCTTGACAATGGCGGTGGACGGCTAGGGCAAATTTTTGGAGTAGAAGGCTTCTCTTCTTTTTGTGTGTTATGCAACTAGGGTTCCTTGTGACTTGTAAGCGTTGGAGTTATCTTATAACTCTGTGACTTAACAAACAAGTCTGGACTCCACATGGACGTGGGTTGGCTTTAAGTTGGCTCATTCAACTTAGCCCACCTTTTAACATGTATTTAATTTAAATCCTATTTAATTCCAATACATATTAAATAATTAATTAATTCTCCAATTAAATAATTTAATTTAATTTAATATTTAATTCATTGATTTAACCAGTAAATCAATGTGTCCATTTAATTGTATATTTCTAAAAGATTAACACAAAAAGACATCATGTTCGTTTCTTATAGCGCGACTCTTTAGGTTCGTCTCAATTGGCAATGGGAGGAATTACCAAAGGATGTGAGTGTCACTTAGCTAGTCCTGTGGACTCACATCGTAACCCAATTGAGTACGAAATAAATGAATAATTTACGAACCTCTGGACCATAAGTATCATACGAGTATAAGCCCTTCACTGACGTATCCCAATCAAGTGAGAGTCATGATTTATGTCAAACTCACTAAACTTGATACTGTGCAATCATATCATGATGAAATTACCAAACTACCCTTCATGTCCCACATGAGTTAGTTTCATTGCTTTAGCCAAAGACTTATAATTTCATATGCATATGATTGCACAGGATACTTTATCGTTTACTATCGAGACAGTGAATCTCATCTTGCTGATCACTAAATAATTGCTACTTGACTCATTGAGATCGCACTTCGAGATCGGCCCCACCAAAGGGTGAGTTGGGCCTAACTACTCTAGTAACAGATTCAATAGCACAAGCACATTAATCATGAACCCTCAGGTCTAAAACCCACGCATACTATTATGGTCAATAATCCAATCATTGACAATCACCCAGTAAATACCCATGTGATTGAATTACTGCGAGTCATATTCGAATATATCAATTCCATTGATATATCTATGACACGTGTTCTCACTATCCTATAGTGTTCGACTGGCACTCCCTGTCAAAGCATGTGTCATACAAGTCGAATCTTAATGACCAATTAAGATTCCTTGACTTACGAACCCTTTTGAGTGATCAGGAATAAGACTCTCCCCGTGCCACATCTTTATTCCATAAAGGGTGAAGAGTCAACCTCGATTCACAAGGACTGTTTGTTCAATACTTATTGCAATAAAGTTTTACATGAACAGAATAATAATTGCCTTTATTAATTATCCTTTTGTACAACATAATTGAATACCCTATACAATCTATTTGTCCTCATTGGCATTTAGGGCATATACCTAACAGTCTCATATATGTTATGTTATGCACGAGATTGATATTGCCTACGTTGTGAGCGTTATAAGTCAGTTTCAAGCTAATGTGGTGAAGTGTGTCCTTGAGTACTTGAGGAGAATTAATGATATGCTTCTAATATATGGAAATAGAGAATTAAGAGTGGACGGTTATACAGACTCAGACTTTTAGTCTGATGTCGATGACCAAAAATCCACTTCTGGGTTTGTATTCACTCTAAATAGTGGAGCAATAACTTGAAAGAGTTCCAATCAAAGCACAACTTCGGATTCCACCACTGAGGCTAAATATGTGGCTGACACGGAGGCTGCCAAGGAAGTTGTTTGGATTAAGAAGTTCGTTGAAAAAATAAGTGGTTCCTAGTGTGGAGCTCCCATTGCCACTCTTCTATGACAATAATGGAGCCATCACGCAGGTTGAGGAACCAAGGTCTCACAACAAGTTCAAACACATATGACTTGAGATATCACGTCATTAAATAGATTTTTTGAACAGGTGACATAGTCGTGTCGAGAATAGATTCAACGAACAATGTAGCTGACCCACTCACCAAGCCACTGTCATAGGTGGTGATGGAACGACATTTGGAAAGGATAGGTGTTAGATACTGTAGCGATTGACATTGAGTGCAAGTGAAAAATTGTTTGGTTAATGCGCTCGATGCCAACAAAGAAATCGATTGCATAGGAATTTTGTTTATGTCGTAGTAAACTCTAATTTTAGAATAAAGACAATTTACTTTTTGTTCACATAAATCTTAATGGCATCAATAAGTGTTGAACATATAGTCCAAGGTAATTGAGAGAAACCTTCTACTTCTTATGTGTTTGCAAGTCAAAGAGTCCCAATTGGGCATTAGGACTAGGACTCGACTTGTATGAAACATACTCTGACAAAGAGTGTCAGTTGCATTTGGGCAACCATTATATCCTAATGCGTTTACATTATATATGGAGCGTATTGATTATGCTAGGGCGTGTATCCTTATGTCAATTGGGGCTGAATTTCAAGAGGAAGTTTATATGTTACTACCATCAAAATTAGGTGAATACAATGGTTCTTGTAGGATAAGGATAGAATATGAATGGAAACCTACACCTTGCAATTTACGTAAGTCTTTTGGGCATAGTAGTCAACAATGTCCTAAATCTAAGAAAGATGAGAGACCACAAGTGAATATATATGTTCCTAAGCATCAAATCATAAATAATATTCCGACACAAAATTCAAAGGTGGGTGAATGGTCAGTGTAAGCCATAAATAGGTGACAAGGAAAGAAGATAACCAACAAAAAAAGAGTACCCCAACGATCTCGGTGAGAAGTGCGAGCAAAGGAGATGGGTTTGGTAAGGATACACTACTTCTCCAAAACAAATTTGAAAGCTTAGTTGCAGATATAATGAATTATGATTCGGGAAATTCTCAAAGCTACCGGGAACAATCAGACATAAAGAGAATGAAAACCAACTCATTGAAGGGGTCTATAAGTGAGAATGCCCTTGAGAACGGTAGTAAATGAGGAATATAAATTGCAGGAAAGTGGTTGATCTAACTTTAGGTATTAAGCGGACTTGAATGATAGCGTGGTAGATTATATTGTTGATTGATGTTTGTAAACGCTCAATCGTGCTTGATAAATGGTCGAACGTGGGCATCTAGGTTGCACGGATACTCCTAAAAATGCCCCGGTGCAATGTCAGATACTCTTTGGACACCGATATGCATCGGATACATGTCCGACACGCCACCTGGCGTGTCCGTAATTAAAAAGAAAATAAATGACACCGTATTGGACACGGAAATGGGCGTGTCCGATACATTTTTGGATGCGTTGGGGCTTTTTTCATATTTGCAAAACTTAAGTGAGATAAACTAGTTCACATAATTCACCGGAGAACCCTGCCGCTCAGGCGCTCAAGTCGCACTCCGGTCAGACATGGTGGCGCAGACGACCAGGTAAAGGAGGCGACCCTTATACAAAGGAGAGACAATAAACTTACTAACTTAGCCATGGAAACTGGACGAAAATGATAAGAAAATAGAAGAGGAGGAGAAAGAGAAGAGGTAGCTGCGCACAACAGAATGTGATTATGGAATGAAATAATAGGGTTTTTAATATTTATTTTGGTGTTGGGCCCTTCTCTTCATCTCAATTTCTTTGCTAGGCCTTCCCTCATCACTATTACTTTCTTACTAAATAATTGAATTGCTGTAAATAAGTGAAAATTGGAGAACTTATGGGCTGGCCCGTTTTCTTAAGTTAATTAACCACTTTGAACTAATGTTAGAAGTGGGTTGCTATTATATAGATTAATATAACCTTGCAATAACATAAATACAGATTAATATTTATTTATATATATAGATTAATATATATTTTTATATATTTTTAATAGATATATATTACATATATGTATAAAATATATATGATTTAATTAATTTATATATAACCGTATCCCCGCCGTGTCGTATCCTAAAATCTTGAAAAATCCGTATCGCCGTTCCCGTATCGTGTCGTATTCGTATCCCCGTATCCGCACCCATGCAACCTAGGTGGGCATCTATGGTTATGATAGATGTTAGTCTTTAGATTAGTGAGGTTTAGCACTAGATCATCTATTATTGTATCTAGATTAGGTGCTTTGGTTGTGCCAAGGTATTTATTAGTGCACTATTTTGTAACACCCTCTTTATTTTTATGCAATTGACTTTTCTAAAAAACAAACAGTGTCAGTCGGTCACTAGGTATTAGTGGGAGCTTGTGTCGTAGATATGTCAATAGAATTGATGTATTCGAACACGGCTCGCCGTAATCCAATTACATGAGCATTTACTCTATGACTTTCAATGATTGGATTACTGATCATGATAGTATGTATTATTGTATCTAGATTAGGTGCTTTGGTTATGCCAAGGTATTTATTAGTGCACTGTTTTGTAACACCCTCTTTATTTTTATGCAATTGACTTTTCTAAAAAACAAACAGTGTCAGTCGGTCACTAGGTATTAGTGGGAGCTTGTGCCGTAGATATGTCAATGGAATTGATGTATTCGAACACGGCTCGCCGTAATCCAATTACATGAGCATTTACTCTATGACTTTCAATGATTGGATTACTGATCATGATAGTATGTGTGGCCAGCCACTTTCTCCGCTTCGCCCATCCTAGCCCTGAAGAGCTCACTCGATATGTCATATTGAGCAGTCCTACTGTGCTCTCCATACAGCTCTGTAAGGTGCAGCGGTATAGCCCTAGCAGCTTCCATGTTTTCATGGGATCACTTCGACTCATTGTTCATGGAGTCGAGCATATAACCCTTAACACAAATATCATCCTTGATCAACGTGTTATAGTTATCTTGCATGTCCTCATCAACATCTGCCCCCGGGACAGGAGCACGGTTAGCCTCGAGCAAATAGCTCATCAACTCTAAACTAAGCACAATCTTTAAGTTTCTGAGCCAGTCAGCAAAGTTTGGACCATTTTGATAGAGATAAAATACTGCAGAAATGAAGAAGCTATATTAGATGATTATGTTATAGTCTTAAGTTAAATTAGGACTTTAATTACACTTGGCTCCCACTACACTTTCAAATCATTGTACTCCCACCGCAATGATTGAAAATCCCATTGGGTGAATTTCTTAGTGAGTGATTGGGTTCTTTAGTGAATCTGATGAGTTGCAACCCTTTAACAATATATGACTCACTAGATTTATTAAAGTGGCATTCCATGTCAGCCTGATCTAAAATGTGATTCAATCTTTATTTGGCTCATAGATCATGAGACCGCAACCGATATAAAGGTTGTGATCTATCTGAACTTGACCAATCAACTATTATCAATCTAACAATTGAATTCCACCTTGAAACCCTTTAACGATATGTGGAGTGGAATTTGTTTCGATTAATGACATCTGATGCATTTAGAAAATTTGAAGACATTTGGCGCATAACCCCCACTAACTAGGACGATGTCATGCACTAGACATGAAATCATTTTTCTTAATGATGGAGATTCAGGACATCCAATCCCCTTTAAAAAATTCAGTGTTTTAAAGTTTTGAGAATTTGAGCGTTTAAATATTGATCTCACTTTGCACATTATCATGTTTAACGCACAGACATGGATATAATAATATAAATAAAAAACTTTTATAGCAATTCTACCAACATGGTGTCCATGGACAAACTAGATTAAACCAAGGCAATGGGCCAATCGCAGGGGTATGGGCCTAGAAACTACCTCCGGACTCCAAGCATCTCTTAGGCTTGTTCTAATTAATACATAGATACAGCTTATACAAAAGTCTAAGTAAAATTAAAATACGGTCTCAAACTTCAGCTCAATACAACTCAAATAAAAACCAAAGCAATAAAACCTAATCTATGGAATACATCCACCACAACATACATCAAAGCATGTAAATAAACTATCTTAGTATATGTTAGCATTTACGTAAATCAAAATATAATTTCACTTTAGAATTTGAGAAAATAAGTGTCATTCAATTTATTATAATAAAAAAAATCAACTCAAAGAAAACCCAAACCACCAACCCATTGGTCTGTCCGGATTTACAAGAGTTAATTTTAAAATTAAAATTAAAGTTTTTAAATCTAATCCTGGTCGACCCGCGGGTAAGGTTTCTTTCTTGTGCCGTATTTTTTCCACATTTTATGTAATATTTATACAATTTTAGATGATTTTTCCATAATAAGTTTGAGATTTTTTCTTGAGGTTTCTTATTGTCTCTTGAAATTAAATATCAATTCAATTTAAGAAGAAACTTAAAATAAAATTAGAAATCTTAAATTAAAATAAAATTAGAAATTTTAAAAATTAGAACCAAAAGATACACCTAAACTAGACTTATGTCTTAAAGACTTAAATTGAGAATAAACTTAGAAAACGTAAACCATAGTTAGAATTAGAAGATGGAATAAACGTAGATTAAAAATATAGTAAACTTGTAACAATTAGAAACACGGGTAAAAGGTTATATAAATGTTTTCCAATTGACTTTTAGGCAAAGATAACTTCTTAAAGACCAAGGTTCAAATCCCTTTCGCGTAATTTGAGTTTCCTAGACAACCCAAAAAGAAAAGAGAAAAAAAGCCTGGACAAGGGACCCGTAACCCAGACCAGGGTCCTTAATTGTTTTCACTCATTCTTTACAATTTTTAAAATTTGTCTAAATCAATAAATATTTTGTAATCACATAATCAATACCAAAATAAATAACTAAATTATTTTCACTTGATACAACAAAAATCACTTCATTTTACACATTCCAACCATTTTCTAAAACCATAACCAAACTCGAGCAGCATCTTATGATTTTCACACGAATATATGTAATGCACCAGAACAATTTTTTAAAAACATCACCAAAAACGTAGCCTAACTATGTTCACAAAACTTTTCAAAGTTATGATCCATCTTTTAGCAAGTTTCGGTTCAATCTCTCCATAGTTGATCATCCTCTTTTCCGTCTAATCCCACAACTCTCATCACACCAAAGAAAGTATCTGCAAATGCAAGCGTGTATTAACCTCCTCGATAATAGGGACAATCGTGATCTAAGGGATGATTGATCTAAATCATGACATTTTTAAAGATGGAAGGTGTCTCTTATCAAAACTACTTTTCATCCGATCCCTTCATAGTTTACAAGTTTTGTAATCCTCTCTCTACCTTACAAATTATAGCTTTTGTTAGATTTTAATTCATCACTGCTATTTCTATCATCCATAGTCAGCGGCATATAAATAGAGCCTTCAATCGTTTTTCCCTTCGCCCTACCATACGTCCATACCAAGTGAGTCAATTCTAAAAGATATATCAGTTCAACTCTTCTGCTGCTGAATACATTAATGAAGCATTAACATTGAACACTAACCACTTGAACAAGCAGCGTAAAGGATATTTGCCCAATTTTATTTATAAATTGATAATGAAACATCAAACAAGTTTTATCAAAGAAATGTAAGTCACTCTAACCCAATATGTTAAGTTTTTACACTTCCACTTGTCAGAATTTAAGATAACATAATCTGACATTAGGATGAATACCATCACTATAAATCTGTACCCAAGTCAAAGATAGCCCAGGAAGTTATCATATGCACACACATACACATACGTACGTTCTTAACATTTACCTACGGTCTTCCAATGTATCCTTATAATATCTCAAGACTTCTAACGAAGTTCTTGCTACTTGATATGAAGGAAAACTTTAAGTTGACATACTTTACCATCACCAACATATAATTGCAACACAGTCATCAGAACACCCATGTTCCAGCATTCTCATATATTCTTCTTTCATAAAGAGGCGACATTGTATAGAAAGAGATTACAGGGCAAAAAACTTATATTTAATAAACAGTTCGGTTCTAGTGATACATTGAGAAAATGGGTATCGTGGGGAATGTAAGATTTTGAACTTCGGTACACACTTTGGAGTCGGTATGCATGAATTGACGGGCTCCAAATGGGATTCAGTCATGAGTAAAGGAAGCAAAAAACGCCTATACTAATAAATGTTTAACTAAATCCACCATTAGAGGTGATTTTTTAATACACCCCATTATAGCAATCGTAAATAAATGTAATAATAATAATAAAATAGTAACAAAACCTTTTCAATACAAGCAGCCATTTAGCTCAATTAGTGCAACAATTGTAATATGTTTTTCTTAAACTTAGAGAATATACTTTTACTTTTAGCATAACCTCAAGAACTTTCCTTATTGAGTCTCATATTTAATGATTTTACGCTATTACACTAGAAAATATGTTTCCACAACTCTTTCCATCTAAACCATTAAAAATATAACACAAATCATCATAAGCAATTTTAACTGATAGTGCAAGTTAACAATTTACACAAATGTAGAAAGTACGTGCACATGCAATGAAGAATTACACACACATGAGCTCTAAGGCAACACAGAAAGATAACAAACAACAGAAATGAGTAGCAAACACAAGTTGGCGCTGAGGAGCAGATAGTAGCACGAATACTAAGGGGAAGATCTGTGTATAATAGTAAGGGATAATTGCTTATCATACCCCTGTGAAACATGAAACTTGCACACATCCCCCATGTGTTAAAAAAAATAGCCCGAAATGCCCCTATGTTTTTCAAAATCCTGCACGAAACCCCCAACCCTACTTCAAATACACTGCGCGTGAATGCTACCTTCCGCGGATTTAACACGGATTGGGGGTTTCGTGCAGAGTTTTGAAAATCATAGGGTTATTTCAGGCTATTTTTTTAACACATGGGGGATGTGTGCAGGTTTCATATTTCACAGAGGTATGATATACAATTATCCCTAATAGTAATGAGTGGATTCGAGGATTGGGGTCAAGAAATGAAGTGTCATTAAGTTACTGTTTAACCTATGTTTTTAAATGAGAAATGGTTGGTATGGGTGGATACCTTATTAAGTAGGTGCAAATGAGTGAGTGACTTTCGACTCATCCAGCAAAATCATCCAAATCAGAAATCCACCCAATTTGCCACTTTAGCTCTTAGGTAAATATCTGTTGGATCACTCAAACTTATCAGCATCTAGCAAAGGCCATCATGAAAGGGTATTATTAGCTTAGTCAAAACGACTACTATGATGTCCAAGCTCAATTGGATACCTTATAAGTGCTGAAACATGGAGTTAAAGAGTTAAATTTGATTCCGTCATATTGAGCTTTAGTGGAGTTGGGACTGAGGCATAACAGGACTTGATCTATCTCTACATAATCAATTATCTTTTAGGATGTCAGACACATTCTGTTCAAACTTGATAAAATGACTACCACTATAATGTTTTAAGCTTAGGCATGTTAATCAGCATACTTAAAATCAGACAAGCTATGCATGCTCTATTTTAGATTCGAACTGTTTGGTTCGCTTTTCAATACTACCTAGAAGCAAGAACACCTCTAAAAAGTGCATTTCTACATATACAGCAACTTGTACTGAAATCTAATACCTAAAGTTTGATCAAGAAGTATGTTTTAGCTGTTGGTGTTCAATTTACATGCTCCGAGACATTGAGATTGATTGAGGTATTCAATGTTAAGTCTTCCACTTTAGGATTAGGTGGGTAAGCCCGTAACTATATGAGAAAGATAATTAATTATGGTCACCTGGTGAAGATAGACAAACGATAAGGCAAAGAAATGATGGTCGGAAAGAACTAAAGGTGCGTATAGTCCCCAATTCATTGAAACATGCTTTTCAAAAGTTATCTACCAGTATCTCTTTGCTGCAGTGTGCCCTATCAAGGTCAATCTTTAAAGTTAAACCAGAAAATAAAAAAGAATAAAAATAAATTCTGTATAATATTCATGGGCCTTCTATTCCTTCGAGAGTTTCCAGTAATATGAAGTTTACAAATTGGCTGTTGACTCAATTCTAATACATAGTAAGAACGAAAAAGAGCCTCAAATATCAAAACACACTAGCCATCTCACAAACATAGAAAGCAAAAACATAAATTTCTTGTACTATATCTTCCAAAAAATCAAAAGAATGCAATACCAACAAATGCAGGTTGAATATATGTAAATGTAGATTTACAACAAAACTGACCTTAACATTTTAGAAGTAAAGGGTGTGACATTTCTGGAGGTCCCAAAACTTGCTAATTTCAGTGCAACCATGCTATAAAAGAAAATCTGGTATAACTGGTGATTGTGCTGCCAATGCTCCATCTGCTCTTTGTCGGGACTTGTGCTTACTCTTCTGCTTGTCTTTGTGATCACGTTCCTCTTTATTCTTTACCGAACTTTGATGTTTTCTCTCTTTACCATGAGTATGTTGTTTTCTTCTTCCCGAACCCGGAAAACTGAGCGTAGATGTATCAGCTTCAATTATGTTATTTTTTGACTCAGGTAAGTTATCCATCTCCTTTTTCTTACTTGATTTGCTTCTTGATGTTGATGATGTCGTTTCATTGCTTAAAAGGACGTCTTGAACAGCACCAGAGATTAGATCTGCCTTGAATTCAGGTGTCTTGGCTGCAGCACTTAATCCTTCACCATCATCCAACTTCACAACCACAGGCCTAGGCTTCACTTGATTTGGCTTTTTCTTAAGGACAAGAGATTGCTCTGTTAGCTGCTTCACAAGATCTCCGGCCTCATCAATAGCCTTACCTTGAGGATCATGAGCAGGTGGGTAGTCATTGGATATCACCATCTCTTTATTTTCTGAACCACCTAGGTAATATAGCCCATGCCTCTTCCGATGCTCTGCCAGTAGAGACATGGACTCAGTTGATGGTTCAGATTCTTCTTCCTTATGACTCTGGCATTCAGAAATCCTAGTTCCATCCATCAATTGATGTTTCACAAGGGAAAATGAAGTTGATAAAGGTAACTTAATATCACCACAGATGGCTTCCAGGTCATCAAGATTTTCTTTGAGAACCAATCCATCAGGTATTGCCACCCTTTCTTGGGAATTAAGTGAAACTGGACCAAGCTCCTCCGAAAGTGCATCAAAAATCAGTGTTATGATTTCAGTAGAAGCTTTTGCTTCTCCCTTGATTTTTTCTCCTTCACTCTGGTCCAAACAACCAAGTATTATTTTTGGTTTGATCAGCTTAATCAAACCAAGGACATTACTCGCCCTCTCCTGTATCTCAACTTCATTACTCCCAGCTAAGGGTCCCAAATTAATTTCAACAAGATTTACAAGGCCCATAATAGATTCTCGAGTAAAATTATGCGGCATCATACCATGAGTAATAACCATATCCTGATTATCTAGTTCAGTATCAGATAAGGGTTCACTTGCCACAGTTTCATCTGTCGTCAATGCAGAGGGATATGAAGAAGCATCACCTCGATTTAACTTGAGATACGAATATAGACAGAATGACAATACTTTAAATGCAGATTGAATATATACACCTCTTACTGATGGAGTAAGGAGACTTGTACGTGGCTGCAACAGTGCTTCCATGAGCTCAAATGGGTTTCTTGAAAGCTCAATATACTCTCCTGAAATCCAAGCAGCAGCAGCCAGAACTGGGTGTATAAATGGATTGCCAAATAATGCAGGATCAATCACCAATTCACGAGCAACATTAACAAGTTGAGCTCTAGCATCCTTAACCCTCATACCAATATCAACAAGCTGGATTTCAATTTCCCTCCCCCTTTGACAATGTGGAATCCTTGCCATTTCCCCGAGAAACGACACGTACCAATCAAAATCAAAGACTACATCATATACATTTCTCGCACAAGTCAACAAGATGAACCCTAGAATCTCATCACAAAACTCAGGGTCAGACTTGAGTGCATGAGTGATCAGAATCCTACAAATTTCCATTACATTATCTTCCGAGACCATAGACATGACAAGCCGTAAGGCCTCAAGTTTAATATTCACATCAACATCACTCAACGCCTTAACTACCAACTCCTTATTCTCCAACACAGCCCACATATTCTTCTCGTGAGCAACAATGGCAAGGGCTTGTAGGCCAAGATACTTAAGATTTGGATCATCATCTAACAAAAACTCCCGTATCTTCCCAACAGCAAGCTTCACCGCAGAGTCATACTCACTCAAACTAGTCACGATCGTCCTCACGCACTCAAACGCAAATGATTTAGCTCCCGTCCTTCCCATATGCTCACAAATAGGCTCCACCACCCTCTTACCCAACCTCGGCTCAAGAGGAGCCAACTTCGCGAAAATCTTGACCACCTTAATCAGAACCCAGTTATTTCTGCAGTCCACCAAAATCTTATAAAATTGGGGAGCCAAGGGCAAATAAGATCTGGGTTCTTTCACAGTGAGCTCACAGAACAAGCCCACAACCGCAGACAAAATTTCAATGTCAACATCGCTCTCTAGATTCTCTACAATTCTCTTGAAACAAACACGAACCGCATCCGGGTACTGCTCAAAGACCCTCAAAACCGCAGCGATGGCTTTCTTTCTGACGAAGAGTTTAGTAGTAGTGAGCAAAGTAAAGAGGTCGGGCGTCAAATCACGGGCCAAATCGGGGTTACAGATAGAAGAGAGAGTAGAGAGGGCGAGACTGACGTCGTGAACATTGGGGGATGAAAGATCCTTGCGGAGCTGATGAGTGAGGAGGAGGATGACGTCAGTGGTGGAAGGGTCGAAGGAGAGGGAGGCGGAGAGGAAAGCGATGCGTTTGTGAGAGTGTGCGGCGGAGGAGGAGAGCTCGACGGAGTGGAAGGCGGCCCAGGACATGTCGTCGGCGGCGTGGAGGGAGTGGAGGTATGTGAGTTTGGAGAGAGCGGTGGCCTTCATTTGGGGGTCTGTTGATTTGATCTCACGCCGGATCTCGTCCAGTGACCTGGAGATGAAGGCGGAGGAGGAGTCGGAGCCTGGTGGGCATAGCCGAAGACCTCTGATTATGTCGTCCAGGGAGCGTTGGAACAGGGAATCCATCAGTGAAGGAGCACCACCCGCCATTCTAAATTCACCTACAAAACTCCAATTTCTCTATCTCTATCACCTACTATGTATGTACAGATTCAGGTGCTGCAGCATAAACACTGAGTGGGTGGAGAAGGAGAGTTTCATTCAGCAGTGAAACATTAGAGAAGGGGATGATTTGATTTTTGGGGAAAGGATATGAATGTGCATATTTCACAACAATGTTTTAAAACCCTGAAAAGAAAGTCCCAGTCATCGAACCAGAACATCTATTAGTTCGAGCATCACGGTCCGATTGAACTGCTGGTTCGATCCTATGATATTATAATTACATCACAAATAATTATTAATGGGGTCTAATGCAATTTACCTCTATGTAAAATTCAGTAATAGCTAAAAAGCCCATGTAAAAAAATAAATAAACAATTTAGCTCTCTACGCACACCACTCATGCATTTTACGAGTTGTTATGCTGTTTTGGCCTTTTTAGGACATTTTTGCCCTTAATCTATCATCATTTGATCAAATCTGTTAAAGATCAATGATCAATATTAAATCCTACATACTTATTGATCTAAATGATATAATAACCCTAGATCTTGATATAGATCAATGACCCACATTTAACATCTAATTTTTTTTAAGACTTGCTCTGGTTGGAGACTTTATTGAATTTAGCTTTACACAACAGTATAGGAAATACCAAGCTACAAGCCTTGGATGGATTCCATATCTAATGTCATCTGATTTGTCATGCTGCCAAACTATACAGAACATACGCCGCTGTATATAATTTCACTAAATTAATCCAAGGCACCTATTGTCTTGGATCGATGTCTAACAACGTCGCCATGACTTTTGAGATGTTAACAATGAAAAGCAAACCTATCCAGGTTATGATCTTCATGTGAGTTGAATCCTTTCATCTTTTTCCCCTTTAAGGTCTAGGGTTTGGCAACGGTCGAAACTCTAATAACCTCAAAAACTATGACTATGCTGGAAACACTAATGATCCGATTTTCTAAGCAGGGATCACCAATCCCTCTTATAAGACTTCACCCTGGCCGAAAGGTTTCATCGATCATTCAGAGTTACTCAACAGTATAGGAAATACAAGGTTATAAGCCCTGGATGGATCCCCTATCTGATGTCACTGTTGTGTCATATTGCCATACTGTACAGAACATACATTGTCGTATGACTCTTCTAAAGTGCACATGTATATCAAAGTATAGTGGGTAGCACGCCTCCTAGCTATGACTTCTCAAGTCAAAGGACTAATCTTACACAATGAAACCGAAAGACTTCTAGTTCGACCGAGACCAACGAGATGGCCTTGCGGGGTCGTTCAATCCCATAGTCACCTAAGTATGAATCTCTGTACATGCATTAACCTAGCGGGTCATTGTCTAAGGAACAAGACACCCTCCCTTTTGAGAATGACGCATACAGACAAGTTTTAGCAAGATCGTGATATCCCTAATCTCACAGTCTCTATCACTTGGAATGAGGATTTAGGATTACAGCTCTCGAGAGTATTCCATAGTCTGCGCGACTACTAGCCTTATGTAACCCACAAATCTTTATCTAGACTAATTAAATCTATATATACGATAAAGAAGCTTTCAAATAGGTTTGGTGTGATGCGAAAAGACAAGACTGTCATAGTTCTTATGTTCCACTGGCAAGCCAATAAATTGCTCGTTGGGCACATAACTTTATCATAGTAGGCGTCCACTACTGCTTATATGCAGTAGTGGGCAATGACTACTATATGTATTGCTTAGAGTTGGGCTTCTCATAGGCTTATTAGACAAGAAGGTATAATAAGAAGGAGAAATGTAAGATGTATATTTCATGTTATAAACTAATAGAATCAATAAGATAAACATAGTCATCTCCTAGGACGCCCAAAATGGGTTTGTGTGACTTGGTTATTAAGTTTTGTGATATATAAGGATATCACATGAGACTTTTTTACTTAAGAATATAGTCTGCATGGTAAGTCTCCAAAGCAAAAGAATAAAAATTCCCTCCCTCCTCCCTACCTCGTTGTCCAAGATATCGACCATAGAGGAAAAAGATAATGTTTTTTCTACTGCAATTCCGGCGTGGTGATTTAAAGACAATAGTTATTCTACTATCCGAATCAGAAATCAAAGAACCCTGATTTTCGCAGAAATATCGAATTCATCAAAAGGTATGCTTTTGATTTCGAGGTTTGAATATGCAATTCAAATATGACAACGTTGTGCTATGTTTTCCGCTGCGTTTTATCTAGAACCCCAACAGAGAATGGCATGGTAGATTCTACCACTTTACGATTTTACAGCTTAATCTTACATCAAGATCGTTTTTATTTTATGATCTTAACGAGATTTAACTCCATATAACATGGATAGCTCACACGATGACTTCTTTAATGGAAAAGGACATAGTAAAAATTAATTAAAAAGAGTACAATTTAGGGACACAATATGCATGCGTGAAGATTACCATTTATATGTTACTTTTGGATGTACCACTTAATTATTTTGGTCATGTTCACGCATACTGATCATTTGGGTGAGGAAGATCAAAATACAAAAGTGGTATATCTAAAACTAAAGAGATAATAGCAGACACCCTCCTCAATTATGGGTTGATGTGCACTTTGCCCCTCAACTTATTAAAGTGTGCGATTTACTCCCTCACTTATCAAAAATGTGCACTTCACTCCCTCGGGCACCTCGGGCAGATTTAGGCACTTCACTTATCATAAAAATTGAACTTTTGCCCCCTGACTTATGTGTTTTTGTATCACTTTACCCCCTGACTTATGTGTTTTTGTAGCACTTTGCCCCCTTGACTTATGTGTTTTGTAGCACTTTGCCCCTGCCCGATCTGCCCGAGGGAGTGAAGTGCACATTTTATGAGAAGTAGGGGGGGTAAAACGCACATTTCAATAAATTAGGGGGCAAAGTGCACATTACCCCATAACTGAGGGGGGTGTCTGCTATTATCCCAAAACTAAATAAATAGCTATTCTAGCATATAGGACAAGTGAAAGAAGAAGACAAACAAACAAGTAGGGTGTAAAAGTGATTATAGAGTGGATTGAGGGTTGTATATGCACTCAAGTTTTGGCCATCGAATCGAATCGAATCATGGTGACTTAGGTGATGATATTCACCACTAATTACGACCGACTATATCATCGTTACTTATGTGTGCGTGTATGTGTTATAGGAGGATAAAACTGATTAAGAGAAGAAACAATAATAAATGTATATATGTATGATATATATATAGGGTCAAGATCTAATACATACCATCTCTTAGATAAGATCTAAGACCCAATATACACCATTGGATCCATTAAATCCAATTGTCCATATTTAATACTGAAAGGATGCGGGAAAAGGGACTCCAACTGAATGAGGGGTAAAAATGTAACATGGAACCGGTTTTAAAGCAACCCAATTCCTAAATTCACTCCATTATCTTCCCCAAATATTTTCCATTTTTAAACCCACTAATTTTAACTGTAATCAACCCCAAATCTCGTGATAAAATCAGCCGACGTATACCAAATCTCACTCATACTGTGATTCCGCGCGCGAGGAACCCTGAAATTACCTCCGAGTTGGATTTTTTTGGTGGAAGACGATGAGGCCGAAGAAACTATCAAACTTACCATGTATGAATTTTGTTCTTTTTTTAACTGTAATCGCCGATTGTTTGAAGATATGGGTTCCTAGTATTATGAATTTTGTTGTTTTTTTTGTCAAAAAACTTCATTTTTTGATTATTTTCCTAATTATACATTGAATATTAGGGACCCAACTTATGTTTTTTTTATTTTCTATGTAATAATGTGTCTTTTGTTGATTTTGTATCCATAACTGGGCAAAAATTGTTGATGTTATTCTTAATTTATTGAAATCTGTAGAAGTCGTTTAATAAAAAAATTAGCTATAATACTGAAATTGAGTATTGATTTATAATAGCTAATACTGAAATTAGCTATTATAATGCTGTAATGCTGTAAATCTGTAGAAGTTGTTTAATCAAAAAATTTGATTTTCTATGTAAATCATTAGCTATTACCAATTTATATATAACCACTATAATGCGCATTACAATTTACTGTGTGATAGCCTTTTATATACTGTATAATTAGCTATTATACTGAAATTGAGTATTATTAATGTTGATTCTGTATATTGATTTAATGTAATGCTGTATATTATGATATTATTCAATGTATATTGTTGAATAATGCCTGAATAATGATATGACATCATTGAATATTATGTCATAACTCAATCTGTACCATCCTCAATGTGTTTTTTGTGTATAATAATTTGGTTGTTTTATATTTTATGTATAGTATATTGATTGTTATTGTATAATATGTATGTGAGTATTAACAAAAAAAAATTGTACAACAGGTTCTGGAAAAAAAAAATCCGAACCCGCATCGGACGATATGTTACAGATTGTGCATGTGGGAGATACGGATCCTCTGGACGTGGTTGAACGTCATTCAGACGATGATTTCGTCGATCCATTCGAAGAGACCGAACCAGAACCAACCACATCTAGGAAGCGACGCACGAAACAACGTGCATCAAAAACGACATCTAAAAGGGCAAAAAAAGATATTGTGCAGAAATATCAACCGGGAGGGAAGAAGAGGTTTGTTGATTATACTTAAATACGAGTCTCCCTTAAGGTGTTAGTTGAAACTATTTCAACACTCACCGAACCACAAAGGGAGTGGGTTAAGCAGACTGGATTCGGAGTATTTTTAGAGTTCAAGATAAAGGAACTTCCTCATAAGCTCGGTTTTAAGGTTGTAAAATCTTTAAACCCGGGGAACTTTAGATTAACTCTGCCTGGGGGTAAAATTACTATTAGGGAAGAAGATGTGGTGGAAGTTCTTGGATTTCCAAACGGTGAGCGGCCTATTGACTTAACGGTCAAAAATATAGAGAGGATTGACCTATGGACAGACCAATTTGGACTTGATAAGTCCAAAAAGTTTAAGGTTACGGCTCAGATGATATTAAATGAACTGAGATCTGAAAATGACGTATCGGACCAGTTCAAACTGAACTTCATGATGATTATTTATAATTGTTCGATTGAGTCTCCGGGTACGACATTTGTCAACAAGAAAGTGCTGAATTTCAACGGCGATCTTGATGACTTGGCAAGCTACAATTGGGCCAGGTTATTTATGGACAGTTTGGCTGACACGAAAGGTCCGTGGGAAGAGGATCCGACCTCTCGAATGTATATGGGACCTCTTTTTTTTCTAATTGTAAGTATACATTACCTATTCTAATCTTATTTGTGTTAAAAAAAATTGATAATATAATATATATAATCTTTGATTTATTACTGAATTCATATGTGTGTTTTATACATCCACACTGAATAAAAACTGAATTTTATTCAGTGTATCATCTATTGTGAATTTAGTTAATATATATATTGTATAATGTCTTACATCAAACTGTATAATGATTAATGAGTTAATGTGTATTATGTTCTAATATTCTGTATATTATTTTGATGCATTTTTTTCCCCTGCTGAATCAGATGTTGTATGCTGATAGAGTGAATTTCAAGGGGCAATTGACTGTCCAACGATCAGTCCCGACACGGCTTAACTGGTCTGACGCTTCACTATGGGAAAAAAGTACCGTAGAGATTAAAAAGGGAATTTTCGGGACAGGCGTTATCTCAAAGCCACAATGGATGTTGAGGGCGGATAAAGGTAAACAAGTTGTTAATCGCATTGAATCTCCTCTACCCCCCCTGCCCTGTTCGAAACTCCGTCACAACAAGTGGAGACAATCAAAGAATGGAAGATAGTTGAAGAGGTATGCATATTTCTGAATAAAAACGTACTGGAAAAAAAAAATTCATTGTTTGCTTTATTTTTTTAGAGTATGTTGTATATTAATCACATTTTTTTTTTACATTCACGCAGGGGATGCTACAAAATTTGGAACGTGCTGCCTTGGACCTTATGGACAATATTATCAAGTACAATGGATATATGCAGTCGTGTGATTCCTTAATCCTATCAAATCTGAGGTTGAATGAACTTGAACGCATGGTTTTGAGTACCATTGGAAATGTGTACAAAAGAAAACCGTTGATGCAAGGCGAACCAGTTGATGCCCTGACACTGTGGGTCACACCGAATAACCAGATAAGCCTCCGTCACCTGTACACAGAACGGTAGAATTTGATCATCCTATCCACGCCAAATTTGTCACACCTGATACAAAAATGAGTACGCCACCACGGTCACCGATTGCACTATCACATCCAACTTTTAACTTGTTGACGCAGCCGACGCCAGAAAAAACGCAAGCTGCTCATTTGGATGATAGTGCACTGACTACGACGGTTTCAATTGCTAAATAGTACATTGCTGAAGCTTCCAAAAACACAGATCAAGAGCCGCATACGTCTTTGGATGTGACTGTTACATCGATTGCTGCCGTTGAGATCGTTGGTCATCAACGGAGACAATTAAAACCAGCTCCGGACATGCGTTCTCCATACATTCAACGGGTTGTGCATATCAACCCGAAGCAGAGCACAACTGAAAAACGGCTGTGGGATTGGGTGAACAAAGTTAACGAGGACGACATGTAAGTATATGACATATCTACACTACAAACAGGTATATTTTATAATACTGTTAAGTCTTTATGAACACTGAATTCTAACAGTATATTCAGTGTATTATGTATCAATATTGTTTACTAAATATTTCATCCTTATATTGTGTGTAATATGTACAATAACTCATCACACTTGTGTTATGTTTGTTTAGTTCTGTCGTTTTCCGGAGTGGTGATATCATGGGCTACATTTGGGATGTAAAAACATTGACTCAACGGGCTGAGCTATTATCTGGGGTGATTGACGTCTGGTCATACATGTTGAACAATGCCGAGTCAACTAGAGCACCAACGTTGCCACTTAGATTTTTTTTTCCACATGTCCGACACGGTAAGTTACTTATTTAATGTTTGATGATACATATAATATATTTTTCTGGATAGTACTTAGTTTTTTTGATTAAATTTGATAACAGATTTTCTGCACGACACAAATAGGATATAAAGATTTTGGTGCACTTCAAGAAAGATTCGTGGAAAACGTTAAAAATCGTTTGAACATGTTTCCAAGAGTGAACCTGACAGATGTTACGTTGGTATGCTAACACCATTAAATTGATATAATTATTGTATTTTGGGTAAATTTATTAACACAAGTTTCGTCCATCCGTATATAGGCCGCCTTTCCTATTCTTCATGCTGGACACTACTATGTGATGTGCTTTAATTTGAAACAACCATCGATTGAAATCCTTGACAACAGCGCCACGGATGTGTCGTTCGAAAACAAATACCAACACGTGCCTATTGTTTTCGTAAGGATACATTAAATTTTAATACTTATTTTTTGTTGTCAATATATCATTTTGAAGTCATCGATATCACACAAAAAATAACCTTTTAAAATATACACTGATGCACCGCACATTTATATACAATGCACTGAATAATGATGACAGCACATGACACTGTATATTTGGTTTACAAACACTGTATATTGCATTATATGATAATGTATAACATTGTTTTACATACTGTATAATTAATTATTATCATGAAATTTTGTGATATGTATAAATAAACAGTGTATTGATCTATGTGTTAATAAAATGGGTCATGACTGTGCATACATATCTTATATTAATTGTTTTGTTGTTTCACAAAACAGAAAGAGATGTTTATCAAGTACCTGGATGATGTGAATCATCCAGCTAGAAAAGCATTGACAACGGCCGAAATAGAAAGGCTTCAAATGCCATGGCGTACCTACAGAAATAGCTCTGATTGTGGCGTATTTGTAATGCGTCACATGGAAACATACTTTGGTGGGGGATTAAAGAATTGGAATCCAGAGTTGGGTGTCGAAAACGTAATAGATTTCCCTTTTTTATATTTATACAGTTAAAAAAAAAATCTGAAATCTTTATTTTCATGTCTATCTAACTTTAATAACTTGTTCATGTGCAGAAATCGCAAGTTGCAAAGCTCACTACATTGAGGTGTCTTTATCTGGAAAAGATCCTTACCTGCGATTTGAACACGCTCAAGGATGACAACGTAAAACTATCGAGAGAGTTTGAAGTTGAACAAGCCCAACATAAACGTGGAAAGAAGGGATAGGCATAAAAGAACTTTATGTGGTTAAAATAGTTAGATTTGGTGATATTATTATGGATTTTCAAATTTGAACGTGCGGTTTATATTTAGGACGGTTGTTAATGTTTATAATATTTATGTTCATCATTAAGTGTTTAATTGTCGTAAAAAGTACATCACCTGCTATGCATTATACATTATATATTACGATAGTATACAGTTCATTTATATCTAATGCATTAAACACCCAAAAAAATTTGTTTGATTATAGTAAAATTGAATAATGAAAAAAAACACTCAAATATATTCATTAAACAATATGACAATTTTTAGCATACTTTAACTGATTATTTTTTCAGTTGCTCGAACTTCGTAATTAAAAAAAAAAACGATTGATTCAATATACCTTGGTTAAAATTTCAAATGCACATATTGCGCTCCTATATTATACATTGAATACTACATTATTGTACAATAACAGATAAAATAATAGGGATAACAAAACTTCTATTTTTCTTTGTAAGGACACGTTCTCGCATTATGCCCGTCAGCTTTTCCACATGCAGCACATTTTCTCCTCTTAGGAACATGCTTTAAAATCTTCGCACTGCTCTTAATTCTTTTACCACACCCTTTAGTTCGGCTCATTTGGGGTTTCTTATCCCTAGCTCGCTCTCAATTTGGGGTCCAATTAGTGTCTCGATAACTGCAATCTTGTTATTCTTTGTGTTATTGTCCGCACCGACACTCAAATGAGACTTCATATCCAGCAATTTATTTTTCATGTAGTCTAGTTTTTCTTTGTTAAAACCTGCAAGGTTTAAACATGATTGAAAATCGATCCAAATTTGACTCACATCGTTTGTGTTCTTCTCAATAATGTTTCGATATTGTATGACTTGGTTATTAATTGTGTCGGACGCCATGAGATCTGCATTTTTTCTCCATCTAGTCGGAACATACTCAATTGGCAATTTGTGTATTCGGCTTTGGTTGAATACAAAGAAAATGTGTCTGCACAAAATACCCCGCCTCAGAAACAATCGGCAAGAACATTCAACCTGATTGTTCTGTACAACATGTTTCACCTATATACAAAAATACATTGGACAACAAAAAAAATTGAAACATACATCAACTGAAATCATAAATTATACATCATATATAAGAAAATCCATACTGTATAAAAAAAAATGGATCTACCTCGTATAACTTTGATTCGTTGTCGGAGTCGAATACGACACATAATTTCACACCATCAATAACATTTAGACTTTGAAGAATCACTTGATATGCAGACTTTTTGATCTCCTCTTGGACTTCGTAGAAAACGGCGCGGGTGTATATCTATGACGCATCCTCCTCTATCGGCATATGGGTGTCAGTTGATGGCTTAGAGACCAATGACTCGTGATTTAATCTTGCATTCGAATTCCTTAGCTTGTCCATTGTGCTTTCATATCTACTATAAAACTCAATGATTGTATCACCCTTCACGTAGAACTGGTTAAAGAATGAGTTAACAGATTCTGAAATCGAAGTAGTCCTCAATAGACCACCCATCGGAACATCACGATAGAATGCAGACACCCATGAATGTCTGTTATCGTAAATTTCAGAAAGCCATTCAATATGGCTTAGTCCATGCTCTGAAATAAGATCGTTCCACCCCTCCTCAAACTCACTTGGCGTTAGGTTGTCATTATACACATATTTATTAACCTTACACACCACGTCACCATACTTACTTGTATGTGGACTTATCTGTATAAATAGAAAATCAAACGAAAATAATATGTTAAACAGAAATGTATGTAACAATATACACTATGAGAAAATACCGATATACAGAACTGAAATAACATATTAAACATGTATATGGAATTAAACCTATACACACCTTGGTTGGGAACTTCTTCATTATATGCCACGCGCACAGACGATGCCTAGCAGATTTAAAAACACTGGGAATAGCCTGCTTCATTGCGGGACATTGATCAGATACAATATATATTGGTTCCCGTCCCATCGCACGTGTAAACACTTCAAAAACCCACATGTACGACTCAATGTCTTCTTTTGCGATTAGGGAGGCACCAAATGTGACTATTCTCTTGTGGTTATCTAATCCGGAAAAGGGAACAAACTTCATTTGATACCTGAGATTGTGGGATCATTTGAAGGATTGATTAATATGTCATAAATCAGGCATTAAAAACGTCAATATACAGTTACTAACTATGGGTTACGCATCATACGTGCTTTTGATACCTTAAAAAAATATATTATAAGACATTATACATTTATTGATGAGAATTTATTTTTTCATCATTATTCATGTACAAGCAGTTGTCATGCATCATACATTCAATGTCTGTTGAAACATCTGCATTAAAATAATACTTTCACGTTGCATGTGCATTTTATTATATAAAAAAAATGTATGTCATCGTATCTTGTTATCAATAAGATGTGCTTACTTGTTGGATCGAAATGTTGCGTCGACCGAGCAAACATCACCAAAAAGTTCAAAATTGCTTATTGCGATTGGATCAGCCCAAAATAACTTACTCAAACAACCGTCGACATCAGTTTCGTAATAAAAAAAAATCCATCACACGCTTTTTTCATGTTCATAAATTTCCAAACAATCATCTCCCCATCGTTCTCACCGACGTATAGCTTCACGTCCCTTTTTGCATTTTTGAAATCTGTAGAAGTCGACCCAATGTTACTATACCCACCGGCAATTTCCTTCATGAAAGAATGTGATTTAACAGCGCCAACATTCACCTTTGATGCATTTAAGCAGAACATGATCTGTGACGGGTCAATATTCCGATTGACGAGCATAAACTGTTTCCCCTCAATAGTAGCAAACTCGTGGTTGTGACGCTCAACAAATTTCTTTATAACGTAGCCCTCTGAAGCACTGAACCTCAATACCAACTTAGCGTTACAATCGCAACGACCAATCATACACTTTTTCTTCCTACTAACATCCTCGCATTTTTTGTAAATCCCGGCACGACTACATACGTAATGTTTCGATATGACCGTACCATCCTTATGCGTTTTTTGTGAACACTTACGTACATCAAAACCACATACACGAGCATAACTTTTGTAGAACTCATACGCAGTGTTCAAGCTCTCAAACGCCTTGCCAATGAACTGTTTAAGATCGGCTGCACACACTGGAACCCAATATTTGGAACCGCTGGGTGAAGAGATAGAGTTAGATGATGTAGACGAATCGATACCTTGAGTCTCAACTGTATTGTTGCTTCTGCATTTGATCATGAAAACATTCTAAGACATCAAAATCACACTATAATATATCCTTGAAGGAACTGTATGCTGGCGTATACAACATTGTATACCGTTTTATATATTGCTGTATACTGCATTCAGCCACTACGGTATAAAATAAGCTACATCACACTGTGTATTGTCATTTTTAAGTGCTGTATAATGAATAGAAATATACTGTCTAACCTATACAATTCACTTCTTTCGTGCGCAATTAATAGGGGTATATTCGTGTATAATGAGGTGTATATCACACTTCTATGAAATGTATATTGAGTTTTAAAACACTGTATAATATTCGTATAACGCTATGTATTTTATTCATTTCACTTCTGAAAATACATACTGAATTCGTATAATGGAGCATATGATGTTGTATAACGTTTCAATTCATATGTATCAATGTCTTTCGCCTACTTTGAAGACGATAACATGAATTGATAATCGTATTTATTATTCATACCTGTAACCATCTCACCCATATAAGAAAAAAAGAACTCAACTTCAGCTGATAATGATATTCTGGTGAGAAGAAACGCGACGGGGACGATGGAAGCGATGATTATGATCATACGTTCTTCTTGATTAAATTAGTTGATGATGAATATTGTAGATTGATGATTGTCTGTACTTTTCGTGTGAACTGTGATGAATAATCTGATGAAACCTTGATTCTGAATATGAACGATTTTGATGAAAAATATCCAGCTCAATATGGAAACGCGGATATTACGGAATTTGGGGGGGATTTGATTTGATCATGCATTAATTGTGCATGAGATTATTAGGGATTATTGACAAAAATGACCTTGCCAGCATTAAACTAGTTAAAATAATCCAAAAAAATGCAATAAATTCACACCTTCGGATCAACTGTAATCAATTGCCTAAATTGGGTCTTAGATCTTACCTAATGACAAGGTATGTATCAGATCTATATCCTATATATATATATATATATTACCATACTTAATAGGAATGAATGACATTGCTACAGTAAAATGTGGTCGTCCATGCTGACGTGGCTACTTGAAGTACTATTGGAAAATGGAAAGTCAAAAGGCGCTCCACTTACGTTTTTGCAGTTTGCAAATTGCAATTGCAACCCTCAAAGTGGATGGTGATTCATATGGCACAATGGCTAAATGCCCTTTCCTTTGAAGTTTATTATAAATTAATTTCTTTGGTTTATATATATCTCTTGCATATCATGAATAATATATCTTGTAATTTATTTAATTATTAGACCATCTCCAACCCACGTCATTTTGAGTTGGAGATAGTAATTATTAGACCATCTCCAACACTAATGTGCTCATATCTGCCCTTGCTTTCCTTCCCTGAAAATGTATACAAAAATATATAAATATACACACTAACACACCACTATCACTAACACACATATATTATACAAAAGTATATACACTAAAAAAATTTAATATAAAAAATATATACAAAAATATATAAATATACACACTAACACACCACTATCACTAACACACATATATATTATACAAAAGTATATACACTAAAAAAATTTAATATAAAATGTTTTTTTGCCATTTTCTTGTGAAATTTATTTTACTGAAATAGCATATTGTTTTCTTCTTTCTAAACATGTTGTAGTTTTTGTTTTAATTTTGTTCCCTCAATAGTAATATTGATTTGCTTGTTACAACCACATAACGAGAGCTATGAGCCAGATGCCTGTTAAAGTTACAATGAGTTAATTTGTCATTTTAATGCTGAAGAATTGCGATTGCTTAAAATCGAATTTCAAAAGAAACATCTCAACAAACTCATCAAATGTACATTTGCTGAACCACTTTTCAGAGATGATCACAGATCGCCTGGGTGAAGTCGGATGTAGTTGATTTCCCACCAAGATCACCCGTTTTGTTCTTTCCTTCTGCAATTGTCTTCAATACGGCATCCTGGATTCGATCAGCTTTATCGTGGAGATCCAAATGGCGTAACATGTCACTTATTGAAAGCGGTCGAATCAAAAGTCAATACAAGGTATTTGTTTTGCTTACAATCAATAAACTCACTTAGAAGTTGGTAATGTTGCTTGGGTGTTTACTGCAGCTGCCTCTGGTTAATCGGCTTAACTTTTATCGTATTCCTCAGATGATTACTTGTGATTTTCTATTACATGAAGTATCCCGACAATATCAAAATCATGCAGGCGAGGATATTATTTCCTTTGAATTTTTTGAGATTTAATGGTTTTTCAAAATAATTAAGAAAGAAAAAAATACTTTTGAGCAGATGTGAGTGTGTAAGTTCAGAATAAAATTTGTTGCCAATTCAAGACAAATACATAAACTGATAAAAATAATTGTTATCCGATGTTATTATTTCATCTCGTGCCTTATATGTAGCCAATTTTGAAGATCTTTAGTCAATTTAATCAATAGCAATAGTTGCTATTTAGGATAGTCACCCAAGAAGAAATGTGAATAGGAGAGCTAAGAATTTTCATTTTTATCTCACAGGGTTTCAATTCTTGAGGAAGTTTACAAGCTGATGTCCAGATTAAATTTGATGGTAAGCTACCAACCATCTTTTAGTTACTGTTGTACCATGAAATGTACAATCATCACTGGTTATATTTTGTTTTCAAGATTTTGCATCTGACTCTTTATAGGCAGATTTTTCGGAGTTCTCTCGCTTCTACGAATTTGTTTTCTTCATATGCAGAGAAAATGGCCAAAAGAATATCAGTAAGTCGATTTACTGGTTTTGACATCTTGCTGCTTATTTGTCTTGCCAAACATGGAGTAAGAATCTATTTCTAACTACCAATATCTCATGAATTCTGTTTTTCAGCTGTGAGCAGGGCTGTTATGGCCTGGAGATTGGTTTTAGCGGGAAGGTTTCGACTGCTTAATCAATGGTGCAACTTCATTGAGGTAAATTTCTTTAAGAAGAATTCCATTTTGATATTGTGAACTATTGAGGCTTCTTGTTTTTATCTTCATCATCTCGTGTCTGTTTTATATTTTTCTTTCCCCACAGGTTACACGTACCCCCCCCCCCCTCTCTCTCCCTCTCTTCCTTGGTTTTGATATTATGTAGTGAGATATGTTTCAAAATCTTGTTTCTCATAAAAAGCCTTTCTGGAAACCAAATAATGGAACTGTTTTGAATCATCCTTTATGTACAATTTTAATTTTTGTCTCTCTTCTATTTCCCAGAAAAATCAGCGGCATAACATATCCGAGGATACGTGGCGACAAGCTCTGGCCTTCAGTCGCTGTGTCCATGAAAATCTTGAGCGGTACGATCCTGAAGGTATTACTCTATACTATTAGTTTGTTTATTCACATATATTTGGTCAATTCCACTTCCTTAAAATTATTTTCCTCCCATTTATCCATTTGTTTATGGCTTCTGTTGCAAATATGGTAACTGGAGTAGGAATATTGTTCTTTTTGCTGAAATGTGTCCTATGTGGTAATTGATGTTTGACTGGTGTTGCTTGGAAGATTTTTAATCTGTGGTAAAGATATATAAACTATGAAAAGTCCAATTTTCTTTTCTTGTGTTTATATGTTATATCTTTCGAGCTTGAAAGGGTTGGGAAATAAAACATCACACCAGCATTGGTAAGAGAATAACCGAACTGATGAACACCTCTATAGATTGATAACTTAAGCCCTAACCCCTAAACCCTAAGCTCTAACCCCTAAACCATGAACTCTAAATGCATGATAGATTAAATAAATAATTAAATAGAATGAGTTTCTATCTAATATGGACCAATAAAAAGTATATAAAAATTATTGAAGTGTCCACCCAAGATGCGTGTCCATATTTTGTTGAAGCATGGACTTGGAGAAATAAATGAAATCTTAGATATACAAATTTATATACTACAAATATAATATCTTTTTGAACTTTAGACAAATTAAAATAGCTACTTCAAAATGTTATTTAATTGATTTTTGAATATATTGTGTTATAGATGATATGTTCTAATTGAATTATAATTTGATAGAGATAATTTCTCGATAACTTATTATGCACGTATAACACATATCTCGTCTCAACCTTATAAATTTGAGGTGAGTTTAGAGACGAAAATATAAATTTAAATTTCATCTTCAATTGGAGACAGTAGATAAAATTAAAATTTTATATTAATTCAAAATAAAAATTATAGGTAAAAATTAAATTATATTAAAAAATTGAATTCATATTCATCTTAAATTCTTAATCATGAAACTAAAAATGATTAATATTAGAACAAGAAAACAAGTTTCATTCTAAAAGATTGAGTCTGTGACTTCTAAGGCTTTCAAAAGGCTAGCGAGCTTTGATTTCTTTGTTATACTAATTTCGTAATTTTTGCATTTTTTTTCTCTCTTTTTTTTTTTGTGGAATTATATGCAGTGGATGAATCACTTACGAGAACATTCCAGGTTTGCATATATTTCCTTTTCTTTTATATATATTTTTGGGATTTTTTTTCCTGCCTGATTTGCTTATATAACTTCTCTTTTGTGACTGTGTAGCTTCTGTAATATGCATATTTTTCTGATGTATCTGAATTACTATAATCCTTATATGTGGGCTGTAAGAATTCATGCCCTTAAAAATTTTGGAACAAAATTGTATCAGTCAAGATCCATGAAAAGGCTTTCAGAGTCCGTCAGGGCCTGATAATCAACCAAATGCCAAAAACTTGAGATTGGTTACTTAAGAAAGGTACCTAAAAAATTTCATTTTATTTGCAAAATAGAAGATTCAATGGCTAAAAGCTTGAGATTGGTTACTTAAGAAAGGTGCCTAAATTTTTTTATTTTAATTGCAAAATAGAATATTCAATGGCTAAAAGTTTGAGATTGGTTACTAAATGATTTTGTTATTATAGATATAGAAGATTTAGTGGATAAAATGAGATTTGTGGTTTGGTTCTAATTTCACCACACTATGGTAGAGTTTTAATTGCTTTGTTGTTATGTTATTAGAACTCATTTAATGTTCATCTCGTGTTATCCAGATTGCGCAGTTGAAGCATCGAGTTTCGTTATTGCATAAATCATCAGAGAAGGTATAGTTTCAATGGAGAATTTTTAAAAAGCGTTTGGTTTGTTAATCTTATATATGTTGCTGATTTATTTTGTTTTTGAATTAAAGGATGACAATTCCAAAATAGCCGGAACTGGGAACACTGTTCAGAGCACAAAGGTGGAGGTCTATTATCTTTTTTCGTACAAGTTGTATACATCTTTTCTATTTCGAGTGAAACTGTAAAACAAAAACAAAAGGAGTGTAACTCTAAAAGTTGTCCATTGAACAGAAAGTTGGTAATGCAGTAACTTGGTTTCTGTGATTGTTTTGGCCTCTACTATATAATATCATAACTTGAAGGTAAAGAAATTGATCATAAATCATCTCCTTATCTACAGGCTCCTCTATTACCACAAAAAGGGCAGCCACAAGTATATAAAAAAAAACTTATTTTAATTAATGTACATTTTCGAATATAATTTTCTCTGACTAAGCATTTTGCGGGGAATTTCGGGTGTTTTACTTAAAGACTCTGGAGAGAGTGAATCACCATGCTTTTGGTAAGGTAGGTTACTGATATAGATTGATACTCGGTATAAATTACTTATCCTGCTTTTGAAATATATGAGAATTTTAAATCATTGCTGAAAATTGTTTGAGACCTTGAATAGTCACTATCTATGACAATTACTCAGAAAAAATAATATTTTGGTGGCATGTATAGCCAAGTGTGACAGATACATATCCAGTGCGAGATGTAAAGCAGGAAAGGGACACCCTTAACAGTACAAGTCAATAACTATATTACATTTCTGCTGCTAAATGTTTTCCTATTTTATCGTCGAGTATCAAGTCAATTTAGCTTAAATCAAGAATGACTTCGATTTTCTGCATGAATTGTCATCTGTTGGTAAGGTCTTGGAAAGTCCACCAATAGATCTGTTCTCTAAGGTAAAAAGATTTTCACAGTTACTCATATACATATGTTTTGGCTTGTAAATTAGTTATACTCTTATACGAGTGCACATGAAATTGTTTTCGACCATATATCTCACCGAAAGTGGTGGAGTTATGGAGCATAATATGAGTGAACATGAAATTGTTTTCTCCAATTATTTGTTACCCTCTTGTATTTCTTCTTTTCTCCAACAGGATCTACATAGTCTAATATGATTGTCGCATATAAACTAATCATAATATATGGTTTTTGATATTTTTTTCATTTTCAAATTAATTTTATATTTTCTTTTATGGAAGGTTTTATTTCTTTTGCGTGTCTAATAAATGTTGAATCAGTTGAAGACTATGTTTGATCCACTTTTTGACATCATCTAGATGAAGTTCAATGGTTTAAACTATGATTAAAGTCGTGACTTTCTTATTATTTTTTTGTCTCAATATGGACTTCTCTGTAATTTTTTCGGTAATGTTCACCAAGTATGAGCATCTAATAGATCCTGATAATCATGGTTGCTTTTTCACGGAGTTGCTATATATTGACGGATATAAATGCTTTGTTCTCCATTGGTTGAAATAAGTTGGTATTGATATTTGAGGCAGTATTGGATCATCAATAGTAGTAATTGTCTTACAGACATATAGCTCAGGATGCATTTTCACACTTCCTTTTGAGTTAATGGAGCATCAACAGTAGTAATCTTGACATGGATTGGTGCTTAAAAGTCTCAGAACTTTATTTGATCGCACATTTTATCTGTGCAGGGGGCTTGAGGGTCATGATGTTGGATGTTGTGAGGAGGTAATAGATGTTGCTTTTGAGGGATTTGGAAATGAAGATTCTAAGTTAAGCTTGAAAATTTGAGGGTGTGTAACTGTTCAAAGTTTTTAGCAATGGAATCAGAAAAATATTGAATTCGTGTGAAGGTCTTGAGTATCTTGATGTGTATTCAATCCCCCCATGTAACTGAAGTGAGATGTAACAAAGCTCAATTGCAGTTCTCAGGATGATTTAAGGTGAGCTTTGCTGGGAGCTTAGCAGAGCCGGGATCCATTATGCTAAGGGCATACTAACACAGTGAGGCATTTAGAGCTGAAATGTTCAGTGATATCAAAGTGATTCTTATGCGTTCTGGAGCTTTTCACTTTGTTGATATGCTGACTATTTGTGAGTAATGGATACACTCCCATCCCTTGTACAAGTCCCTGTGCAGCCATAATATTATGTTTTGTAATTACAAAATGAATTTTAATTTTGAGTTGGCATATTTTGGTAGAAAGGAAATAGAACATTTTGTGGGCTATGTTTGGTCTTTGAAATACTTTTAGGCTTTGTTTCCTCGTCAAAACATTTCACATATTATTGTGTTGAGCAATCTCAAATTAATAATAAATTAATTCGAATATGTACCTTAAACAATTAGTTGTTATTTATCTATCAACGGATAATCGGTTCCCAATAAATTATTGAGTATATCTCAACTTGTTCTTATTAAATAATTTTAATGTAGTAGTGATCCGCCCTTTCTTCGCCCTTTTGTAATTTAAAAATGTACTCCTTGCAATTGGAATGTATCTTTTATATATTGTCATAATATCAACAATAATTGTTTGTGTGTTTTTGTGGTTCGGACCTCAAAATATGTTATTAATGTACTGTTACATACAATTATATTGTTGGGATGCAATGATCTACGTAAGATTTATGATACGGTTGACTATTGGGTTGGAACATTATGTTCGCACAACCACACTTGAACGACATTTTTTTTACGGATAGGTTCAAATTTGAATTTTCTCAACTTCTCAATATTCTGGTTCAAAAAATTGTTGTGTTCTATTTTTATATCGACTTTAAATATGCGTTTCTTGCATTTTCTGTTTAATTTTTGTAATTTTCTTAATATTAATTAAGAATATGTGGTTGTGTGGAACTCGTGGTTTTTAGATTATTAATTACTTGGCAAAGAATGTGAAATTAAGTGCCCTTGTGCAAATTACTTGAACTCGTACATTCATATTCAAATTAAGTACATTGTTGGATCAAATTGATGCTTCGAACCACTATAAAATTATTGTGCAATTTTCATTCTCCTCAAATTATAGGGTGAGCCCCTTTTATGAAATGAATTTGCACATTGTTTGACGCGGTACCTTCATACGCTCTAATTGATGTCCTCTTATACACACCAATTGGATCATCAAAAAATTGATTAACACAGTAGATATTTAGTGTACCCAACTCAGTTGCTTGCGACAACACGTACAAAATGTAGCTTAGCTCGCAATTAGAACCCGAGAAGTTGAAGATCGTGACCTCATTCAATGCCTCCAATCCCATTCTTTGCAACTTCCAGTCCTTTACGTAGTTGGATACACTAATGCCCGTTTTTCCCATGGTGCACCCTACACATGTTAAATCAATTACAATTTTATTTTAAAAACCCAAATAAATAACGTGTTCAATAATCTATGTAATAACTAATAAGCGACAAACAATAAAAATTAACATATTACCACCAAATCGACTTTAAGCTCATTCAAGCCTGTACATCTACTGATGAGCACCAATGTGACCGCAAGATTGTTAAGCAGCTTCGAACAACTGATCTCTAGACGGTGCATATTAACAAAAAAGTACTTCGCCATAATGCGATGCAGAGACTCCACATGCGCCAACCTCTAAAAAAAAATAGGAAATCAAAACAACTTCTTAAAAGCATTCGCACTTATTCAAACAATGAGAGATAGATATACCCTAACAAAATCAACCGGGACACGTGCTCGTTCACTGGACAGCAATTCTTTCGTCATTTTTACAACCTCTCGGAGTAGTTGGTATGTTGAACAAGTTGATCCGATGTATTGTACATGACGGTGTACTATCCACTGTAAAGAACGAGCTAACGGCCCCAATACTTGTAAACGTCCGGAACCTGTTCGTCTTGTTTCAATAAAATAACAAGGACATCTACATTGGGGAAGTGTACTTTTATATTCACATTTCCTTGGGATCGATTGAATGCCATCTTGAATATTTTTACAGAAGGCAAACATGCCTCAAATTCTGTTAATCCTCTAAAATCACAGTTGAATAACTGCAAATCATTCAACTTGGGACACCATTTTCCAAGGCGGGAAGAAAATGTGTTATCATACAGTACAATGTGCTTCAATATGAGTTTTTTTAAATTTCGTAAATTATATCTATCTTCCCACCTAACAATGTAGTTCGGTAGATATAATTTTAACTGAACAATAGTTTGTGACAAAAACAGACCGCTAGGGAGTGAAGTGGACAACCGACCGACTAATTTCAGTATACGCACAGAATGATCTATTCCAAACACCACCCACTCTTGCCTTATCCAATGCAATGCCTCGGCCCCCATTGGTAACTCAAAGCTCAAAGTTTCAACCACACTTTCATTATGTTCAAGTATAGTGCGATTAACAAAATTAATAAAATCTAAACCATGATAACCCCTTTGTTCAAAACGATTAATATCGAATAAAAGAGTAGGGATGGAATACCAACAATGTTGAAAATATTTTGATAAAAGACCCAATCGGGTTGCCTCCACAATGCATGCATCCCTTGATAACCTTCCCATAACATGAAAAATTATATCCTCACAAAGGAAACTAAGTCCATTATTAGAAATTGTATCTCGTTCCATGGTTGTTTATATGAACTATTCCTGTTTATACTCTGTTTCTACTCGTGCAAGATAATCCTTTGACTCACCTGTTTATACTCTGTTTCTACTCGTGCAAGATGATCCCCTGTCTCCCCTGTTTATATCTCCCCTTTTTTGTAGAAGATGATCCTCACAAATATCTCCTATTTATACTCTGAAAATTCTTTGTATGGTTTGGCGGAGGAAGATATTGTTCAATTTTGATCCTCACTAACTTTAATTAACCTTAATTATGCTCTGATCCTCACTAACTTTAGTTATACTAACTTTAATTAACCTTTATCGATGATATGGAATTTCAAGATCTGCCCAATATCTTTCATCGAGATAAGGAAACAACTTTAGGATACAAAGAATTATTATTAAACATAAGCACATTATTAGACATTATTTAATGATAGATATATCTTTTTAAAGTTAAAAAGACACACGACTCTTAGAATTTCTACATTTAATTTTTAAAATTATAAATTGAATATTTTTTATAATTTATTGTTTAGGGTTTGGTGAAGTAGCTGAAAGATTTATAGGAAAACCTGTTAATGTTTGTATGCATAATATATATATAATTTAGTGACATAAGTATTCATAGGTAAAACACGAAGTCATGTTTTGTTATGATTCTTAGTGGAGTTAGTGGTGTGATTAGTGGATATAGTGGTGTGATTAGTAGAGTTAGTGGTGTGATTAGGCAGACTTTAATTATGGGTGGAATTTGTATTGGGTGACCACCGCTAAATTTGATCCCTTGGTTGGTTTCTTGAGCAATTTGCATTGTATGACGCATACTGCGGAGATGAAATTGTTGATTGAAGAGACTCTGAATGTGCTAATCAGTTCAGTAAGTGGATAGCAATTGTATTTTAATCTGAACAGACTGACTATGCTAATCATTTCGGTGGATAGCAATTATATTTTAATTATAAGTGGGGAGCAGCAAGACGGACAAATAACATCATTATTATCCTTAATTGTATTTTAATTATTAAGTTGTTATCAATTGTATTTTAATTATTAAGTGAGGTACAGCAATGAGGAAAGAAGATGTAGTTTAATATTTAGTATTATCTTTAATTGTATTTGCTTATTTAGGGATGTTGGAGTTTTAAAAGAAAAATTCACATTTTATGAACGTATTAGAGCACATTTCTTGGCTTTCATTATTGTATTTTGTGAAGTTCTTTGTGCTACCTAAAGTTGATACCATAAAAATGTGGACCATATCCGTAACTCCATATATCTGCCCAAGATCTTTCATCGAGATAAAGAAATAACTTTAGGGTACAAAGAATTATTATTAAACATAAGCATATTATTAGACATTATTTAATGATAGATATATCTTTTTAAAGTTAAAAAGAAACGCAACTCTTAGAATTTCTACATTTAATTTTTAAAATTATAAATTAAATATTTTTTATATAATAGGACAAACTTGCATCAAAATTTATTTTCAATGTTTAGAAAATATTTGTTTTCTTATTTTTCTCTTTTTTACTCTTAGATTATTGGTAAGGGCATATTTAACTTATTAGGTAAAAAAATAATGATAAAAGAGAAAAACAATCCAATGAAACGATGGACCCAATTTTAGTTATACTAACTTTAATTAACCTTTATCTAGGATATGGAATTTCACAATCTGCCTAAGATCTTTCATCGAGATAAGGAAACAACTTTAGGTTAATATCGAATAAAAGAGTAGGGATGGAATACCAACAATGTTGAAAATATTTTGATAAAAGACCCAATTGGGCTTTCTCCACAATGCATGCATACCTTGATAAACTTCTCATAATATGAAAAATTATATCCTCACAAAGAAAACTAAGTCCATTATTAGAAATTGTACCTCGTTCCATGGTTGTTTATATAACTATCCCCTGTTTATACTCTATTTATTTTCTCTCTCGTATGAGAGTTTGTTTTCTAGAATTCCACAAGAATTTTCTTACACTCGTTTGTTAGTTTCTAATATTTATTATTTTGAAAAATCTCGATATTTGTTACTTCAATTATTCTTTACTAAATCGTTAGACACCGTATCAGTTGTAGTGTTCTTAACGTTGTAAACTTTTTATTTGATGAAATAAAATTTATCTTTCCTTTCAAAAAGAAAAATTAAAAACGATTAATTATATATAGCGTAACTTTATGCTTTAAAATGGTTGAATTCGAAATGTATGAATTCCTAAATTTAAATGTCAAAGTTATTTGATGTACAAATAATTTGTTAGGTATATCTTAGAATTTCTACATTTAATTTTTTTAATTATAAATTGAATATTTTTTATATAATAGGACAAACTTGCATCAAAATTTATTTTTTATGTTTTAAAAAAAAAAAACTACTGTATCTTCTTCTTATGTTTCTCTTTTTTACTCTTAGATTATAGGTAAGGGCATATTTAGCTTATTAGGTAAAAAAATAGTGATAAAAGAGAAAAACAATGCAATGAAACGATGGACCCAATTGACAATGCGGTAGTTTCTTTATATGTTATTTTATTCCATTTGGATATATGTGGTCCTATCATCTATGTACACATTAGTGTGCTAAATTTAAATTAATGTCATATATATATATATATGTATGTATGTATATATATTATATACCATGTGATCCGTCCACCTTTGTCCATGCCAAATAACTTGGTTAACCTTTATCGAGGATATGAAATTTCAAAATATGCCCAATATCTTTCATCGAGATAAGGAAACAACTTTAGGGTACAAAGAATTATTATTAAACATAAGCACATTATTAGACATTATTTAATGATACATATATCTTTTTAAAGTTAAAAAAACACACGACTCTTGACATTAAAGGACACGACATCTCTTGACATTAAAGGAAACGAAGTCTCTTGACATTAAAGTGAGCACAGTCACACGACTCTTCACATTAAAGGACAAGGAGACTTAGTAAAACCAGAAACGTCTTCTCTTCCATATATATATAGATATATATAATCCCATTTTTTTCCACCACTTACCACCCCTATCGGAAAACCAAAAATTATTTTCATTTTCATCATCAAAATACGATGGAAACTGGGCAAAATAGTGGATTAATATCTGATTATAGTAGTGATTGAAATTTCCAACACGAATTTTCCATTTGTGAAACTGTATTTCATGTTGTTCCTTTGAGAGAGATGATAGTAAATGACCATTTTTATTTATCTTTCAGTCCGCCACATAACCCTGCTTTTTAACATTCCAGGTAATTAAATATAAACTTTTTAAAAAATATTATTATTTTCAATATATACAATATATAGTTCCATTTTCATTTTCTTGTGTTTAATTTCAGAACTACTGTGGAGCAACTCTGGGAATGAAGTGATAACAGGATTTGAAAATCAACTAAACCAGCAGCAATTGCTATTTGATAACTCTACCAATAACGCGACAATGGTGATATTTTCAGATTACTTACAAGAAAAGAACGCTTGGGAAGAAAACTAACTCACTTTAACACCCCTCATCAAATAAAAATTATAGAAAAATCAATAATGATTACCCACCATTGGTCATTGCAATGATTAACTTTAAGACCCACCAATCAATGTTGATACGGTATTTATAAGGATGTAAATGAGTCGAGTAGAGCCGAACAAGCTGTTGTTTTCTCAAATTTCACGTGTATGAAGTAAAACAATCTGTTTGGATTTCAATGGAATATAAAGGAAACCTTTTATATAAAATAATGATGTCAAAATCATTTTGTTTTTTTAACATACTGATATTTAATAACTTTTAATATTGTCATTGAAAATTATATACTGACCAGTTGCATGCAATTTTTTTTTTCATTTTTTAAATATAAGTCTGGGCATTATTCACCGCGCAAGGTTCTTGCTTTTACCTAGAATATGTATAGAAAGGAGGGAGAAGAGAGAAGAAAATAAGAAACGAAAAAGGGAGCGGTCGCCCTGGTTTGAACACAAATCATGTCTTCTTCTTCTTCTTCTTCCATAGCAACAACAACTCTTTATCCACTTTCTTGTCCACTCAAACACAAACACAAACACAAACAGTCCCTCCTCCGACTCCCTTCTTCTTCTTCAACTACATGGATTCAGAGGAGCAATTCCTTCTTTGCAGAATCGCATTCAGTAGCAGCAGCAGCTCTTTCTCTTTCTGTCTCATCCCGCAACATGGAGGACCATCAAGGTATATATACTTCTCGTCTTCACTACCTTACTTTCCTATTTTCCATGTAACTAAATTAATTATTACAATTTGAAGTTTGGAGAAGTGGGTTATCAAAAATATTCACATTTTCATGTATTTAGATTTTCAAGTGGGTTATGAGAAATTCTGACTCCTTCAATTCCATCTCTTATCTATCTATTTAAAGAAATTATTTTTTCTATTAGAGATGTTAATGAAGAATTAATATTCTCTGGTGATGTGACTAAGAATAAAGAATTATTTATCTCCATGCCATGCGGGAGACCTAATATGTTTGAAATATATTCCTTCCTTATAAATTTGGGTAATCAAATTAATTAATACCTTATTAGTCTCTTAGCATGACACACCAATTTTGGGATTCTGTGGTATGTGCATCCAATTTTTAAACATATAATGATAGAGGGGGTTCAAATTCTTTTGGAGATGAGTGAGCCACCACACACTTTGTATGCTTATCTGGTTTGGATGGTTGACTGGCTGATAGGTTTAACCGTGCACGCTGAAACAATAGTGGATATGTAGCTTTGTTATCATCACTTAAGATTAGAGAGAAAAAAGAGCAACTAAATAATGTCTGGGATGGTAGAAATAGGAGCTCGGATTAGTTGAAAGTAAGCTCAGGAAAAGATTAGATAATGAAAAAGAGAAGGTATCTCGGGCAATATAATTTTCCTATAGATTTGTTTGGACATAGAAGAGTGACTTTTTTGCTCTGAACAATTAAGGAGACAAGGTAGAGAGAGTTCATGTTTATCCGCAGGCCCGCTAGCTTAATAATTTGAACTTTAATCATGTGTTAGTCATGCACTGAGTTGTATATATTTATCAGTTGTATAAGTAGGGATATACACGTATATTAGTTCCATAAACATTATATATTTTTAACTGATATTCAAAGCAGTGTCTCCTTTACTTTTAGTGCATGTTATTATTAACCCATGTGATCTTATATATTTGAATTATAGTTACAGAGAGGACTTATTCTCAAACATTTGTCACACAAAGAACGTCTCCTCTCATGGGGAAAACTTCCTCCGCTTCAATGTCGAACAAATTTGTCTCTACAATTCCCAGATGCAGTGGCTCCTCGAACTTTAGTGGTGGTAAAGATGAACCTTCAAATCAGAAGAAGGCATGTCTAGAACTCTAGATGCAATGATTTACATACTCTAGTATATCTTCTGCTCTATGCATGTGAACTTTTTTTGTTTGATATTTCTATTTTACTCTACTCAGGCGTATGTTCATCGCATATACAACAGTTGCATACACATGGCTAGTTTGAAAAGGATAAACATCTAAATTTTAAGTAAAATAATAGATAGTAGCAAATATTTATTGTACTTTTATAATATATTAGATATAATATTATGGTAAGCAGTTAATATTATTACAAAATCTACCTCCATAATATTGCTTTCCTATAAATATACAACAAATTAACAGCCGTGCATAATCCTGTACGTGCAATTGAGTCATCAATTAGGCAAGCTTTCGACATACTAACAACCCAAGCATACGTGAAATCTTTGTGAATGGATTAATTAATTCAGTGCATGCATCTATCTCCTTTGTGTTTCTAGAATTTTTGTAACATTGAATTTTATACATACTTTTCTCTCTTTTTCAGTGCTAAATTGCAATTAAACTTGTACATTCTAGATATTTGGAGTTCTACCTTGTGTTCTAAAGGAAGTTGATGTCTATAAAATTACCTATCAGGACAATGAAATTGATGTTTTGGTAGTGTTTGGTGTATGAATATTTTTGTCGCCACGTAAAAGTTAAGAAAAATAAAACATTTTGAATCACAAGTATTGAGATAGATATTCTTCCTTTTATCACATAATTTATGGTGGCATAGAATGTTTCACTCTTTGCAGTACTTTGCTTGGATTATGAATTTTTTGCCATCAAGTTTGCATATAAATTAATGGACAAAGCATTACTATAGCAATCAGTTGGTCTGACGTTTGAACATCTTAATGCTTTATCAAAGTCAGGTAAAGTCATATTTGTTACTGATTCCTAATGCAGACACCTTTTGGATACACAAGGAAGGATGTTTTACTAATCGGGGTCGGACTTACTGTTGTTGGTATTGGCCTGAAAAGTGGATTGGAGGTATCCTTCTTATATTTTGTAATATGAGCTACAGTTAAATGAATGATAAAAAGTATTTCTTGTTCAGCTAAAATGTTCAAGAGGAATAAATAACAGTACCAAATAGATTGTTCAAACTTGATATTATTTCTCACTCGTTTTCTTTAAATCTTGTGCAGTATGTTGGAGTTGATCCTCTACAGGCTGGGAATGTCGTTCAGTTAGTGTTGGTTTTAGGTCTCACAGTAGGTTGGATTTCGACATACATTTTCAGAGTTTCAAATAAAGAAATGACATATGCACAACAGCTACGTGACTATGAAGACAAAGTCATGGAGGTTAAGTCATTTAGCATACAACTCACTAATTTTCATGTTTGTTTTGGGTATCTTTAGTTCGCTATTTGCTGGTGACAACTTTTTAGAATACTCCTATGTCTTCCCCCCCTTTTAAACTTTTCCATTCTTGCACCTTTATGAAAAAGGAGGATAAAAGAGCACTTGGTTCATGTACTGGATGGTCTAGTTTAATGTCAACTAAATTTATTCAAATTACGATAAAAATAAAAGTTTTCTATATAATCTTATCATTTATGTTCACTTAAGTTTGTGGAAGCTTCGGATATTTACTTTAGAAATATGGTTACAGTGAACGTTCTTATGCTATCAAATAAAATAAAAGAAGACTAGGATGAAAATTGTGCTAATCGTTATTCGGATGAAATGAAGGAGTGTACCAAAAAGTTATAGTCATTACTTTGTTGCGATTAGCTATTTCTTTCATGTATGTGCTGCTGCTTTTAAAAGCTGAAATTTTGTGAATCTCAATATATATTTTGTGGGACGAATGTACCCTTGGTTATGTTTTCATCTTAATCGTCTCAATTCAAATGTTAGCCTAAAATTGGTTGCCGTTGAAATAAACAGAAAAGATTGGAGAGCTTAACAGAAGCAGAGATAGAAGCATTGCTTGAACAGGTTGAGGAAGAGAAGAGGCGCTTGGCTGGTGGTGAGCAGCAGCTCAAATGAAAATGTGCAAGTCTTTTGTGTATAATTAGCTCATAAATTCAAGACTTAAAAAGTTTATACGTGGAGTGGTAAAAGTTTATACATCGGTTTGTGGTAACCGTGAACGCATTTACCAGATATAACTTACACTTTCTAGTAAATGGTTGGCCAAACCAAATTATGCGCGACTGCCAAAGCGCAGACAATCCTATGTTTATTGATTTGATTGCAGTTATTCTTGTTGTAAGTTTCTTAATTTGATCAAGATAGCATTCTGCAGTTCTTCTATTTTAAGATTTTGCTTAATCAAGTTACGTGACCCTCCTACTGGAAACTTCAAGGAAAAATTAATTCTTTAAGTGGTCTGGAGATCCATCATTTTAGGAAAAATTACACACAAACCCCTCATTTATTGTGTAATTACAAAAATTTTTCTTCACTTATTGAAAATTATCAACACATTCTCTCATGCTAAATTCTTTTTACAATTACACTCGTAATAATTTTTATAATTTTACCTTTGTAAACCTTGTGTATTGGTAATAATGGGGTGTATTGGTAATAAGTGAGCGGTTTTGCGTGTAATTTCCCTGAATTTAATACTCCACCCACTTTTAATAACCTTAAATCACGAATCCAATTAGTACACATACTGGCATTGGGTTATATGGAATTTTGTTTTAACGCCGCCAACACACCAATAGGCCGGTCCCATGTGTGGCCAGGTGTCCATGTCGACCGCCTGTCAGATAGAGACCCAATCATGAATTAACATTTTCACACACACACACACACACACGCTATGCCTATGGCGCTCTGTCTCCTCCCTTCAATTCCCCCCAAACCCCCCTTCTTCCTCCCCAATTAGGTTACTTTACAGTTTCTTACCCTAATAATAATAATAATATTGCGATTGCGATGGCGATAGTCACAGGAGACCAGTACCTAGAATCACTGGTAAAATTCGTGGAAAATGAGGCGGAGAGACTAATCGAAGGGACGGTGGTGTTGAAATTGAACCCGGTTGGATTGCGATACGTGGAGTCGAGGCTGGAGGCGTTGTCGGAAGTGGAGAGCTTGTTATCTGGAGCTCCTGTCGATTACTTGCGTGCCTATGTTTCCGATTTGGGTGATCACCGCGCCCTCGAGCAGTTGAGGAGAATTCTCCGCTTGCTCCCCTCCCTCAAGGTCGTTTCCGTCCTTCCATCCCCCGCCAGGGACCCCACACCACTCTATTTGTTGCCCTTTGCCAGGTTGAAGCTCTTGGAGTTGCGCGGCTGTGATCTCTCCACCTCTGCTGCCAAGGGCTTGCTACACTTGAGGTTTACCCTTGAGAAATTCATTTGCCATAATTCAACTGTGAGTCACTTCGCCATACTTCTCTCTGTCTTCTGCTACTGCTGCTCTTTTTTTTTTTTTTTCAGTTTGAACCACGGTTTGATATGATATATATGTATATCTATATTTTGTATTACTTATTAGGATGCATTGCGGCATGTATTTGCAAGTAGAATTGCGGAGATAAAGGATTCACCCCAGTGGAACCGGTTGTCTTTTGTTTCATGTGCTTGTAATGGCTTGCTTCTCATGGATGAATCTTTGCAGCTTCTTCCCGTTGTTGAAACCCTTGATCTCAGTCGTAACAAGTTTGCAAACGCTAATAATCTCTCCAAGTCCACTAAATTGAAGCATCTAGATCTCGGATTTAATAGCCTAAGAAGTATTGCATCATTAAATGAGGTAACTAACTAACTGTTTCAAATTCGATTTCAAGACGAGGAAGAATCTACTTGTTGCTGTCAATTCAACCATATTTTCTTTCCCTAAATGTATTAACTATTAACCACTTTTTCAGACTGTATAGTCAAATATAGCTTGTGGCTTCAGTTACATGCATATTGACTTCTTTTTGAGGGAGTTAACTTGAGGAATAGTAGATTCAGAGAATCATCTCATTTTGCTAGTTATTTTAGTTTGGTGTAGTAGTGATTCTAAGTTAACCATCAAATTTGGCTCATCAATAATATTCTAAATTGACTGCGATTATATGATACTTTGACATATATGTGTGGTAAGTTGAGGCTATAATAACATGCTTAACCCATGTGGTTTTATATAAGATGTCGCTCTGAGGGTTGGAGAGCTCGGAACTTTATTGTGACAACACTTAGAAACAAAAAATGTACTATCAAGTAGATTTCTCTGGATTTCTCTCTTAAATAAGCAATGATCATGGTCACCACGGCTGTGATCACTTGCAAAAGAATCAGGGCATGCTCTTTCTCCTACAATTAACTTAAACAATTTCAGCAGTACTGAAATTGTCAAGTTCCATAATGAGATAGCGGCCCCATATATTTCTCAGAAATGCTATAAAGATGCTTGATTCTGAAATTGGCCTCAAAACACATTGAAGAAGAACATATAATATATTCAGCAAGGAAAGGATGACATTCCTTCTGCTTTATATATTTTTTTTGGAGCTAATTAAAGAGATTCTGAGGAGAAATATATGTTGAATAACTTAAAGCATGCCCCTAGGTCAATTTTTGGCTTGCATTTCAATCCAGGGAAGTTTCAGGCCAACTTCATTCCTCCGCTTGTGCAGGTCTCATGTCAAATTGTTAAACTTGTGCTGAGGAACAATGCTTTAACCACATTGCGGGGGGTTGAAAATATGAAGTCACTTGAGGGGTTGGATTTATCCTACAATATTATTTCAAACTTCTCTGAGGTTGAGGTACTTGCTGGCCTCCCATCTCTTCAGAACTTATGGTTAGAAGGAAATCCTATTTGTTATGCAAGATGGTTTCGAGCCCAAGTGTTTAGCCTTTTTTCCCATCCGGAGCGAGTAAGTCGTATTTTGTTTAACCCCTTTCTAGCTTGTCATTAAAAGATATTTGGGATCTGATTATTTGAGGCGTATTTATCTGCTCACTAATGCTGAAGTTTCACTGGACTTACATCTCTATATACTTGTATATCTCTAGCTAGAGCTGGATGAGAAGAGAATCTCTGCAAGTGAATTCTGGAAGCGACAAATTATAGTTGCAAGCAGACAAAATCAGCCTGCTAGCTTTGGATTTTATTCACCACTAAGAGATCATGCTGATTTGCAGGGGAGTATCAATACAAAAAGAGTAAGCAACTATTCGATGGTAATGGACCTTTAATTTCATAACATGACATAATTTCTAAACCTTAATAGAATGGAATAAAATTCCTTTGGCTCGTGTTTACTTACAATGTATTTCTGTTCTTTAAGTATGCTTTCTTGTAATGGTTTGCAGAAGAGGATCTCTCGTCTTGTCAGTATCGAAAGTGAAGACTCGCGAACATGTCTATGTTCTGATCAAGATTCAGTGTCATGTGACAATGAGATTCATAGCAAAGACGAGAATGTTGATACAGATGACGAAGCTGAAATAGAAGAAATTATGAAAAGAATCGAATTTATGAAGAAAGAACGTTCTGTTCTATGGTTGCAGGAATTTAAAGAATGGATGAATCAACCTGCTGACAATGTCGCTGATGGTAGTAAATTTAGGAGTTGTATCTTAAGTAACAACAAAGAGATTCATATGAAGAACAAGGCAGAAGATGAAAATCTTGGGGAGACCTCAAGATATATTTCAGACTCTATTCCGCTTTCTGGGGATGAGTCCAGCACAATCATTCTAGAATCTGAGACCTCCTTTGCAGATGCATCTACTGTTGTCAGCGGCCAACGATATTTTGATCAAATCGGCGATGCAGCTTCAAAAAGATTCATGGGGCATACAGGTGGAGATATATCTGTCGCAAAAAAAATGGATGCGAGTCGGGAAGAGCCGGGAATCTTAAATAATGCAGGGCACGTATATGCAGGTGCAGATTCTGGAGACTCCTGCTATAATTCACTTGCAGTACCAAGCGGGAACAATGTGAGCACCAAGAATGTAATTTTCCTTACAGCTGCAATTAATGATATTAGAGGGTCCTGTTCTTCGGTTTGCCCAGGATCTCCCCCTCACTACAAAGATGATATTTTACATCGACGCCACTATATGGAAGAAGAGCTTCTGCAGCTATCTGCTGAATCTTTTTCAGTGGCATCCTCCGATAGCAATACAAGTTGTAGTGAAGATGAGTCTGCAGAATTTGGCTCCTCTGTAGCTCAGATTGATCAATTTGCTATTGACAATTTATCTAGAAGTAGTGCAAAGAGCTTCATTGTGGATTCTTATCAAGACGATATAACTGATGAATACCATGACAATATTTTGTCAGTAAAGCAAAATGGGACTCGTCATTCGGCTCCTGCCGAAGGAAATTTTGCAAGTATAGAAGGTGAAGAGTCGGAAATCTCAACCCATGCTTGCAGCAGTAGCTTTATTGATGGAACTGTAAGTTTTTCCAGTGAGGAAACTGTTTGGTTGGAGAAAAATAAACGTTCAAGGAAACCTAGAAGAAGAATGATTTCCTTACCGGAGGAGGATGATGCTCACGGTGACAACGACTCGTCAAAGAAATCTGGTGACCATGTGGAGATCCTGGAAAGTGATTTGGAACGTGAAAGGAAAGAGATTTGTTGTGCTAATAACCTGTGGACATCCTCCATTCCTACTGAAAACAATGGGGACAGTGCACCACACATCGCTAAGTGTTGCGGTGGAAGTTGTTATTGGTTCAGAACATTAAGTGATGGGAAAGATGATTTTATTGAGGCCTTTTTCAATTTGAATGTGGCTGATTCTGGGGTTAATGAAGTTTCCACGCAGTACATTCAATGTAATTGTCTGTTCCTGGAAAAATCAGGTTATATTGAAAGGTGAATTCTTGGTTATTGAACTCCCATTTTCTGAGATTATAATTATGATGTCGATAATGTGAACTTTCCCCTTTACTGGTTCGTATTTGTCCCACAATTTTCCTTCAGATTGTGGCGAGGCAAGTTAAAATAAACTCATACAATGTTCCTGAAGTTTCCTAATTTAGCCCCAACTAAATCATACTTGGGGGCAATATAGCCTGCTGATGATTTTTGAGTAACAGCCTCAACATAACCTGGACTTCAGTTTCATCTTTTTATATTCAACTCTTAACTACCTATCTTGATAAAACTCTGCCGGTGTTGCCGGTGTAAATCATGAGTAGACAGGGCATTGTGAAAGATCCTTTTGAAAGACTAAGCAGAACCAGAAGCACCTTGATACCTCTAGGTGGCATTAAAGTGTTCAGTATCTTGTCATTATATGATATAGAATTGTTCCCTGTAATCTAGTGGATCTTAACTGTATTAGCAGCTCAACTTGAACTACTGATTGACAACATTTTTCTTTTATCTGTCTATTTATACTATTATGGATGACTGTGAAGGACGATTGATTTGAAATCGAAGTTTAGATGTTAGTTCGTACCAACATTTATTCATTGGATTGAAACCTCATCATCTGGTTCATGTCATAAAATTGTGTATGCACGTGAATTTTTTCTTCAGGAACTTTGGGAACTAAACTTTCTTGTTTTTTAGGTTTATTTGTGTAGTACAAAATACTAGCATGTATATGCCTGCTATCATCATTAGTTCTCACTTTATAAGCTTGTTATTGGTATACAGCATGTGGGTATTTCCAAATTGTTTCAATACGTTCCACTCATTTCAGTTGCTGTAAATCTACAGGGAAGTAGCTATATTACGGAGCAGCGAACAGAAGCTATACATTCTACTCATTTTCCATGAACGTGATGAGTCAGGTTAGCTTTAGTGTGGTACGAGATTTTGGCTAGCATGCGTTGTACTTTTTGTTCTTTTACATTTTCTTCACAGAGAAGCCTCTGCAAATATATCTATTAGCTTTATTTGATGACGACTTACAGGAACCAGCTTAGAAATGGTTGACTGCCACAGAGCTGATAATCTGAGGGAAGTTTTTGTTGGACTGGGGCTTCTATTTTTAAGGTGGTAAATGTGCAGTCTCCTTGTACCCTCTGGCTGCTCCTTGTTTTCTAACAGCATGGTGTTTTGCTGCGTGTTCATAGGGTTTACTTTGAAGGGAACACGACATATCTGTTCATAACCAGGTGTCTGGAGAGATCAAGTGAGTTGTTGCGTGTATTAGATATTATTGATTCATCCGGGACAAAGGATTATTGTTCCTTGATAAGGTGATCTTGACTACTTCCGCCTCACTGACATTCAAATTTGAAACAGCTAATTGTGTTGATATTGGGAACACTTGTGGTAGTTAACATTTTCTTTCTTATACTGAAATGGGTTTTGAAAATTTAACAACAGCTTGGAGCAGATTCAAATTAATTTTCTCGAGGAGTATGTATTCGGAGGTTCAAAGATTAACATATTTCAATACTCCATGGTGCTTTTCTGGCATAACATCTTAAAAGGTATGGATGTTAATTATCTTTTGTTATTCTTCATCTTTGCTGTATAGCAAAAAAGAGATTGAAACAGGAACTGGGGTAAGTAATTGCTAATTGCATGAAACATAAGATTATGAGAGAAGAGTAGAATGGAAAATCTAGAAGAGATTTAAAATTGTTGAGTTACTATGTAACAGTTCTTCTATTAGCCAAATAAATCATATAAAATTTGCATTAGATGCATGTGACAGAGCGATTGCATAAATGCCACAAAAGTGGATCTTATCAGTATCATGACGCTTTATGTGGATCAGATATTGCTATATGAATGTCTCAACTGTTGGTCATCAACTATGGAGTTAGTGTTTTTGTGAGCGTGGATTGCTAAGAAATCTTAGATGAAAAATCCAACATTTAGGCTGTACTATATTCAGATGTGCAAGTGCAATATGAAAATTTTGTGGTTGGTTAGCGCTAATGCTTGATGTTGATAATTTCGATATTTGTTGCTGCTGCTCCTGATTAAAAGCATACTTTTTTTCAATGTTAAATTGATTAACATTTTATCAGTACATGGGGTCCCAAAATGCTCAGAAATGAAGAATTCATGTCCATGCTGTATCACAATTAAGTCTCACAGCCTGCTTATCAATGTGTGACGAAGAGTGCCACGGAAGTAGAAATTATATTTATGATGCGTGGTACTACATATTAAACCTCGAGTCTCTCTAAAAATGAGCATTTATGTAAGCTTACAAAAGCTGGAATCTGAGAACGCATGTAGCGCCAATGTTCACCGTGCAATAAGTATCTCGGATAAAGAGCTGCAAAAGTAGAAATTCATATTGATGGATTCTGCTCCACCAGTAAACCTCATAATTTGTTTAGTAAACCTCTATGCTACCAAGCTTTGAGCAGAAGTGTTAATTGGGTTTGCAAAATAACTTATTAGATGTTGCAAATGATTGATTTTGACTTTTTGGTAGTAAGTTACGGCAAAAGAGGAAATTTTTTGCATTTTGAAAACAGAGAAACCACCGCAGTTTGTGTATTTGCTATTTTCCTGAGCATTTGTATGAACTTTGAACTGCATAATTCATACAGCTGCTGTTGAGTGTTACCGTGGCTTACTCTTTGTTTGCACACTCTTGTCATTCTTCACGTTGGAAGGGAGTGGAATGATGAATTATGTGTTTTTCATATTGTCCATCTCATTTTGCCTTGCTAATTGGCCAGAGGATTTGTGGCTGTCAAGATCGGTGTTCGTGCTTGAAGGACATCTTCTTGTATGCTCTGAAGATGTCGTGCAGTTTGGCCCCACTGAGAATTCATTTTCCCCTTGTTATTTTTCGATGGGTTCATGTTGCGCTATTGGTAATGTGTTTGAGATGGTAATGTTTCTTAATCTCTTACCAACTATGAGCTTTTATTTCATATCTTGCTCGATTAGATGAATACTGTATTCTTATAGCTTATGTGGAAGTTGAAATTTACCTTTACTATTCTTTATTATTCTAGTGAACTTCTTTGGCATAAAATAGTAATATGTAGAGATAATTAGATGGACGCCTCCAGTTTCGGAAATTTTTAAAATGCCCCTGGTGTTTGCCTAATTACATCAAGTTTGAATCTGAATGTTAAATTTATAAACTTCTCTTTATTGTTTCCTTTTCTTGCAATGTAAGTTTGATTCTTTAACTAAAATATAATTAATAAATAGTTTTTTACTTATTGAAAATTGTTTAACCAATATAATGATTATTTAACTGACAAATTAGTTGATTTTTAGCTTTGATTTTGAACTTTATCATATGTTCAGGTATGTATCTGCTTGATGACATTAATACGTTTCATACCAAAAAAGCAATCAAATAGCTAATCCAACTAATGAAAACGTAGTATTAATTTTGACTAGTCAGTAACTTAATGATAAAGCAATTAATAACTAATTATTTTAACTAATCAAACAATCAAATAAGTATTTAACTAATTGAATAATTGATTAGTGATTAGAGAAATAACTTAACTATGAGTGAATTTGTTAAGTAATAAAGGAAAGAAATTAAAAAGAATGAGATTATATATAAAATTGGTTTTTCTGCTCCATTTGTTATCTCCCTTTTATTTTCTCCTAAGCTTCTTCCTTTTTCCTTCTTAGATCTATTTTCTTTTTTCCTTCTTGCTCCTTCACCCATACCCCAACAGCCACACCAAACCCAGAATTGACTACGGAAAGGTGATTATTGTTACTGCAGGTAATTGACACTTCAGAGGACATGTGTGTTACCTTGACTTTTGAATGCACGTCAGCTGTAATTGATGAGAATGCATGTCTAAAGAACAACCAAGCTTCTGATCAGCCTATGTGGAAGTTGAAGTGGTTCTCAAGAGAGAGTCTATTAAAGTTTGTAGCTTTGGTGAAGGCAATCCATGCTAAGGCTACATCGTCCACCCTTGTTGTAACATATAAATCATGATTGAAGCCTTTTCTTCTGTTTGCTTTTGTATTCGTTTTATTCTTTCGGTCTGGGGTATTTCCTGGTGCCAGCTTAGTGTAATTAATTAGATGGAACAGTGTTCTGGTTTGTATTCATTGATTTTTTCTGGATTGCTTCATGTATAAAAATGTACAGTGTACAGCAAATTTTAAGAAGGTATTTTGATGTAGCCCCAAGTGTTAAAAGTGATATTGACAAATGGATCTTATTTTTCGACTGAGGTTCAAACGAATGTTGTTCTTTTAATTGTTTGGCACGTATGTGTGTGTCTCTATGACTACTATCTACTACCGGGAACGCCCCAAATCTATAATAATTTTTAGTTGGCCTCTATTTAATTTTTGGTTTTTTAGTTGCATTGGGCCTTCGAAACAATGTTGTTTTGCGATTTAGTGATTGCAGTGTCGTCCTTTTTTATTGCGGGATTTAGCGGTTGCGGTGTCGTCCTTTTTTATTGTTGCCATCTATCACATGATGTCCCCCTTATCTACACTACAAAAGTTTGTTGTCCATTTTATTTTGTTTTTGTTTTGTTTTTTAAATTTCAGGCCTACAACACAACGTTTTGGGATTTCGTGCTTACAGTGACGTCATCTGGATTGCATATGTCTCTGCTATTGGCTTACATGTGACATTGGGAACAATTAGCCGACCATTCATACTTTTTCAGTGACTCTTTGGCGTACATAAATATGTTTTTTTTATTGTTTAATTAGTGTGGATCAGTATACCGTTCTTTTATTTATTTTGTATTAAGACCATTTTCAATGTTGCGTATTATTTTACAGCAGCTACAGTACTTTCACTCCAATGTACTGTACTATTTTTTGCACCAAATCACTATTTATTATAATAATATTATTTTTACACTTCATTTATACTATTTCTCATATTTCACAACTACAACCAATTTTAATTTTATATTACATATTCATCCAAGTAAATACTTTTGTTATTCATCCAATTTATTTATCGTGAATTATGTTCATTTCCCTTTGAATTGTGTAATTTTTGCATTTTATATAATATTAATCCATGTTGGATGTAATTTTAAAATGTTTTAAATTTACGTGGAGTATGCATTTTGTACTAGTTTTAATAAATATCTATTATTTATAGTTAAATTAAAACAATATATAATTAAGTGGGAAAAAAATAACATAACTTAGGACCTAATTGTAACTTTTCAAAGTTTAGGGATCAAATTACAATGGACATAATTGTGACTATTACAAAATAATAGACTAAATAAAAACAAAGAAAAAACCAAAAAAGAAACAAAAAAATAAATATATACCAGCGCTAAAATAGCGCTGGTGAAATTACCAAAAAAAAAAATAGCGCTGGGGAACAGTGCTGTGCCATATTATAGCACTGGTTTCACCGCTCCATTGGAGTACTCTCACCATTTTACCTCTCCATTGGAGATGGTCTAAGAACGTTGTCGTTTGCGGTATATATGTGTGTATATATATATATATAAATTTGAATTCATTTTGCTTGAATTGCTCATTATTATGACATGAGTGTTAGGAATCCTGTATTCATGCATAGCGGAAGACAAAAAACATATCCGAATTTCATAGCTGATCACTTTCGGGTTTAATGTTTTTTTTTATATAATTAAACTACCAAGAACAAAAACGTTAAATACTTTGTACATGCATGAATCGTTCTTCATCAACACTATAAGCAGTAACCCTAGGTTCCTGCCGCTAAATATCATGCCGGAGAAAAGTAGTTCAAGTCAATTCCTCCTCCTTAAGGCAGACAGCTAGAGTGTGAGGGAGGGGAAAGTTTTTATTTCTTAGTTATTTTTCTAATTTGCCTTGTAATTAGATTCCTAGGTGATTAAGTGTGTAAGCTGATGATTAAATAATCCTCAACCTACACGCCTACTTACATGCATGGACCTCCATGATGGTCTAAGTTGGCCTAGTCAATTTGTCCACTTTAATCAATTATACTATCTATTTAATCTAATTAATGTATGTATTATCCATTCATTAAATGCATTTTAATTAATCTAATTAATTAAACAATAGATAAATAATTCATCTAATTAATTAATTATTCACTATGAATTAATTTATTTATTAATCCAATTAATCTATGCCCACGAAATTAATTTGTTCATCAAATAACAGACCAATTGAAATAACAAATAGAAATCTTCGCATTTATTTTTCCTTGAAAATGCGACTCTCTAGGTTCCCCTTAATTAGCAATGGAAGGATACCAATGATGTGGTGTCACCTAGCCAGGCCCGTGGAACCACATCGAAACCCAATTAAGATTAAAGTAATTTGATCATAATGAACCTTTAGGTCATGAATGCCATATGAGTATAAATCCTTCATTGTAATTTCCCGATCGAGTGAGAGTCAGATTATGTCAAACTCACAGAACTTGATAATGTGTTACCTATCATAATAAGATGAAATTACCAAACTACCACTCGTGTTCCACACGAGTTAGTTTATATGCTTTGGCCAAAGATTCGTTATTTTATTTACCTATGAATGCACAAGATACATTCTCGTTTACTTTTCGAGACAATGAATTCCTTTTTGGCAGTCACCTCACAACTGCTACTTGCCCACTGAGACTGCACTTTGAGATCGATCCCACCAATAGGTGATAATGGATCTGACTACTGTATTGACAAGTTCAATACCACAAGTACATTGTTCGAGACTCTTCAGATCTAAGGTTCACGCATACTATCATGACCAGTAATCCATTCATTGACAGTCACAGAGTAAATACCCATGTGATTGAATTACGGCGAGACATTTTGAATATGTCAATTCCATTGACATATCTACGACACAAGCTGACACTAATACCTAGTGACCGACTGACACTCTTTGCCAAAGCCTGTGTCATACAACTCGAGTCCTAATGCCCAATTAAGACTATTTGACTTGCGAACCCATTTGAGTAATCGAGAACTCAACACTTCTAGTGCCCCTCTTTTTATTCCATAAGAAGTAGAAGGTTTCTCTCATTTACTTGGACTATATGTCATTAAGATTTATGTGAACAATAAGTGAATTGCCTTTATTTCAAAAAGAATTTATTACAACTTAAGAATAAATCCCTACACAATCTATTTCCCTGTTGGGATCGAGGGCATATGCCCTACAAGCTCCCACTTGCACTCAATGCCAATTGCTACTGTATCTAATAACCATCTTTTCTAGATGTCGCTCCAGCACTGCTTGTGACAGTGGCTTGGTGAGTGGGTCAGCAACGTTGTTCGCTGAATCTATTCTCTGCACGACTATGTCGCCTCTTTCGACGATCTCTCTAATGATGTGATACCTCCTTTTTATGTGTTTGGATTTGTTGTGAGACCTTGGTTCTTTAGCCTACGCAATTGCTCCATTACTGTCACAGAAGAGTGGCAATGAGAGCTCAAGACTAGGAACCACTTGAAGTTCCGCCACGAACTTCTTGATCCAAACAACTTCTTTGGAAGGCTCAAAGGCGGCTACATATTTAGCTTTAGTCGTGGAATCCAAAGTTGTGCTTTGTTTGAAACTTTTTCAAGTCAGTGATCCACAATTAAGTGAATATAAACCTAGAAGTGAATTTTTGTCATCAACATCAGACTGAAAATCCGAGTAGTATAACTGTCCACTCTTGATTCTCCATTTCCATTTATGAGAATCGTATCCTTAGTTCTCCTCAAGTACTTGAGGGTACACTTCACAATATCCCAATGCTCCTTGCCAGGGTTAGCTTGAAACATACTTTCCACACTCACATCGTAGATAATATCCGGTCTCGTGCATAACATAGCATACATGAGACTTCCTACAACTGATGCATAGGGAACGACACTCATCTCTCTACGATCATCCTTGTTAGTGTTAGTGCCCATCAAGCTAATAGGTTGCCAAATATTGTAATACTATGAGACAGTCTTGTTTTTCTCTTATCAGTAATAAAATAGCATTCTTTATTATGTATTCTTTTATGTATTAAATATGTAATAAAGTCCCCAGAATCACATATAGCTATAAATCATGATTACGCATTGGGAATTGTGATCATGGAATCTGCTTGAATGACTGTGATACAAAATCTAGTTCCAAGTTATAGAATCATCGAGATATGAATATCAATGATTCGTCAAGAGTTGCTTGTATGTAGCATTCCATTTGTGGAGTCTCTCATTCCATGGATACTGGTCTGGGACCTATGCACATATGAGGGTCCACATAGTGGATGATTGGACTGAACTTCACCACTAGGAATTCATATTGGTGTCTGTGTCGAATATGAAATTCTAAGGTCACGTGGGCATATGATGATCCTCACTACGTGAGGAATCATGGCTGCTCAAGCATATAACCCACTACACTTTGATTTAGTTCATGATTCCAGGAAAAATCACAAAATGGGCTATTTTGGGTGTAGTCTGGTTATATAGCTTGACAGGTGATTCCAAGAAAGGATCTCTGATCTGAGGATCAGTGAATCATCATGCTTTCTTGGAAATGAATGATTACGAATCTCTGGTCAGAGTCGGTCAATGAGAAGGAGGGCGGTTCTTGATCAGTTGACAAAAGTCATCATTTACCCAAGAAATAGTCATATGATTAAATTAATGGGATTTCGATTGAATACCAAGTCCTAGATTTAATCAGGAGATCTGACAGAAGGATGAGACATGCTACGATCGTGATCTGAAAAGGTCCATTTGAAATCATTCAAGTCTACTAGATATCGAACTCAATCTATAGGAGTTATGAATTAAGTGATGATTAATTTATAACCCAACTAAAGATTTTGTTAAAATATTAATTGAGGTTGTAGACAAGTCAAAATTATGTCTAATTAAATTGTGACAAGTGGAAAATATAATTTTAATTATCAATTTAAGTCATTTAATTTATATTTTGGGATTTACCAAATTTTAATTCCAAAATTAAATAATTGATTTAATTGATATTTTAATATTTATTTTATTGGCAAATCAAATCGCGCCACATGTCAAACTGAGGTGGTCCAGCCAATCAAATTATGTCTTGCAGTTGAAAAGTCAACCACCAATCACACTGCGCCAAGTGGATATATTAGCCAATTAAAAGGCTCCAAAATAATTGGCATTTATCTCTTTAATTAAATATAGATATTAAAGAGATAATATCTATTAAATTTATGCTCACCAAACAATAGCCAATCAAATGGCTCAAAAGCAATTGATCTTTATCTCTTAATAAATAAATATTAAAGAGATAATTATAAAGGTGTTTAAAGTATTCGTGGCTTCTCCATCCTACACCTATAAATAGGGTCCTTGGGAGCTTACAAAAAAAAACACAAAAATTAAATTGGAGCTAGAGAAGACAAGAGAAGTTTCAAATTCAAGAAAGCATTCAAGGCAAACTTCAAAGTGTTCTTGACGAAATTCATCAAATTATATCGTTTAATCCGAGATTAAGGTATTAAACCTTCGAATAAACGTTGTAAAAGTCCAAATCAAGTTGAAGGAAGATCAAAGCAACGAGCTGGGATTGAAGCTTTCAACTTTCCTAAATCATTTACATCGTTTGATTCAAGAATAAGCTTTCAAGCTCTTGAATCGTGTTTGGAGTGAAGAATCAGGGGATTAGTCTTCGATAAGTGAATTATTCCACTAAAATTGTAATTTTCTTTAAATTGATTTATTTATTTGTCCATATTATCTTTTCTTGTTTTGTAAAATTGCAGACTTGAAAATTTGTGTGAACAAATTTGGCACGCCCAGTGGGACCGAATCTACCCCTCATCTCTTCCTCCGACATCAAATTTCAAAGTCTACATTTGCAACTCCATGGTTCCAAAGAAGAATCAAGTTGTTGTGACCAAGAAAAATGTTGCTAACGTTGTCGATGATCCCGTTGACCAATCTTCTACTGGAGGCAAAATCGGTGACAACAATTATTCTGATGGTTCAAGCCCATCATCTCCAAAGGAAGTTAACTCCAAATTCTCTTCGTTTGCTGAACTTCCCGTAATGATGACTGGAGCGACATTGGTGGATGAACAAGCGGCTCAAATGGTTCGAACCATTGCTAATATGCAGAAAGCTTTGGAAGATAAGGATCTCCAAATTACCCAATTGATGAACAAACTAGAAAACTCCAATGTAGGAGAACCTAGTCATAATCGTGCATCTCCTCCAAGTCAAAATGCCAAGGAGACGCTGGTTAATGAACCGCCTCATCAACATGAATCTGCAGAGAAGTTCAACAACTCTAACACCACTATTGGCGCATTGTCTGTTCAACAACTGCAAGATATGATTTCCAACACCATTAGGGCTCAATATGGTGTCTCTTCCCACAATTCACTCGTGTACTCAAAGTCGCATACGAAACGCATTGATGCTCTAAGGATGCCGATGGGATACCAACCACCGAAACTGCAACAATTTGATGGTAAAGGAAACCCTAAACAACATATCGCGCACTTTATGGAGACATGCAATAATGCAGGGACCGATGGAGATCTACTTGTGAAACAATTTGTACGATCTCTAAAAGGTAACGATTTTGACTGGTACGTTGATTTGGAGCCCGAGTCCATAAATAGTTGGGACCAAATGGAGAGGGAATTTCTGAATCATTTCTATAGTACTCGCCGGACTGTGAGCATGATTGAACTCACAAATGCTAAGCAATGGAAGGATGAGCCCGTTGTTGACTACATCAACAGGTGGCGTGCGCTAAGTCTGAACTGCAAAGATAAACTCTTAGAAATATCTGCAGTGGAAATGTGTATCCAAGGGATGCATTGGGGCTTCTGTATATTCTCCAAGGCATCAAGCCTCGCAACTTTGAGGAATTGGCCACACGTGCTCATGACATGGAATAAAGCATTGCCAATCATGGAGCAAATTTCCCATTAGAGAATCAACGGAAGGAAAAGAAAGACTTCAACAAAGTTGAGAAGTATGTTAAATCCTCTACTAAGGAGTCTATGGTTGTTAAGGCAACTCTTGTCAAAATTTCTGCAAATGACAAGAAGCACAATGAGAAAGTTGAAGATCAGCATGGTACATATGAGAGACGCCGACTTTCCTTGAAAGAGATGCAAGAGAAGGAGTATCCTTTCCCAGACTCTGATGTTTCTCACATCTTCGATGAACTATTGGCTGGAAAGTTGATTGAACTTCCGGAGCCGAAGCGCCCAGAGGAAGCTGGAAAGGTGAACGACTCCAAGTACTGTAAATATCACTGAGTCGTGAGTCACCCCATAGAAAAGTGCTTTGTGGTCAAAGACAAAATTATGGCACTGGCAAGAGATGGAAAAATAATCCTTGACAGTGAAGATGTTGTAGATGCAAATCACGCTAGCATTGATGTCGTTACAAGTGATTCGCAACACAAGGTTCCTTCCTTATCATCATCTGCGAAGGCACCACCAGCACTTCAATTTGGGAGTCTAGAACCAGCAATGGTCAAAGTTCTTGTTGCTAATGAAGGAACCGTGAGCGAGGAAAATTCCACTGATAAGTTCGAAGAAGATGGCGAATGGATCCTTGTGATGCGTAGACGGCGACAAAGGCGTTGTATTGATGAACTACATCCACTGTTCTTGAAAAAGTCATACTCACCAACGGTCGGGAAGCCCAATCCAATGAAAGTTTTGAAAACTCCTCATGTGAACTTTAAGAAGTCATCAAAGAGTAACCATAGAACTCCTGTGACTCTAGATGATTTCTTTCCAAAGAAGTTTAGGTTGAAACCGTATACACTGTAATTGGTGGAGACGAAATCCAACACTCTACTTCTTGTTGTACTACGATCGCCTTCACAAATGAGGATTTGTTGCTAGGATCAAAGTCACATAATCGTCCACTGTTTGTCTTTGGATTTATGTAAGAGCAAAAAGTCAATCGCATACTTGTTGATGGAGGTGCAGCAGTCAATATAATGCCAAAGTTTACTATGAAAACTTTGGGACTAACAATGAAAGATTTGTCTCGTAGTCGTCTAACTATTCAAGGATTCAACCAAGGTGAACAGCGAGCCATTGGTATGACTTGACGATAGGGGAACTAAAAGCAAGCACCATATTCCATGTCATTGATGCGAGGACATCTTATCGTCTGTTATTTGGAAGGCCATGGCTCCACGAGAATGGAGTAGTACCATCAACCCTTCATCAATGCTTCAAATACCTAAGGAATGGGGAAGTGGTAAAAGTGGATGCTGATGTGAAGCCATTTACCGAGGCAGAGTCGTACTTCGCTGATGCCAAACTCTATCTCGATTTTAACTTAATGCAGGAGGTATTGCCACTTAAGGTTTCGACTAGAAGCCATGTGGGGGGAAAATCAAGCTAAATCAGTAGTTGTAGAGCATATCCCTCAGGTGAACCCCAAAGGAAAAGAAATTGTAGCTGATGTACACGTTCAACTAAAAGGTAATGAGATCAAATGATTATCAAGTGATGGCCAAAAGGTTGATTATACCGATTACTAAAATAAACTCTTCGCCTCCTAATGATTCCTAGCCTGTGAAAATTCCATGCCAAAAGCTTCAAGGAACATTCGGTCCTAAAGTTTACAAGCTCCTCGATAGTCTGGATGTGACTTCTCCAATCCATTGGGTCCTGGAAAATTGGAACCAGAATTGACTGGGGAAAAGATTCATGGTCTCACCAAAGCACAACACAAATTGAGGAAACAAGGGTATCAAGTGGATCAACCAAAGACTGGCTTGGGATTTGCACTCGCCGAACCGGTTAGAATACGTGTCACGAAGAAAGAAAAATGCGTCGATGTGCAACATATATCAATAGAAGGTGATGAAAAGGGAAAGAAGCCTAGTGATGATCGTGTTTCCGTATTTGATCGGCTTAGCACTCGTACTGCTCGTCCTTCCGTCTTTGGAAGACTTAGTTCTAGTAGCCGAATCCCTAATGTTCAAGATAGATTTGGTGCGAGCAGTATTCCCCAAAGTTCTATCTTCAATCGACTTGGAGGTGGTAGCACACAACAACTAAAGAAGAGGAACCATGCTGGCGAGACGGACACGGCAGGGTCGAGAAATAATAACCAAACTCTTATTCTATCTCAGCCGCAAGGAAGTAAGTCATCACTAGTACTTATCACCATGGATGGGACCGTCAAGGTAAAACAACGCATCATCAGCAATTCTCGTCGTTCAAACGAGAACAACCCAAACGAAGATGAGGTGGAAGTCATCATCAGTTCTAATTATGCCGCAGTAGATGAAGACTCTGACCCCGAAGCCTCAAATGATGAAATCCAAGAAGCCCCTCCACAACTTGAAGATGGTGGACATGCGACTGTTGATGAACTTAAGGAGCTAAACCTCGGTACGAAAGATGAACCACGCCCTATTTTTGTTAGTACTCATCTAAGTCCCGAAGAAGAAGACCAATACCACAAGATCCTGATCGAGTATAAAGATGTTTTTGCTTGGTCATACAAGGAAATGCCAGGCTTAGATCCAAAAGTTGCGATTCATCAACTTGGCATAAAACATGGAGTACGTCCTGTAAAGCAATCACAACGAGTAATTCGTACTGAGCTGGTTCCTCGAATTGAAGCTCAAGTGAACAAGCTCATTGATGCTGGATTCATCAGGGAAGTGAAATATCCGACTTGGATTTCTAGTATCGTCCCAGTAAAGAAAAAAAATGGTCAGATACGCATTTGTGTTGACTTTTGGGACTTGAACAAAGCGTGTCCAAAAGACGACTTTCCTCTACCAATCATTAAACTTATGGTTGATGCAACTACTAGACATGAGGCCTTGTTTTTCATGGATGACTCAACTGGATACAATCAAATAAGGATGTCACCACAAGACGAAGAGTGCACAACATTTCGTACTCCGAAAGGTATCTTCTACTACAAAGTAATGCCTTTTGGGCTAAAAAACGTTGGTGCCACTTACCAACGTGCTATGCAAGTCATTTTTGATGATATGCTACATAAAAGAGTGGAATGTTATGTCGATGATCTTGTTGTTAAAACCAAAAGCAGAAGTGATCACTTAGAAGATCTTCGAGTAGTATTTGACCGACTAAGGAAGTATGATTTGAAGATAAATCCACTAAAGTGTGCTTTTGGAGTCACATCTGGAAAATTCCTTGGCTTCATAGTTCGCCACCGTGGGATTGAAGTCGATCCTGCAAAGATAGATGCGATTCAAAAGATGCATGCACCAAGAAATCTCAAGGAGTTGCGGAGTCTTCAGGGGAATCTTGCGTTCATAAGGAGGTTTATCTCAAATCTTGCTGGAAGATGTCAGTCATTCAGTCACCTTATGAAGAAAGACACCCCTTTTGTATGGGACAAAGGATGCGAAAATGCTTTTGACTGCATAAAGAAACACCTCACGAATCCACCTATCCTAGGAGCTCCAGTGCCTAAGAAACAGCTTGTATTATACATTGCAGCGCATGAACGATCAATTGGCGCTTTGATGGCACAAGAGAATGAGGGGAACAAGGAAATGGCTCTATACTACTTGAGTAGATCCTTGACTGAGAATGAATTGAAGTACTCTCCTGTTGAGAAAATGATACACACGGACTATTTATTCAATACTTATTAATGACATGAAGTTTTATATGGACAGAAGAATAAATGCCTTTCTTTATTAAATATAAGTCTGTACAACATAATTGGATACCCAACATAATCTATTTGTCCTCATTGGCATCTAGGGCATATACCGCGAGGGATGGGCTGCACAGCCGGCCGGGCCCGTCGCCGCCACGGTGACGGGTCGGAGTTGAAAGTTGCAATTTTTATTTTTCATCACATTAAAATTACATAAAATTCATGTTTCATTAATTCTAACGAACGAAAAATAAATAAAATCCTCAAAAACACAAATAACACGAAATCCACATATCTAATCATGCATCGATAAAAAATTGTAAATCATACATTTTTATCACATATTTACACATAATTTACATACGTCAAACCCTGCGATTTGGCTCTGATACCACTGTTGGGGAAAAATAACCAAACGCATTAGAAATAGAATTCAAAAAATTATTTTGGCTTTTTCCATAACAAGAACAATCCCGGGGTTTCATTAAACGAATGTACAATAGGGTAAAATAAATGTTGGTCCCAAGTGGCATACGAAAAGGTCTAGAAGGGGGAGGGGTGTTGAATAGACCCTAAAGTCTTTTTTGACTTCAAAAATTTTTGTATTACTTTGAAGTGTTTTAACGCTTGTAAAGCTTAGCGCTAGGTCAAGCGCTTAAGAAAAGATAACTTAGACTTAGTGATTTCAACAATTACCAAAGTAGGGTAATGTTTCGATCGCTTAATCAGGGTTAGCACAGCGGAAATGATTTTATAGCTCAGCGTTATCTTTAACTCAAATTAGTCGCTTAACTGTTTTAAATGCTTTTTCAATATATAGTATGCTAATGTAAAGTAAAACAATAAAACTATAAATATCACAAGATATTATAAGGTTCACTGTGTGATGTAATCTCAGCTATGTCCTTCTTCTCCTATGCACTTGGAGGACTTCATTAGTTTGATTATCAAAGAGTCACACAGAGACTTCTACAAAATAGATGAAAGGGAAGACGATCTTGAGCTCCTTGATCACACAGACTTCAGCTCCAATAGAGACCTTCTTCAATAAGCTTCTCTCACACAGAAATGTTGCTTGTAGAATCAACAAACTTTCTCACACAGATAAAGGATGCTGAGGGTTTTGTCACGGGTTTGTTTGATGTTGGAAAGTTCAAACAACTTAGGATATCTCAATAGGAGTTTAGGGTTCTTCTATGAAGAGATTTGAGATATCTATGACTGTCTTTGGAATGTATATGAAAAATTTTGAAGGATTTTGGCTATGGAGTTTGTAAGCTTTTTCTCTCAAGTAATTTCAGCAAAGTTTTTACTTTTTCTTGTGTATGTATTTAGGGTTTGCTAAAAGGGTACTATTTATAGGGTTTCTTGGGATTTGTCCGTGGGACACATGTGAGCGCGTGTACATCACGTAGCACGTTAAAACAGTCCCTTTCTGATATTCTTGAAATTCTGCTGGTTCCGATTGGACAAGAGCAGGTTTTGAACTCTGAAATCTAACAGTCTAGTGAAAAGGTGGCTTGTCCACAAGTCATAATAGCTTATCACATTTAATGCACTTATTAGGCATATTAGCATTTGAATTTATTACCCATTGGAATTAAATGTACGTTGATAATTGCATTTAAGTCCTTCATGACCTGAGAATTTATTTCAGGTGAATTAGATCCTTGATCGCTTGAGTGCTTTGAGCACTTGATTCAACAACCCTGAAACAGTCCTTTAGTGTTTGACAGACGCTAAGAACAAATCTTCATCTTCACTCGACTTCAGACACTGATCTTCAACTTCATCTCTAATAGACTTACCTAGAATTCTACTAGCGACTTGGTATCCAATACTTAGTCTAAAATCTACAAAGATAAAAATTACAAGCCTAACAAAATTACAAACTTTCAAACGCTTATACAATAGTTCTATGAAAACATAAACTTACATTATTTTTGGGGTCTAACATAAAGTTTTATCTTTTCATCATCAAAACATCTAACATGAAATTTCCTAACAATTTCCCCCTTTTTGATAATGTCAAGACCTTAACTCTTATAACTCTTTTATAGATTAAAAGTTCAAAGAAAAGCTCAAAATAATCATAAGTTAGCGTTTAGAAAGTTAGTTAAGTTAGCTAATGTTAGATTAGCCAGCGATAAATCATTCATTCATATGATGGGTGAGCGTACATGATTTATACTGAATAAATAACGACATCATACACAAAGAAATAAAATATAAAACAATAGAATCATTTTCTTTGTCGCTTCTTCGAAGCCTTTTCTTGATAGATTTCATTCGCTAGATCTAGCAGGACTCGGCCGATGTCTATCATTGTTGTGTGATAGACTTCATCATAGTCATCGCTTAGATTCTTAGCGCTTCGATTCAGTTCAAGTAACCTTTCCACTCAATCCCTTGCAGGGATCCCTAGCGTTCTGATAATATCATGGTAAATGTCAAGCATTCGGTCATTGGAACGTTTCCAATCAAGAGGGTTTCTCAGCGGTGCCGCGTATGGATTAAAACCCATACCTTCTAAAAATTCTACATCAATGTCCGGAAGCTAGTGCCTGTCTTGGTAGTATCTTGGCTTTCACTTCTTAGTGAACATCTTCTTAATGCTTACTATCTCTTCAAACATGGAGCGCCAATGTTTGTTGTCAGTTTTAGAAATTGGCTCCGTCAAGGCTTTTCCTTTGGCTTTGGACAAAAGATGCTTTTCTTTCTCATCTTCCCCCTTCTTGGCATCATCAAGAGTGGTCTTGAGATCAGTGATATCTCACCGCAATAGCCTAACTTCTTCAACAAGTAGAGAAACTTGTTCAGCGATACTTTGAGCAACTGAGTTGCAGGTATTATGTCCCTCAGTATCTGCAGAAGCGTTTTGGGCTAAGTGACGATTGAACTCTTCAGACAACTCAGAAATAAGGGGCACCATCTTATCAAGAATTTTGTTAGCACACTGAGTCACTTGAGTCCGCAAATTAGTGACTCGCTGGCTTTCCACAACTCGAATAATTTCTTGATATGATTCAGCAAAACGAGAGCATGAACCCTGAATATCAACCAAAGAGTTCATTACTACTCACCTAAAATCCTTAGCTTCAGGATTGCTGTCTGAATCTGAGTCCGAAGAAGTAGAAGAACACTCAGGAGATGCGCATGAGATTGCACTTCTGGTTCTTCTTCAGCAATTTCGTCCTAAACTTCTTGAATCGCTTGATCAACAGAGTTAGTTGCAACATCAATCTCTAACTTGAGCCACAATTGGAACCTCAACTGCTAAAGCGCTAGGAGCAATATCTTGCATATCAGCGTTTGTGGTTTGAGCGACTTCCACAGTAGGAGCTTGTTCCACTTCCATCTCAATCATCTCATCTGAGGAGAAGGTTTCTCAACAGCAATGACCCAGAGTGGGCCAATCGCTTCCATCACATGCCTTGGACTTATTATGTTGGTCTGTGGGATGTAAAATATATCGTCTTCGCGCTCTTCAGTGCTAAGTGCACGAAAACCAAAGTTATGGTTGGAGGTGATATCTAGTGCTTGGGCATTCTGAATAACTGCTCTTCTGTCTCGATGAAATTCTACAAGGTCAGCGTGATCATCATTCAAAATCATATGAGCTTCACTTGGGAGAGGCTTGGCATCCCTCTTGCTTTTAGATGCATCCTCATTCAGATCTGGGAAGATACACTGAACAAACGTTGGACGAGGAGGATTTGTCATCTCTGGACGAAAAACATAGTGTCCTCCTCGAATGAACAGATCCAGCTGCTGACAAATATAGCTTTCGAGAGGTTGTCTGTATGAAGGCAAACCGCTGATAGTCCCAACAAGATTCTTCCACTGCTTAAGTAGAAATACAGCGAATCCTCGGCGTCTGTATTCTACTCCAAATTCAAAAAGGAATGGATACCTCACAAGCTCTTCAAGAGTGTAGAAATGCAGCACACAGTCTTCAGCCCATTGAGCGGTATCCATCATCCATCGCCTACCACGTTTCTCAAACTTCTTGGGATCATTTCTGGCGGCAAGGTACTGTTCAAAGTGAGTGAATTCGCTCTCATAGTCGTCTGCCCAAAGTCTGGCAAGATATTCAAACGCTTCATCTTCGAGCCAAGAATTGATTCGAATAGGACGCTCAGTAACGACTGGTCCTTTTCCTTTCCATAATTTAAGTGGCTTAGGAGATAGAGCATTCTGAGGGGATTTAACGATTTTTGGAAGAGCAGAGTACCCTAATTTGTTGAGATCCTCTTCATCTGGATTCTTCAGCCAATCACCCATGTGGGGTTTCTTTATGACAATTTTGTTTGGGCGAAGAGGATAAAAGGATTCTTCAGAGTGACCTGTAAAATTGAAACGCTCTCGGTCGAAATCTGCCACATTGATCGCTGGTCACCGAATATACTCAATCCGAGATTGCAATCGCTCAAGTGAATAAAGACCAAGATCAGCAAGTCGCTCGAAAAACTCAAATTTCTCTGAGTTAGAAAGAGAAGTGTCGTGGAGAGTAGCTTGGAAAGTGACCTCCATTTCAACCAAACTCTTGGTGTTATTTTCTCTGGCGGCATAATAGTATTCAACATTTGCATCATAGCCACGAGGTAAGAAATTAATGACACGAGGAGGAGGTCTGATAGGAGTAGGGACAATGGCAATCGCTTCAGTCGGGATGGGGGCCACTTCTATCGACCGCTCAACATGAACACTCGCTTCATGAGCTATTGAGATTTTAGCATCAGGAAGGACTTGATCGATTTCTTTCGCGATATCCACGACAATTGTCATATCCACATCCAATTCCACATTGACCTCAGGAGGTGGAGGTGCATCAGCGTCTGGGGCATTTTAAGCTGATACATGCAAGCATTTGAGACAAAAAAAAATAGGATTTCTACAAAGTAGAAATTCAAGATAAACAGACATAAACGTTTACCCTGAGGACTTTCTTCGACTGTAGTAGTCGCTTGATCTATAGGAACTTCAATCGCTATAGCCTCTGGCTCCGGGATTACTTCATCATCTTCAAGATTGAGGAACGAAGTAGGGGGATCTGCACGAATAGGAATATTGAATCCTTCTAATACATTCAGTGTATACTGGATTTTATATTCGCTAAAGGCTGAAAAACAATTTATCCTAGTGTTAAAAAGAAAGACATAGGAAAGAACAAAATACATTGTCTAAGACAAGTACTTACCCCGATAACTAGCTAATTCTATCAAAAGAGCTCCTGAAACAGGAATTGATTCGGGAACAGCATCAGAAGGAGGAGGGGAAGAAACACTCACTTGTTCTTCAAGCGCTGGCTCGGCTGGAGCGCTTGTTGATCCTATTGGAGTGGACCAAGGAGTACGCTTGCGTGCTAGCAGTACTTCTTCCTCTTCAACCTCTTTTTCTTCGGGAGAAATAACAAAAATGGGTGGGGGAAAAGGAGATTTAGGAAGAGAGGGCGATTTCTGCTTTTTGGTCTCCTTCTTCTTCTGCTTCTTGCCTGGCTTGGCTGGCTCAGCAACTTTCAAGACAATTTTTCTTTTTGGTAGCATAACCACCACTTCTTCTGATGATGATGTTGAAGACGATGTTGCTTGCTCCTCATCATCACTCCGAACAACTCCTTCAGCAAGAAGTCGCTCACGTTCCTCCTTGGGAACAGATGCACCACCCCGTCGCTTGGGTTTCAGCAATTCACCGATCATTTTCTTACCATAAAATTTAAGCGCTGGGACCTTCTTACCAGCAGTATTGACGAAACCGCTAGCGCTTAACAAAAGACTTAAAACAATCCCATAAGGCTTGAGATTTACAGATTTTGCCATCGCTGCCTTAAAGCGATTAAAGACATACCGAGACCAGTTTATCTTCAACTTGGTCAAAATGGCCGTCATCATCTTGTATTGAATGTTGGAGATCTTATCAAAGCTTCCTTTCCTGCATTCGATCATTTTGGAGCAGATATCAGCCAGAATGACATATTTTCCTTTCATGTCATTCTTCTTGAAATTCGCTTCATATGTAGCTTCCACGTCATCCTTCTTGACCAGTTCCTAGACCTTGGTGGCATTTCCAGATGTCACTTCTTCAACTTCTCCACCATCATTAGGCAAAGGCAGTAGGGAAGATAGAAGTTGAGGGGTGAGAATGAAGGTTTCTTGGGCAACAGGAAAGACGCAAGAGATAGAATTCCCATCGCCTGAAATCACAGCATTTTGAAAGAAGAACAGGGTTTCTTCATTGTGAAGATTGGAATGGGAAGTCAACATGTGTCTTAGACCTGATTCTTCGATGAGAGGAAGAATGGTCCTCAAAGGGAAGTTTTGGTTTTCGAAAAGATAGTCCCAATTTACCAAAAATTCGGCATTGACTATTTTTAGCTTCTCAGTTTTGGACTTAGCAGATTTCCCGGCTATAGTTATTGAAGATTTTGGTGGCGCCATTGATGAAGGATTGAAGCTTTTTGAGAGAGTTAAAAGAAAATCTTTTTGCCTTGAGAGATTTTTACAGCAAAGAAATTTTTGAGAGAGATAAAATTTTTCTTTAAAAATTAGATAAAATTTTTCTTTAAAAATTTGAAAGGTTTAAATAGAAGACAAAAAAATAACTCCTCAATTGCTTAAATAATTGCCACACGTCAAGTAATTAACTTGGGGAAAAAAAACATTAAATCTGAGTCGTTCAATCATAAAGGCGAATGTAAAAAAGGTGCGATAAATTTGTAATTTTCCTATCTTGCAACCTTTCAAGTATATTTAAGTTCATTAACTTGTGCAATTTTATTTTTTTTTATAACTCCTTTTGAATGAATAACGTCACTCTATCTGGGAAACATGATTGTTTTATTTTTTTATGACTGAACTTAGAGGGAATGTAAGCTGCCTAAGTACCCTAATAAAAGGGATCAAGTCATAACGTAGTTCAAAAAGATTTTTTTTTTTTAGGGAGGGTGTGTCGTACACAGTTTATACTCATGGAGGCCAGGAGTATCCATAGCTTAGCTACCCTGGATGAGGTGAAGTATTTCTACATTTTAGCCACACGAAAAACCTTTAGTGGAGTAAGATAGCAATTTAACCACTTGCACTACCATTGGTGGGTACCGTACACAGTTTTAACTCATGTGGGCCAGGAGTAACATGCAGTTTAGGCTCGTGCGTCATGGAGCTGCTCCTTCATGGATAATACCGCTTTAAGAACTTTCCATTTATGGAGCCAATTCACAGTCCATATTTATCCACCAACTTGTAAGCTCCATTTGTATACACTTCTTTCACTACATGAGGACCATCCCATTTGGACAAGAATTTGCCTCCCATTCGCTGATTGATGATGATAGGTCTTCGTACTGCCAAAACCAAGTCTCCAACTTGAAATGACCGTGGGTGGACCTTTTTGTTGAATGCCCTCGTCATGCGAGCTTGGTAACATTCAAGAAGTTGTTGTGCTTCAAGCCTTTTCTCGTCTAGTGCTTCAAGTTCTTCAAGTCTAAGACGAGTGTTGTCCTCAACAGTGAGCCCTTCCTGAATCGCAATACGTAATGAAGGTATTTGACTTTCAAGTGGGATAACAGCTTCAACTCCGTATACCAACGAATATGGGGTAGCTTGAGTAGCAATCCTATGTGTTGTTCGGTATGCCCAAAGAGCTTCAACAACTTTCTCGTGCCAATCTCTTTTTGACTTTGACACCGCCTTCTTCAAAAGATTACACAAGGTTTTGTTAAATGCCTCCGCCAAACCATTTGCAGCTGCGTTGTACATTGAGGAGCTATGTTGCTTAAACCCGAATTGCACACATAACTTGTCCATCAGCTTGTTGTAGAAAGGCTTTCCATTATCAGTGATAATATACCTTGGCACTCCATATCTAAAGATGAGATTTGACTTGATGAAGTCGACAACAATTTCCTTCTTCACTTGTTTTAGAGAAACCGCCTCAACCCATTTAGAAAAGTAATCAGTAGCTGCCAGTATGTATGAATGGCCAGCTGAGGACTTAGGAGCGATAGGTCCAACAACATCAAGACCCCATGCATCAAAAGGCTATGAGGCAACTGTGGGGTGTAGAGGCTCCGGAGGCTGATGTATGAAATTAGTGTGTAATTGGCAAGCTTCACATCTCTTCGCATAATACAAGCAGTCTTTCACCATAGTAGGCCAGTAGTATCCCATTCTTTTGATTTGAAAATGGAGTTTAGATCCTGACTGGTGAGCACCACACACTCCAGAATGTGCTTTAGCCATGGCTTCAACTGTTTCTTCACCATTTAAACAGCGTTGATATGTACCTTCAAAGGATCAACGATACAATGTTTCCTTGTATAAGATGAAACAGGTTGATCTCCGACGTATTTCTGTCTTATGTCGAAGATCAGTGGGAAGTTTTTCATGCTTCAAATAGTCAACTAGTGGTGTTCTCCAATCTTGTCATCACTAGATGAAACTGAAATGGCGTTTGAATCTTCATGATCAGGCTCAACAAGCGAAGGCACGACCCATCTATTGCACAGCCAGGTTAGCCAATGCATCAGCCACCTTATTATCTTTTCTTGGAATATGACTTAAAGACAATTGTTTCAAATTTCTTCAACAAATTTGAGGCATACTGGAAATAAGGCACAAGATCGTCTTTCTTCACTTCATATTCCTTCAAAAGTTGATTTAGGACAAATTTTGAATCACCATACGTTTCAACTTCAAGAATGTCCATTTCTAGCGTCAGTTGAAGTCCTATAATCAAAGATTGGTATTCGGCGATGTTGTTGGAGCGCAATTCACCTAACACAATTGAGTATGTCAAAACATGTTTCTCAGGCGAAACAAAAACTACTCCTGCCGCTGCTCCGTCTGATCGAGACGCTCCATCAAAAGAACATCATCCATGCTGGTAAAACTTCAACAAACATGACATCTTCATTAGGAAGGTCATCAGAAAGCTCCCACTCTGCTGGGATAGGAACGTTAGATAAGAAATTTGCAAGAGCTTGCCCTTTGACAGCTTTTTGTGGCATATATGTAATCTCATATTGATTAAATATGATGGACCATTTAGCCAAACGTCCAGAAAGTACAGGTTTAGACATCACAAATCTAACTGGATCAGCTCGAGAGATGAGTCGTATGGTATATGCTTCAAAGTAGTGTTTCAGCTTCTTAATTGCATAAAACAGAAATCCAATCTGAAAGTTTGGATATCTCTGGAAAACCTGGTGACATAGTATGTATTGAAGCTAATGCCCCAAAATCATACCATTCTCGAACATCTTCGGGTTTTGACCCCGCAAGCATCCAAATCCTAGGATATTTTCCTGATATTTCTACCAATTACTTATTAGGATTTATTCCTTGTCTTGAGATAAGTTTTTCCCAATAACGCTGATAACCCTGCCAATGTAAATTAATTGGGTTAGTATTAACTTTAGAAGTGCCTGTTTGTGGCCTAAGGTTAATCTCTCCCTCTTTAACCCTGGAGGTGGTGGGCTGACTTGAAGCAATAGAAGTGTGAACTCCTTATTGTTCAATTGTTTCCTTTTTCTTAGAATCTGAAAATGGACTTGTGCAAGTGGTATTTGAATCCATCGCTCCAGGTATAGAGCCCCGTTCTCTAACGCAGGTGTAGAGTCCTACTTTCTCAATTCTCAAGTCATCACTGGAGATGATGCCTTTTGAATTGGTCCTTGCAATGTATTCCATAACATAGTCATGGCATATGTAGCTCCCTTGATTATTTCCTGGACTGTGTCCAGATCAACTCGTTGAACTTGTCCGGCTACATCAGCATTCCCTGAGAGCTTTCCAAATTGCACATTAAGCTCCTCAAGGTTTTCCCTGAGATGCATATATCTTTTGATGATAGAATTAGCCTCAGACGCTTCCATCTCTTGTCAGGAAATCTGCAAGAACATTCTCATGAGATTTCACAATAATAATGTCAAAACAATAATGTTGACATTCAGCTTGCCATCTGAGAATACGTGCCTTTTCTATTTTTGATTCAAGTTTATTTTTCAACAAAGCTTTGACATTCATATTATCAACTTTTAAAGTAAATTATTTGGCTAATAGAAATAATGGCCATTTTTTAAATACCTTCCAAACAGCAAAGAATTTTTTCTCGTTTATATGCCAAAGACTGGCTTGTTGTTCAGTGAACAATCCTCCTGCATATCTACAAGGTTTTTCCCCTGTAGTCTTTTTTTTCATGAACACTACTGCCCATCTATAATCATTGACATCTGTGTAGACTACCAAATCGTCCTTGTCTTGTGGTATTGCAAGTTTAGGTAAATTATTGCAAACTTGTTTGAACTCACGAATTCTCTGAGTGTGAATTTCTTCCCACTTCAATTTCGTGCTTTCTGTTTCTTTTAAAAGAGGTCGGAAATCTTTTTTGTATCTTGCCAAATCTTTAATAAAGATACCTGCAAAGTTAACAACTCCCAGAAAGCTTTGAAGCTGTTTTTAATCTTTCAGAACATCAGGAAAATTACGTATTTTTTCCACAATATGTTCCTAGAGTTCAATACCTGTTTCATCAATAAAAATGACAAGGAATTCAATCTTATTCACTCCAATTATTGCTTTCTTTTATGAAAGCACTAATCCTTCTTTATAGCATGCATCAGAGAATATTTCAAGATGTTTAATATGCTCTATTATATTTCTAGATGCAATTAGTACGTCGTCAATATAGAAAAACATAAACTCGAAATAATCTTTAAAAGATTATCCATTTTTCTTTGATATATCTGGGGTGCGTTTGCTAATCCCATTGGAAGAACATTCCAGATATATTGACCTTGTGGAGTAGAAAATGCCGTATATTTTCTAGTCTCCTTTTCCATCTTAATCTGATAGAAACCAGATTTACAATCAAATTTTGAAAACACTTTAGCATTTTTAATGCACTCAATTAAGTGTTCTCTGCTTGGGATATAGTAACCATCAAACTCTAGTATCTTATTGATACCTTGGTAATTGATTACTAATCTAGCCTTTCCTCTTTTTACCTCGCCATGGTTTCTTACCAGAAAATTAGGGCTACTATAAGCAGAGACTCCAGGTTCTATGAGTTTAAGATCGATATGCTCTTTTATGATTGTTTGCATATCCTTCTTATCCTCCATATTCATATGGATTGGTTTGTATCGAACATACTCATACTTGCATTGTTCTTTGACTTTCAGAGTAGCTTCGATCTTGTTTTTATCCCACCAAGCCAAAGATTCTCATTAAAATTCCTTTGAATTAGCCTTTTAACATTTTCAAGAGAAAGTAAACTTTCTTCGTTAATGTTATCCATGGACCTATTCTGTAATTCATTCTTAAGAAGTTGTATTTCTTCTTTAGAATTCTCATAACAGTTTTTGTCCTCTCTTTCATTCAGACCATGTAGTCTAAAATACAAAAGAGCTTTTCCATACCTCCATCTATCCTTCATTTTAGGATGGGTTAACTTGGAGTCGGGATTAAAATCACCACGTTTGCTGCAAAAATTAATAGGTATAATCCTATTAAAAGCTTTTGCACACCGCAAAACTTGTATCTCTCTACCACAATTAGTAGTAAAAATCAACAAATTTTTGTTGTTATCTTGCACATATTTTGCAAAGGTCTGGATAAAATTGTTACCCAACAAAATATCTGCTCTGGTATCATGAAAATATATAGGTGACATTTTTACCTTGAACCAAGGTGTACCAAATGCTCCTCCAATCATGATATGTGCTTCTCTTATTCCCTTATTGAGAATGAGGATTTTCTGTGAGAAATCTCTTCCTGCAATAATAGGTAAAGCTTCCATAGCATTGCTAGGGAAAACACCGGGTTCTGATATACAAATCCCTGATTCAGAATCAATATAAGCTACAAAATATTCTGACTTATATTGTTCATATAACATACCAGCAGATATGTATATAGAAAAAGGACTAGTCATTTATTCAACTTGAATAATATGTCCATCCAAGATAAATTCCATGCCTTTTCCTTTTCTTCCCTAAGGTTTATGTTCCTCAAGGAAACTCAATCCCAAAGTAACAATCCCTTGGTCACGACCTACTACTCCTGTAACAAATACTTCATATCCTATTAATTCAAGCATACATTTGTATTTACTAGTAGTAGATTGTTGCAAGTGATATAAATCATCACAAAGAAAGTAATTTTCTTTCTTTGTAATATCAAATATAACTTGCACTTCTTTCCATCCTTCTGGGCATCTAATTTTTACATTATCTACCCGAATAGCCTGAGGAGTTGAATCTTCCATTAATTCTTTTCCTTTCAAACTCCTAATCCTTTCTTCTGAAAAGGACATTCTGCTATTAAAATCTGCTCTAAAACTCACTAAGCGATCTAGAACTGGATGGTCTCGAATTAAGATATCAACACCGCCAATCCTTGGTATTTGGATAGGATCGGGTGCTATTACCTTAGCAAATTCTTTGAAAATTTTTGGAATTTCAATATACTCTTTCCTAATAAACAAATCAGAATGATGAGTATTGGAAAGTGCATAAGCAACTCTATATGTAATAGAATATGGTCTATTTCCTTCTTTCATAAGATCACTTCTCTTAAAATCTTGATGAAGGGTTAAGACTCGACTGAAATCTTGGTCAGCTAGGTTATATGCAATTCTAGGATGAATATCAAACATGAGTTTGCGTGCATATAAATTCCCTACCATTGTGCCAAGACAACCATCTCTTAAGTTGTTAATTCTTTTATCCATTATTGACAAATGTAATGGCGAATTAACACCTTCTTTGAAATTAGCTTTAATTACTACTTCAATGGTTCCTATATGGATCCATTTCATAGTAAGTGTTTCTTTCTCTTTAAGCTTACTTAATTCTTCCAGAATTTCTTCTTTTGGAATAAGTTGCATATCCATCACGTTACCCGTTAATTCCATAGGAACTGCAAACTCCCCAGAACTTACTTTATACATGATGTTATGCCGTCTTTGATTTAATCCTATTTGATTTAGGATTCGGCTGACTCTAAAACCATCGTATTTTCCAATGTTAGAGTCTTGCCTCATTATCTTTTCCATAGTTTTGTTTGTTATGGATGTCCTGGAAAAGAAACTTGATAGGCTATCCGATGTTTGGATCCTATCTCCTTCGTTGAAGTTATTCTGATTCGGTTGTAGTTCCATCAGAATCACTTTCAATTTCTTCCTCATAGACACTTTCATCTGAGGGTATACTTTCGAATTGGTAAATTGGTACCAAATCTCCATAGAAAACTGCATCTAGTATGTCTGTCGTGGCTTCAAATTGTTTTAATTCACCACTTTTTTGCGGACAATCTGGCGAAATGTGGCCGCGAGCTCCACATGTAACTGCTACAATCTTTGAAACTCTCATTTGTCCGGGTGTGTGCCCGTCTGAAAGTTCATCTTGTGGGAGTTTTTCTGTCGGATTTTCGAGATCCTTGAGAAGACACCCTTGTCGGTCCGGATCTCTGGCCAGATTTGTAAGATCGAGCTTTAGATTTAAACCACCAAGACTTTCGTCTGAAAGAAGATTGTCGCTTATTACTCTAATTGGTATCCGAGCTTATAAACTGTTTTCTCTTCTTCCTTTGCTCAATTCATTCTCTAATAATTGTTGAAAAATCATTATTATCACAGCAAAGATGAGTTTTCTTAATTTTTCTTCTTAGCCTTTTCATGTTCTTTTGAACAGCAGCTTGTTGACACCAGTCCTTTAGTTTGTCTTTTAAAAAAGACATTCGTCTAGCGACTATATCAAACTGTCCTTCCGGAACCTTGTAGGACTGAATTAACATTTCCCTCCAAGGACTGCAAATTTTTGCAAAGAACATAGGTGCAGCAATTTCTGCACTAACATTCGCATTGAAGAAATATTTTCTAAACCAATAGATGTATTCATCTATTGCACAAATATTTCTACATTCAATACCATAGAGTGCTTGTTGGTACTCTCTGGCTTTTTCTGCATTGTTTTCACCGAAGTATCGGTCTCCGATGAACTGTAATTTTATTAACCTTCCGAATCTATCCACAATTGTGCTTCTAGATTCTCCAACTAATACTTCTTGCTTAGATGGGTTAAGGGTGCGTTCCCAACACGCCTTTACCGATCCTTCTAAGATGAACTCCATAAGTCTTACGAAGTTTTCTTTATCGAGTTCTAGTGTAGTAGCGGCTATTTTCATAGCGGCTACCCATTTATCGATTAATTTTTCGATGTTTCTGAAATCGATAATATCCGAGTTTAGGATAGTACCATAGGGGTGCAAGGGTTTTGACATAGTCCTTGCCCAGGGTGTATTTTCTAGTCCCCCATTTGGATTTCTAGCAGGATTTACTCCAAACGTTTCCCCCAATACTGCGGGGGTTGCGTTTATATGCAAATCTCCACTTTCACGCATCTGCATCCTGTGGAGGATTATGTGATGCGGAACTTTCTCCTGGCCTTGTTAAAGTTAGAGGATTTATTTAATTGGCCTTGACATTAACCAAATCTACAAACGCTAGTTGAGAGGATGATTCAGCTAGCTCTCGAAGATCAGAAGGATCTACTCTTGATATATCCATATTAGTTAATACTTCTTAGGATATCTATTAGCAGTTATTCCTGAGTTTTAGGCTTTGGGACTTCCTTAGCCTTACCTTTCTGATGTAGAAGAGGTACTCGTCCAAGTGCATCAACGATTCGGTCTTTTCTTGGTTTGGACGTTCTGGTAATACCTTGTTTTTCTTTCAGATCTGTGACTATTGTCTTTAAATCTGTTATAGATCTATTTAGATCTGGAAGAATATTGAGGATTTCCTCAACTTTCTGGTTCAAGTTTGTTTGGAATTTCATTATTAGATGTTTTGATGATGACAAGATAGGATTTCATGTTAGACCCCAAAAGAATGTAAGTTTATACTTTCATAGAAAACTTGTATAAGCATTTGAAAGTTTGTTAGTTTGTTAGGCTTGTAGTTTTTATCTTTGTAGATTTTAGACTAAGTATTAGATACTGAGTCGCTAATAGAATTCTAGGTGAGTCTATTAGAGATGAAGTTGAAGATCAGCGTCTGAAGTCAAGTGAAGATGAAAATTTGTCTTAAGCGTCCGTCAAACGCTAAGGAATTATTTCAGGAATCTGTGATTCAAGTGCTACTATTCAAGTGAACAGTAGTCAAGCGTCTTCGGAATAGTGTTACTATTCAAACGCTTACTATTCAAGCGACCACTATTCAAACGGGACTACCCAAAGACGTCAAGATAGATAGGGTGATCACAGATGGTGAATGGGAATGGCCTTCAAATACTCGATTTGAAGTACAACAAATAATGGGTTCACTTCCATCTATTAATGCTAATAGAGATGATTGGGTGAGTTGGAAGCTAAATACTTTAGGTAAGTTTACTACAATATCAGCCTATAAGATTTTTCAAAAAAATGCTCCAAATGTAGAATGGTCTTCCCTACTCATGGGACCGGGGAAGATTCCTAGACATTTGTTCATTTTATGGCTTGCAATTCGAGAGAGACTTCCAATGAGGGACAAACAATGGATAGGGCATGGAGAGGACAAATGCGTGTTATATGATGAGGATGAGGTGGAGAATCACAACCATATGTTCTTTATGTGTGATTTCTCTCGGAAATGTATGACTATATTATGTAGCGAGGTGAAATTTTGTTGGCCATATACGGATTGTAAAAGAGGAATACGGTGGGCAGCCCGAAAATGGAGGGGAAAACACTTGATCAATTGTTCATACCGGATTCTTTTAGCTACATTGATATACATGATTTGGAGGGAGCGGAATTTAAGAATTTTTGAGCAAAAAAAGCAAACACCAGAGGCAGTTGCTAGACGTGTCCCCAATCATGTAAAAGATAAACTCATCTCAATGAATCTTGAAGACTCCTTACAAAGTAGGGTTGTTAGGCGTCTTTGGCATATAGCATGGTAGAATTTTATTCGAGTACATTTGAAATGTATAGTAAATGTCTTTTTTCGGTATGATGGAGTAGCTAGCATGTTAGCTACTTTGGTGCAGTAGGGGCCATTTCCCTTATTCGCTTTCTTTGTATAATTTCTTTACCTTTCATATATGAAATTGAACCTTTAACCAAAAAAAAAAAAACGCTCAATCTACTAAAGCGATTCAAAGATCAAATTTACCTGAAATAAATTCTCTAATCATGAAGGACTTAAATGCAATATCAATGGACATTTATTTCCAACGGGAAATAAATTCAAAATGCATTAAATGTCTGATAAGTGCATTAAATGCGACAAGCTATTATGACTTGTGGACACGCCACCTATTCAAAATCTGCTCTTGTTCAATCGGTAACAGCAAAATTTCAGGAATGCCAGAAAACGGACTGTTTAACGCGCTACGTGAGAGACACGCGCCTGCATGTGTCCAATTGACAAATCCCAAAAATCTCTATAAATAGTACACTCCAGCAAACCCTAAATTGATACATACATGCACAAGAAAAGGTCTAAATTTTGGTAAAATTATTTGAGAGAAAAGTTTACAAACTCCATAGCCAAAAATCCTTCAAGCTTGTCATACACATTCCAAAGACAATCAAAGATATCTCAAACATCTTCATAGAAGAACCCTAAACTCTTATTGAGATATCCCAAGTTGTTTGAACTTTCTAAAATCAAATAAACCTGTGACAAAACCCTCAACCTCTTTCATCTGTGTGAGAAAGTTGTTGAAGTCCAGACAAATATGGGTTCCGAAAGTTTTAATTCAGACCAAAGCTACTTAGGTTGAAGGACATAAAACAAAATAGGTACCTAAAAAGAATTAGTACTGCGTTTTAATTGCAGGTACCTAGAGCCAACACCGATACTTCAATTTGGTACATCGATAGTGGGTTGTCAAGGCACCTGACTGGCTCAAAGGATCTCTTGATCAACTATCGTACAACCAATGGTTCTCAAGTTATATTCGGTGATAACTCCAAAAGTAAAACCAAAAGGTATAGGTATCATGCATAGGGGGAACGTCGTGATAAGTGACGTATATTATGTTGAGGGTCTTAAGCATAATCTTTTAAGTATAAGTCAATTTTGTGATAAAGCCTTTGAAGTTAAATTTTCAAGTGACTATTGCTATATTAACGACGCTAAGACTGGATCTACTAAATTGAAAGGAAAAAGAACAAACAATGTGTATTTAGAAGATTGGGATTCAACAATAGATAACAACCATACATGCTTTGTTGCTAAGAGTCAAAATGAATTGGGTTGGTGCTTTAGCTTCAAGTCCTTCATTGACACAAAACTACTAATGTTTGAAGAATACCCTTCTGGAACTTTCACTCCATTAAGAAACTCACATATTGTGATTTTTTCTTTCCTGGATAGAGTTTGAGCTGCTGGAGGCAAATAAGTACGTTTTCCCTTATTTGTTGGTGCCAATTTTTCTCTTATCTTCATTTCAACCAAGTCTAACCTTGCCTTTATGCCATCTTTTGTCTTACCGGGCACATTTAGAAGTGTACCAATGACACTATCAAATACATTTTTCTCAATATGCATAATATCAAGAAAATGTCTAACATGTAAAGACGTCCCATACGGCAACTCAAAGAAAATTGACCTTTTTTTCCACCCAATTTTTGCAAGGCCACCTGAAAAAGTCTTTCCAAATTTAACCTCCAAATCTTTTATATTCTCAAACACTTCTTCACCAGTCAAGCACTTAGGAGCTCGGCCTTCTTCTATATTCCCATTGAAACTTTTTTCCACCGACGATATCTATGGTTCAGATTTACCCTTCTCAGATGCCCTTGGAATGCATACTTTTGAGAATGTGTCAGTCGATATTGATCTGTACTCTTGACACATATGGGGCATCCACATTGGCCATGTACACCATATCCCTCAAGGTTTGCTCTTGCCGGAAAATCATTGATTGTTCCAAATAACATGACTCTGAGATTAAAATTTTCTTCTCTGAACCCATCATATACTGGAACATCGGTTGCCCACAACACTTTCAAATCCTCAATTAAAGGAGCCAAGTAGACATCTATATCATTTCCAGGTTGTTTCGGCCCAGAAATGAGTATAGGCATCATTATATGTTCTCGCTTCATGCATCGCGATGGGGGGAGGTTGTAGATCATCAAAATCACCGGCCATGTACTATGTGAGCTACTTTGCAAGCCATGAGGGTTCATGCCATCTGTAGCCAATACAAGGCGAAGGTTCTTGATTCTTCACCAAATTCAGGGAAATCATTATCGATCTTTTTCCATTGAGGAGAATTTGAGGGGTGTCGAATCTTGTCATCTTTAATCCTTTCTTCAAGCCTTCTATCAGCATGCCATGTCAAGTCCTTAGCCAACTCTTTACTACTGTACATGCGCTTAAATCGTGGTATTATGGACAAATACCATATGGTTTTGACAGGAGCAGATCCGTTCTTCTTGTACCGCGATTCGCCACATTTCGGACAAACCTTCGATGATGCATAGTCAGTTTTAAACAATATGCAATCATTGAGACAGGCATGTATCCTCTCATATCCCATGCCAATTGAGGTTAACATCTTCTTAGCCTCATAAGTACGATTAGGTAACACATTATCCTCGGGTAGCATGTTTTTTAATAGATCAAGTAATTCTGTGAAACTCTTATCACTCCACCCATTGTTGGCTTTTAACTTGTAGAGGTTTATGACTGCTTTCAATCTTGTGAATTTACTACCACTATACAGTGGTGTCTTTGAATCACTTGTCAAATTGTCAAACATCTTGGGACAATTTCGCAAATCCCCCTCAATCACATTTGTCATCTCCTCCAAACGATCAGGCTCATAATCATTCATGTCCAAATCCCGTGATCGATATGATGTACCACCCAAATCATCTGAGGTGACACTGCTCTTACCGTGTCTTGTCCAACGTGTGTAGCTTTTATCAATTCCATTACACACCAAATGATCTTCCAATTCACGTGGACTAATTCTCTTTCCAAAACAACAACGTAAACACGGGAAACTGATTTTAGTCCGATCTGATGCATGCTCAATCGCAAAATTGATGAATTCTTTCACCCCTTTCTCATATTGCTCGGACATACGATCCGCTAATATCCAACTTCGATCCATCTTGATTCTGAATTAATTAAATTAAGCAATTTTAAATCACTTCATAGTTGAATTAATTAAATAATTTTTATTTTAATTTATTTCCCATTATTCTAGAAAAAATTCGGCAGAGTAACGACGCAATTTTTTTTACCAAGTTCTTGACTTAATCTTCTCCCGGGTGGGTTGCAACCAACAAAATTCAAATCTTATATACAAAATTCACATAAATCACATAAAACTACAAATAAAGTATTATATTTTCAACAACTAAGTATAAATAAAGATCACCAGTTAGATCAATAAACTACAAAATAACCACAATTTAATCCCAAATTAAATGTAATTAACACCCAGCTATACACAAAAATACATACACCCACACATACACAAATTATATACATCCACATATACACAAATACATACACCCACACATATATAAATATATATACATACACCCACATATACACAAATATATATATACATACATCCACATATACACAAATACAGACACCCACACATACATAAATATATATATATATACACCCATATATACACAAATATACATACATCCACACATACACAAAATATACATACACAAATATTTATCTAATTCAAACTCTATACTCTATATATGTGTGTGTATATGTATACATATTTATCTAAAAAAATTACTCCAAATTTGCACAAGCTAAATGGTGGCCGGAGACGGCAGCGGCGGCGCCGAAAGCGGTGGCGGAGGCGGCTAGCTTATATGTATGTAGAAAGAGAGAGAGTTAAATAGAGTTAAATATATATATATATATATGCACATATATATATAGAGAGAGACAGAGAGAGAGAGCTATACCTACGGCGGCGGCGGTGGGGGACGGGTGGCGGGCTACGAGCGTCGGCGGCGGAATGATGGGCGACGTCGGGGCGAGAGAGAGAGGGAGAGGGAGAAAGCGAGAAAGAGAGACGGTGGTGGTGGAGCGCCGGCGACGAGGGTGGTGGTGGTGGTGGTGGTCGAGCGAGAGAGAGAGTAGAAAGAGAGATCGGCCGAGAGAGAGAGTAGAGACAGAGAGAGAGTCGAGTAAGAGAGAGAAATGGGAGGGAAATTGGTGGGTTTTTTTTTTTTTGGGGGGGGGGGGGGGAAAGGGCTATTATAGCGGTTCTTGGTTGAACCGCTGTAATAGCTCCGGTTCTTAGCTATTTCAGCGGTTCAACCAAGAACCGCTGTAATAGCTCCGGTTCTATTACAGCGGTTCTTGGTTGAACCACTGTAATAGGTCAAACCGGATGACCTATTACAGCGGTTCTTGGTTGAACCGCTGTAATAGGCCCCTCCGTTCAACGGTTTTCTAAAAACCGATGTAATATGTGCGCTGTAATAGTGTATTTTTGTACTAGTGTCGAATATGTTAACTCTGTTAATCATATTCATGACACCAGCTCCCACTATCCAATCAGTGTAAGACACTTTCCTTGTCAAAGCAAGTGTCATAGGAGTTGAATCTAAACGCTCAATTTAGATTTTTAACTCGCGAACCATGTTTATAAGATTAAGCACTAACTCCACCAATGCTCCTACTTATCAAATAAGCAGTGGTGAGTACACTTTGATCTTAAGGATCTATTTGTTCAATACATTCAATGACACAATTAGATTTATAAGAACAAACTCAATACCTTTTATTAATCAATAATGATGTTCATACAATATAAATAAAACGCCCTCTTAAATTTATTTCCTCAATGACATAAAGAGCATAACACCTAACAAAAATACGCCATCTTAAATGTTGACATACTGCCTTTATATTTATTAATACATTCTTTTAGTTTTAAATACATCATTTCATATGTAATAATACTTCACTTTGCTGTTGAAATACATCATTTAAAATGTATAATTTATATATAATAAATTTGTCAACTTATTTGACCACGTACGTCATTAGACTATACACATACATCGTTAGATTTTACACGTACGTTGTTTTTATTAAAATAATAAGTCATCTTAAATGTTGACATATGGCCTTTATATTTTATTTTTATTTTTATTTTTTTTGGTTGCCTACCACAGTATCACGGGCATTGCCGGACTCTATTGGTCGATCCGGGTCGAACACTTGGCCTGGTGGGTGAGTCTCCCAACGGGGGTAACTGCGTACACAAGGAATCGAACCCGAGACCTTGCTTAAGCAGAACCGAGCTGCTTACCACTCGGACCAACCCCCGTTGGTATGGCCTTTATATTTATTATACATCCTTTTAGTTGTAATAATACATCATTTCATATGTAATAATACTTACCCCTAAACCCTAAACCCTAAATTCTAAACACTATGACAACACATACCCTAAAATTAAATGTTCCGAAATTCAATGCTCACATATATCTAAGAAAATTATGCATTTAATATAATTCAATGTACATTTTTTCACTAACTAGTATTACTCTGTGTTTTCACAACTCAATGTTCACATATACTACTAGTAGTGATCACTTGATTTTTTGTGTGAGTTTTTAGTCTTGAGATACTCATACGCATGTTCATACTTAGGCTATTCAATAATATTTATTTAAAATGCCATGAAGGTGAATTAAACAACATGTTTGAAGCAAAATATGCATTAAAGAAATTTCACACTATGTATATCCATATTACTACTATTAAATATCAAATGTACGTATTCTTACCTATGAATGAACGGATTATTACATATGAATGGACACATGGTTATATATATAAATTGACGTATTATTACATATCAATTGATGTATGGTTGCATATAAATTAACGTATCACTATATATCAATTGATGTATGGTTACAAATTTCATATTATTACATATGAATTTACGCATTATTATAAATCAAATTATGTATGGTTACATAAAAATTGACGTATTACTACATATTAATAACGTATGGTTACATATAAATTGACATATTATTACATACCAATTGACGTAGGGTTACATATAAATTGACATATGGTTGCATATAACGTATGACTATATATCAATTGATGTATGGTTACATATCAAATGTCATATTATTACATACGAATTAACGTATTATTACATATCAAATAACGTATGGTTACATATCAAATGTTGTATTATTACATATGAATTAATGTATTATTACATATCAAATGACCTATGGTTACATATAAATTCACGTATTACTACATATCAATAGACGTATGGTTACATATCAAATGCCAATATTATTACATATGATTGGACGTATTATTATATATCAAATGACTTATAGTTATATATAAATAGACGTATGGTTGCATATAAATGGGCGTATGACTACATATCAATTGATGTATGGTTACATATCAAATGTCATATTATTACATATGAATTAACGTATTATTACATATCTAATGACATATGGTTACATATAAAATGTTGTATTATTACATGTGAATGGATGTACTATTACATATCAAATAACGTATGGTTACATATAAATTGACGTATTATTACATATCAATTGACCTATGGTTGCATATAAATTGACGTATGAGTACATATCAATTGATGTATGGTTACATATCAAATGCCGTATGGTCGCATATAAATTGACGCATGACTACATATCAATTGATGTATGGTTACATAGCAAATGTCGTATTATTACATATGAATTCACATATTATTACATATCAAATGACGTATGATTATATATAAATTGACGTATTACTGCATATTAATTGACATATGGTTACATATAAAATGTCGTATTATTACATATGAATGGATCTACTATTACATGTCAAATGACGTATGCCTACATATAAATGGACGCATTATTACATATCAGTTGATGTATGGTAGCATATAAATGGACCTATGGATACATATCAACTGATGTATGGTTGCACATCAAATGTCGTCTTATTACATATGAATTAACGCATTATTACATATCTAATGACGTATGGTTACATATAATTGACATATTACTGCATATCAATTGACGTATGGTTACATATAAAATGCCATATTATTACATATGAATGGACGAATTATTACATATCAAATGACGTATAGTTACATATAAATTGACGTATTATTACATATCAATTGACCTATGCTTGCATATAATTTGACGTATGACTACATATCAATTGATGTATGGTTACATATCAAATGCCGTATGGTTGCATATAAATTGACGCATGACTACATATCAATTGATGTATGGTTACATATCAAATGTCGTATTATTACATATGAATTCACATATTATTACATATCAAATGACGTATGATTATATATAAATTGACGTATTACTGCATATCAATTGACATATGGTTACATATAAAATGTCGTATTATTACATATGAATAGATCTATTATTACATGTCAAATGACGTATGCCTACATATAAATGGACGCATTATTACTTATCAGTTGATGTATGGTAGCATATAAATGGACCTATGGGTACATATGAACTGATGTATGGTTGCACATCAAATGTCGTCTTATTACATATGAATTAACGTATTATTACATATCTAATGACGTATGGTTACATATAATTGACATATTACTGCATATCAATTGACGTATGGTTACATATAAAATGCCATATTATTACACATGAATGGACGAATTATTACATATCAAATGACGTATAGTTACATATAAATTGACGTATTATTACATATCAATTGACGTATGGTTGTATATAAATAGATGTATGCCTATATATCAATTAATATATGCTTATATATCAAATGTCGTGTTATTACATATAAATTGACGTATTACTATATATCAATTAACGTATGATTACATATAAAATGTCGTATTATTACATATGAATTAATGTATTATTACATATCAAATGACGTATGGTAATATATAAATTGACGATTTATTACATATCAATTGACATTTGATGACATGTAAAATGTCGTATTATTACATATCAAATGACATATGATTATATATAAATGGACGTATTTTTACATATCAATTGACGTATGGTTACATATCAATCGACGTATTACTAGATATCAATTGACATATGATTACATATAAAATATCTTATTATTACATATGAATTGACATATTATTACATATCAAATGACATATGGTTACATATAAATTCACGTATTACTACATATCAATTGACGTATGGTTACATACAAATGCCGTATTATTACATATGAATAGATGTATTCTTACATATCAAATGACTTATAGTTACATATAAATGGACGAATTATTACATATCAGTTGACGTATGGTTACATATAAATGGACGTATGACTACATATCAATTGATGTATGGTTACATATCAAATGCCATATTATTATATGAATTAACGTATTATTACATATCTAATCACATATGATTATATATAAATTGACATATTACTGCATATCAATTGACGTATGGTTGCATATAAAATGCGGTATTAGTACTTATAAATGGACGTATTATTACATATCAATTGACCTATGACTGCATATAAATTGACGTATGATTACATATCAATTGACCTATGGTTGCATATAAATTGACGTATGGTTGCATATCAATTGATTCATGGTTACATATCAAATGCCGTATGGTTGCATATAAATTGACGCATGACTACATATTAATTGAAGTATGGTTACATATCATGCCGTATTATTAAATATGAATTCACGTATAATTACATATCAAATGACGTATGATTATATATAAATTGATGTATTACTATATATCAATTGACCTATGGTTACATATAAAATGCCCTATAATTACATATGAATGAACGTATTATTACATCTCAAATGACGTATGGTTACATATAAAGGGACGTATTATTACATATCAATTAACGTATGGTTGCATATAAATGGATGTATGGCTACATATCAATTGATGTATGGTTACACATCGAATGTCATATTATTACATATGAATTAATGTATTATTATATATCTAATGACGTATGGTTACATATAAATTGACGTATTACTGCTGCATATCAATTGACGTATGGTTACATATGAATGGACGTATTATTACATATCAAATGACGTATGGTTACATATAAATTGACGTATTATTACATATCAATTGACGTATGGTTGTATATAAATTGACGTATGACTACATATCAATTGATGTATGGTTACATATCAAATGTCGTATTATTATATATGAATAGATGTATTATTATATATCAAATCATGTATTGTTACATATAAATTGACGTATTATTACATATCAATTGACGTATGATTGCATATAAGTTGATGTATGACTACATATCAATTGAAGTGTGGTTACATATAAAATGCCGTATGATTGCATTCGAGTTGACGTATTATTACATATCAAATGACGTATGTTTACATATAAATTGGCGTAATACTACATATCAATGGACATATGACTATATATAACATGTCGTATTATTACATATGAATTGACGTATTATTACATATCAAATGATGTATGGTTACATATAAATAGACGTATTACTACATATCAAATGCCGTATTTATACATAAAAGACATATTATTAGATATAAAATGACGTATTTTTTCAAAGATAGGCCTATGGTTACATATACAATGTGACTACATATCAAATGACGAATTATTACATATAAAATTACGTAAATTAACAAAGAAAACGACGTATTATATATCAAATAGTGCAGTATGTAATAAATATTATCGTGGTATTACATATTAAAATGCAACTCACCTAGTAGCCTGCCTCTACCAATTACTCAAAGATGTTTTAATTGTCCTCAATTTCAAATCGTCAAGCACACCACTAAAAACGCATCGAACCCGCATGTTTTCAACCGTAACCATCTTTCAAACTCTCACATCTTTCGACTCCACTGAGAAATTTCAAATGTTCGATAGAATTCAAACCACTACCTAAGAATTCAAATTCTCCTCAATTCTCTTTGATAATTTAAATTTGAAGATGCCCCAGATCAACAAACAGAATAAATGTTATAATATCGACATGATTGGTACCACTATAGCAACATTTATGTTATTTTGAATGTAATTAACAAAGAAGTATACAAAGACACGACAAAGAATCTCAATCATCTACCCCTCTTGTCTTCAGGATTCTTGAATCAAGAACTCATAAAATTCAGTCTTCATCTTAGAATTCAATTTCTTAATATTTTGAATTGGAGATTCTTCATGCCTAAATATATAAACTTTCTGAATTTCCAATGAACCAGGCTGAGTAAAGAAACTCCATTGAATCACTTTCTTCTCCTTTCTACATATCAACTAGCACACTGATGTGAAGTTGTAAAATTTCTTCCCCAGATTTTCCATATACAAACTTTGTTAGTTGCGATTAAGGTGTACTAAACCCTACGACATAGACTCGACGAGAAAAAGTTGACGAAATTGATTTCAAAATGAAGTGGTACTTGAAAGGTGAGAGGAGTGATCTGCAACAGCCATTGATAAGATCTTTCCCACTCATTTTTTGCTTTTTCTTTACCAAATTGAACAAGCTTCTAGAGAGAAAATTCAGTTTTTGAGTTTAGATGCTTCTAATTTGCTATTCGTTCCTTCCACAGAGAACCCATTTCAGATACCTAATTTTATCCCTATTTTGGTATCTTTTCCATTTCACAAACACAGATTTTCCTCAATAAAGACCGTGTCGGACGGCAGTGAGGCGATTCAGAGCAATTTGGAGTCGACGACATATGGATAAAGAGGCTGGTGGTGGTTTCAGCCTTTGAAATGGTGAAGATGATGAGTCAGGTTGGGGGAAGAGAAAGAAAGAGTGAAGAGAGAAAAAGAGTGGCTGATAAGAGAAAGAGAGTGGCTAAGAAGAGAGTTTTGGGATTTTATGTTTAATTGAGGGTATTTTCGTATTTTCACAAGGATTAGGGAGCTCAATCAAATTTTTATTTTAAACTATGGAGTGCAAACTTTAAAAATATGAGTAGGGATTGATTCATGAATTGAACATGGGATTAGGGATTTATCCCTAAAAAACCGTTAGAATGATCTTCCAGCTGGAGTACACTAAGAAAAATAATTAAATGACCATATGATGGATCACTAACCATCATCCAACCCGTCTAATCTGTTTCAACTAACGATGTTAAGATGCCTAAAAAATTCAAGTTTTATTCACCTCCCAGAACCAAAAACCTAGCTCCATACATGATCACCATATACCGCACAAATATACCTTGGCGGCTCTGAGCCGAAAGTTGTCAGCACAATTTCCACTTCGGACAACAACCGCCCAACTCCAGCAACAATCGGAAAGCATACACACAACTCTCAACGTTATCAGAATGCACCCGGGTGAGTATGATCTATTTTAGCTCTATTTGTTTATTCGATAAAATATTTCCGTCTATGATCACCAGAGGATGGCTTACCCGGTAAACCACACAAGAACAAAGAAAAACATAATATATTCTAGGTATATTACGGATAAAGGGTGGAAGTACTCTACTTAAAACTAGTGGTACTTCTTGTGTAGGAGTATTTCTTGTTTTTTACTTTCGTACAAAAACACCTGTGCCGATTTGGACTTTGGACGATCTTTGACATAATATTATAGGATCTATGCCGACATTGGATGATTTATGCCACGAAATCATCACGCTAGTGCTGATCTGGACTTTGGACGCTTTTTGGCAAACTCTCATACGAGCTTCCGACGGTTCATTCATCTGGCCATAAGCTAGAGCCACTTTTGATTCTGGAATATTTTTTTCATTAATTAATCACTTCAATTTTTTTCATTTTCATGTAAAGATCATTTCCTTCACGAGTAAGTTCACCTACACTGCCAAATAGTCCGATTTTTCCCCGCGACGACAAGGGGCTAAAAGATCTACTACTTTAATTCCTCTTTCAAAATACATATCAAGGTCAATTTATTATTTATTTCCAACAAATAATAACTTTGCTATGGCATTTCATTTCACAACTATTTTGCCTATTTAATCTGAGTTTATTTAAAATTTATGACCTCATTAGTTGATTTATTTTAAGAGATTATGACATTTTATTGTAAAGTTATTGGGTTTAATTATTATTGATTTCATGGTGATTTAACGAGATGTTAGTGGTCATTATTGAAAAAAATCTCAAAGGTAGAAAAAATATTAAAAAAATATATGACATTGTAAAATATTCTGTGAGATATGAAATCTAAAATTTATCATTTAAAGAAATCCAGAAAATGGAATAAGAACCTATGAAAATATAATATTTTTAAAATATAAAAGATGAAATAGAATATAATATCTTATACTCGTGAAAGTATCAAAGTGGTGGAGTTATAAATTATTCTTCATAATATTTCCAAAAATAAAATAAAACTAAACAAATTTTCCCACTTCAAAACATTCTACGCTTATAAGCTCTTTAAAACATCTTTTAAGACGTTTTAGATCTTATAAGTTCTTACAAAGTGTTTGGTAATTTTTTTGGTGAAATACCTTATAAGCTCTTAAAATATAACTAAGGGAACCCCAACTTTTAGCTTATAAGTTCCAAAAACATCTTATAAGCACTAATTTGGTAATAGTTTTTGTGAAACAACTTATAAGCTCTTAAAAAATAAGTAAGGGAATCCTAATTTATTTTTCAAGATCTTATAAGCTGAAAAACTTATAAGTTCCAAAAACATTTTATAAGCACTAAGAGCTTATAAACTCTTTAAAATAAGCTTAGCCAAACTCCTCTAAATAGGGGTGTACATAAAACCGTACAACCCGCCCAAAAATCGCCGGAATTATTAAAAAATTATGGTGGGTTGAAGAAATTGCAACCCGCCACCCGACCGCTAATTGTATATGTCATATATATATATATATTTTTAAAGATTAGCCCTAAACTCTTAAAACTATATATGCATATATATAAACTCTAATAAGAGTAGTTTTATCCATATTTATGTAAAACACTTTATTTTTAATTTGAGTAAACAAGAACATTTGTTTTTACTTGATTTGTACGAAGATGTAGATGTATATTTTTATGATAAACTTATCAATAATTTTTATTTAATAACACCACTTATTTTTGTATTTCTCACCAACTCAATTTTTTTTAATTAAATGTACAAGTGTGTTATTTAGTTTCTTACTTACTAATTGAAACTAAAAGTAACATAATTATAATTCGATAACCCGCCAAACCGTCCGCTAAATACATTAAACCCGACCGACCCAAACCGCCTGGTTTGAAAAGATAATTATGCGGTTTCGGTTTGTTATTTTGTCAACCCGCATATATCGGGTAGGATTGAATTTTTTCCATAAAACCGCCCGAACCCGACCGCGTACACCCCTTCCTCTAAGCCCTCTCTTACCGTTTTCCCACATGGAGCATTCATTATTAGATTCCTTTTCTAGCCATTGACCAGCAAAAATGTATTAATAAACTTGTTTAGTATGACGTTAATTAAACCCTATATGGTTTAAATCTATCTATATGAATTAATTAGTGAGATTTTGTTCAAAAAAATAATTTATAGTGTGATTGATACTGTTTTTTTCTTTGGGTAAGTAATTAGTGTGATTGACACGCTATAAGACTTTAGATGGAAGACAATACAACAAATAAATTAGTTACAAATCTCCGGTAAATGATATTGGCACTCCAAAAGTGTTATTGGCACTCCACTATTCAATACAAATTTCTTTCTAAAAATAATGAAAAGTGGAGCTCCATTAGTAATTTTTGGAGTGCCAATATCAACTCCCCAAGTTTCCATGTTAGTGGGAAGTGGAAAAAAAGGGATAATTGCATAAGATCCCCTGTGATAAGCGAAGCCTACGTCAAACTTCCTTATGTTAAATTTTTTGCGTAATTTTCCCTTGTGTTCCAATTTATTCTGCATACTCTCTCTTTTTGATTTTTTTTTTGTATTTTTTTCATTATAAATGTTCTAGATCCTACGTAAATTAAATTATTTATTTATTATAAACATGTAAGGGGGCAAAAATGCATTTGGATTGACATTTATTATATATAAAAAAAAACACCAAAAAAAAAACCAAAAAAGGGAGAGCGTGCAGAATTAATTGGAAGACTAGTAGGGGTGTACGCGGTGTTGGTTGGGGCAATTTTACAATTTTTTTAGCCCGACCCAATGTTTGCGATTTTGGGACACCTTAGTCTGTTTAACCAGTCCTACAAGCCTCGAACCCGAACCTGCGGTGTACTTGGGTTGGGTGGGTTGGGACTGTTTTTGCGGTTTCAAACAATTTTATGGTCGAAACTAATTTACAAAAATTGTCCGGGGATTGCATTTCCAAAAAAATGTCAATTTTGCTTTCGATGAAATTAATGAAGTAATTTTGTGCTCAACAATATAATAGTATTTAACAATCAACATATTACTAACACTCGCATCCATTAGAAACACTTAACATTGGTGTCTCGAACACACAACATTTAATTTTTTGAGAGACCACAAGATGTAGTTGTATGGTTACTTTTTCCTTGTTAAAATATAACGTTACACTTTCTATTTTTTTAAGATGACTAGGAATTTGTTACTATGATGGTATAAGCTAGTACATTTGTGTTCTTTTTTAATTACTAGTTGATCAAAGAATTTATATCAAGACTACAAATATGAAAAAAAAAATTATGAATATAATATAATAAAATAAAGAAAGAAAACAAAATGGGTGAAATTTGATTCTATATAGTGTTTTATGAGATGCTCTTTTGGAATACGCATTTGGCTGACAAATCTTTATAATAAACTTAAAAAACCTACTAAATTCATTTTCCGCCAAAATTGAGATTAGAGAAACTTTCATTTTTTGAGAAAAATCTAATAAATATGACAGAAACTTTTTTTTTTTGTTTAGGAAAAACAATCGAAAACTATATTAAAAGGATGCCAAATGAGCACCTAAAAACGATACAACAAAGTCAAGAGGATGAATTATACCTCCCACAAAACCGAAATATAAACCAGACCGCGCTATGAGCGACAAAAATTGCCGGCTGTTTAACATGATACAACAAAAAATTAAACGAAACTAAAGCAGACTAAACATCAAAATAAATAGGGGCAAGACTCGAAAGATCGTCAAATGTCTCTCGAGGTTTAGCCAAAACAATCAAGCTATCGCCTTCAAGAATAATGTTTCGCCAACCACGCTGTCGTGCTAACTCCATTGGCTCCAGAACCGCTAACACCTCAGCCAATAGACAATTTCTTTCAAACTCTAAAAGAGCTTCATTTGGCAATATATCAATGTCGGAAGTCAAGCTAATCACAAATCTTGATCCACAACTACAAAGGTACTGGGCATTAAAATTTATTTTATCTCTCGAGCCTAAATCGACAGGTTAAGTTGATATATCCTTGTGGAATATGAGATATCCTTGTTCTTAAAACAACTCATGGAAACACGGACAATCTTTGTATACACTTGCATTGAGTGTCAAAGGGTATGAATTATGTGATAAGAAAAAGAATAAAATATATGTTAATGTAACATGATATACAATTTTTTATGTATTATGCGCTTGACCTGCATTTAAGAATTTTCCACCATAGACATATTTCATATCAACAATACTCAAAAAAAAAAAAAAAAAGCAGCATATTCTCCCATAAAACAACCTATCAAAACATACTTTTAATATCATTTCTCAACTCTTCTTTTAGAAGTAAAAATTTCTAATTGTTGAAGAAAGCATTTATGAGAGACGGACCAACGGAGGTTGGTTCGAGTGGTAAGCAATTCGGTTCCGCTTAAGTAAGATCTCGGGTTCGATTTTTTGTGTACGCAATTATCCCTGTTGGGAGACTCACCCACCAGGCTAGATGTGCGACCCGAGTCGACCAACAAATTAATTCAATAATATCTGAGATACTATGGTAGGCAATCAAAAAAAAAATTATCAGAGACGGACTCCAATTAGAAACTGTATCATTTTATTATCTGGAATCCTCTGTCAACCTAAAATTTAGATTCCTAAAAGATTCCTGAATTTTTCAACAAGTGCATTTATTGGTTATGTTAGCATATCGATGAGTGATGTTATAGCATAGTTTAACTGGCCGCCTTAGGAGTTTGTGCTTGGTTTCTTCTTTATTTGGTGACAACTATGTCTCCTAGCTAGTTGTGATGTTGATTAGGCCTTAAATATTCATTAAATTTTCTTAATCAATTAAATCCTTAATTGATTACAGATATTGACTGCAAATTATATACTTTTAAATTGTAAGTGACGCAGCTATACAGAAATAAGGCAAAATTACGCACATACCCCTTATTGTGTAATTACCCAAAAACTCCTCACATTTTGTAAATTACATAAAGTCTCACTTATTACTACCCAAAAAAATAAAAACAAAAAAGACATTTATGGCAAAATGTCAAGTGACAATATCAAAGTTATTATCAATTATAAATTTTTAGTGATAAGAATTTTTGTTTCGTCACAAAAATAGGTTTTACATGTTTAATAATGACAAGATTTATATAAAATTGTGTTGATAATTAAGGACAAGATTTATAAAATTTTATAAAGATGGTGAGCTAAGTCTTTTGAAAAAATGGAGTGGGTAAAGAGATGCAATAAAAGGATAGATGAAGCATTGTTTTTATTGGAGATGGTAGAAGGCAATTCGAATACTCTATTTCATCTCCTATTCATCCTATTCACTTTATATATGCAAGTCAATATAAAATTTTGAAAAATATAAAGATGACATAATGTATATATACACGTCATGTAGAAGAACTATGAATACAAATTGATATCATATTTTGAAATAAAAGCTAGAAAAAATTACACACAGACCCCCTAATTTATTGTATAGTTACCAAAACCTCCCCTCACCTATTTGAAATTACCAACATCCCCTTCAAGGGGTCTACTTGTAAAATTTAAAGGGGATAAAATTGTAAGAATTTTTAGACATACAAAGGGTATAATTGTAAGAAATCTTTAACATGAGGGGGTGTGTTAGTAATTTCAAATAAATGATGGTTCTTTTTGGTAATTATCTAATAAGTGAGGGGGTCTGTGTGTAATTTGTCCTAAAAGATATGATATGAGTAGAAGGGGGCAAAATGAAACTAACCTTATACATATTCCTCCCTAGATCATACAATCGTCCATACAAGGTTGACGCTTTAGCACTCCAAACTTGCTACTCGACTTAAGAGTGAGAGTTTCACTCTATTACGCTATTAAAATTCTTAATTTTCGCATGAAAATTTTATGGACCATATTTCAAGAAATAACAATGATTTTACACCAATAATTGATATTTCATGTACGTTCAATTAAAAAAAATAATTAGTCAAAATAAGTAAAAATAATTGCCCTTACAACAAGAAAGAGTGAAAGTACATGTATAGATTTCGTACAGAAGCAAAAAAATGTAAGTTACATCGTTGAGTTTGAACCTTTAGTGTCCTTTCCAGTCAATATATAATTTGGTCTTTCATCCGTGCTTAAATATCTCTTAAGCCTAAAAAAATAACAATCACATCAACTAATTATTCTTAGAATTCAAGTTATTTTAAATAATTATTTTAACGTGAAAATAATATCTAAAGATAATTATTTTTATTTTCATTTTATTAATAAACACTTTAAAAGGCTTCCGCTCTTAAATAATTTCAGATATTGACACTCTCACATGCCCCTGCTCTCGCTCCATTAAATGTGACTTTCGATTCCTCCTATAAAAGAGGAGATAACATCCATAACATATATAAACCTTGTCCAAACATTTCATTGAGCATCATTATCCCCTTCCAATCCTCTCCTGGAAAAAACCTCAAACAAATACATCACAAACTTATTTCCTCCAAATAATTTTACTTTTTTTTTTTTCCCTTTGAACTTCAATATGGGCTCCATCAGAACTGAAAAACCCCATGCAGTTCATATCCATCACAGGGCCATGTGACCCCTATGATGAGACTTGCAAAGCTTCTCCATTCAAGAGGCTTCTACATAACTTTCGTCAACACAGAATTCAATCACGGCCGTTTAATCCGATCCAAAGGCCCCGATTCCGTAAAGGGCTTGCCTGATTTCAAGTTTGAAACCATTCCAGATGGATTACCACCGTCCGATGAGGATGCAACACAAGATATTCCAATGTTATGTAACTCTACAAGAAAAACATGTTTAGGGCCATTTAAAGAGCTCTTGTCAAGGCTTAATTCAACGCCCGGTGGGCCCCGAGTTTCGTGTGTTGTTGCTGATGGAGTTATGAGTTTTGGTATTAGAGGTGCGCAAGAAATGGGAATTCCTGATGTTCAGTTCTGGACTGCTTCTGCTTGTGCATTTATAGGGTACTTGAATTATAGGGAGCTCATTCGGAGAGGCATTTACCCCTTTAAGAGTAAGTAATTCACTCAGTATTTTTTCTGCTTTTTACCGAGTTAAAGGGAAAATGTTTGTATGGACTTCAACATCAAACGATCAGATCAAGCCATGTTAGCATCTATATAAGGTGATATGACTTGATCTGGATCATTTGATACACACGCACCGAGATTATACAAACATTTTCCAGTTAAAGTCATGAATAGGCCTTCTTTTTTGTTTTTTCTTTTACCTCGATTTGAAAATGGGAAACAATGATCAAGTTATGAGTTTAATAAATGATTGTTGTGTACATATGGGTCTTGATAATTTTAGTTATTCATAGAGGTTGGTTCAAATTCTCGGTCGACGCAAAATTTGAACCGAATCAAAGTCACGAATACACCATTTTGATATCGACTTAAATATGAAAAAAGAAATGAGCAAGTACTTAATTAAATGACTGATGTGCCTATAGGTGTCTTGGTGATTTTAATTATTCGCAGTGGTTTGGTTCAGATTATTTGTTGTAGATTGTATTTAATCTCATAATATACGTCATATATTCACGCCAGTAGTATAAACATTTCATAAATATAAAGATGGTGTGGGATATATACACTTACTAGGCGTGAAAAAAATCAATGAAATACAAGATGATATCACCATTTTAAAAATAATAGATCTGGTTATAAAGAGAGAACGACCCCTGGTTCTTTTTGTGTGGCCAAAATAGAATGAGTACATTATTTTGGGGCATTACATATATAGCTAGAATAGAAGATGACAAATTTTAGCCGAACTTCTAGTTTGACCACATTCAAGTGTATTTCATAAAATAAATGACCAGTCATATGACAATTATAATATTCCCACCTTGTAAAATACATTTGGGTGTGGCCGAGCCCGGTGCGGGCTAAAACTTTCCAATGAAAAACATCCTTTACATCTTATCTTTTGTTATTCAGAAGGACGTGCAAGACACATACAACCGAGTGGTTGTATGTGCAGAAAGAAAAATTCATAATTTGGTTTCTCTTATTTTTTTTCTACACATACATGATACAACTATTAGATTATACACATGTGTGTCAGAAGATGTTACACGATTATGTAACATATGATTGGAAGAGGATTTTTTTTGGGGCATTCCATAATTTTATTTGCTCTAGTCCAATGTTGTCCCCTAGTTACCTTTAAACATTATCTTTTTGCCTCTTACATTAAATCAGACGACGATTATCTCACTGACGGCACACTCAACACCAAAGTCGACTGGATCATTGGCATGCACGACGTTTGCTTCAAAGATCTACCAAGCTTCGTCAGGACAACAGACCCCAACGACATAATGTTCGACTTCATGGGAGAAGAAGCCCAAAGCTGTCTTAAGGCCTCTGCGATAATCTTCAACACTTTTCAAGATTTCGAAAAACAAGCACTAGAAGTTGTCACATCAAAGTTCAACTTCCCAAACATATACACTATAGGCCCTCTTCCCCTTCTGGGCCGGCACGTACCGACCGAAAACTTATCCAACTCCCTTAATTCGAGTCTGTGGAAGTTAGATTCCAAAGTATTCGATTGGCTAGATGGGCGAAAACCCGAGTCAGTCGTGTACGTTAACTATGGCAGCGTGACGACTATGACGGCCCAAGACTTTCAAGAATTTGCTTGGGGGCTGGCAACAAGCAAGCAGCCATTTTTGTGGATAGTTAGGCCTGATGTTGTGAAGGGGGAATCGGTGATATTGAACAAAGAGTTTCTAGAGGAGGTTAAGGATAGAGGAATGCTAGTAAACTGGTGTGCACAAGATCAGGTACTCATATATATTTTAGATGATCATGCAACAATAATATTTGATTTCAATTATCGAAATATATGCAGTTGGTCTATACCATAATATATATTATCGGCTATATTGATATATATCTATATATATATTTTTAATTGTGCAACAAAGTTAATGATAGAAGGATCCTAAAGGGACAGAGAGGTAATCGTGGTTTATTTAATTGCACATAGAATGGTTATCATTTGTAATATAAGTTTGATGTACATATCAATCAATCCAATACTATTTCCTAATCATTAGAAGCCGATTAACCTAGTCATGACTATGTAGATTACAATAAAGATAACTAGAAACATAAATACACAATCAAAATGATGCGTTTCTGGGCACAGAAAGATTGGAGAAAGAAGGGGAAAGGGGGAAGACGACAGGGAGAGCAGATAGGGAAAGGAATAATGATAAAGTGCAAATTCTATATCTCATTCATATCAAAAGTGGTACTTAAATACAATTTCAACCCTAACAAACGCTGATTATGTGACCTGGCACATTCTTAGTGGAATCAACAGAATAATATTCTCTAACTTTATCCTATCATATACGTATTCATCAAGTTTAGAAGGTCTAAGGTGGGCTCTGGTACTTCTTCCTAATTCTGGACCTTGGGCTGCGTTTAATGGTTCATTTGGGCCTGTATCACAAAATAAGTTACCTAATGATTTATATAAGAGAAAGATATATAATGTATTATAATGTTTAAGTTTATCTATATTTGATTCAATAACAGTTTTTGCCATACTAATGAGTAGTAATTTGTGGTCTTTATCTTCCTTTCAACAATTTTATAATGCATTTATTTTGTATCACTCGATAGCATCCAAATACGATACAATTGTTGCGAAACACCATTTACTGATAATAGCATTGTTTCCACAAATTTGAAACATTTAGGTACTAGCCCACAAAGCCGTTGGTGCATTTTTGACACATTGCGGGTGGAATTCCATGATGGAGAGCATTTGCGAAGGTGTGCCAGTAATTTGCTGGCCGTTCTTCGCTGATCAGCAAACAAATTGTCATTATTCGTGTACGAAATGGGGTATCGGAATGGAAATTAACCATGATGTGAAGAGGAATGAAGTTGCTGAGTTGGTTAACGAAATGGTGGAAGGCGAGAAAGGGAAGAAAATGAGGAAGAAGGCTCAAGAATGGAAGAAAATAGCAAAAGCTGCTACTGATGTTGGGGGGGATCTTATGTTAACTTTGAGGAGTTTATCAAAAAAGGTCTTCATTATGAAGATTGATATATAAATATATATATATATATATATGCACACACACGTGTGTGTGTGTTTATGCAAGTCAGGCTCTGATTTACAGGGTTGGGAATATTTTATGAACTTTTTGAGCGTACAATTAGCATAAGAGGTTGTTTGATTTGGAAGCATTTGCGTTAAATGTAAGGTTAATTACCAACATCGTATGGCCTAGTAGACAAAAACTATCCCTCTACATAGCAGTGTTCCAAAAATCGGACCGAACAGCAAATCGGAAAAGTGATCGGGTCACGGGTCACCGGTTCAACCGGTGACCGGTGACGTCATAGTTATGCAATAAATAATAATTAATATACTATTAAATATATAAAATATGAAAATATGAAGAAAAAAAATATGTATTTCCTATATATATATTGAACTGAAAGAAAATATTGAAATTTCTACTTTACCTCAAAAGTATCTCATGTATACACAAAATATACATATTAAAATACATTTCATTAAAGCAATACTGATTCAAAAATGAAAAAACATAAAAGTAATGAGGGGAGGAAAATTGCAGCAATTGGAGCCCAAGGTATGCGCGAGGTGATTTTAGATTTTGGGGGGGGGGGGCAATTTTCAGATTTTAAAAGGTTGAATTTTATTTATTTTCATAACCGCCCGATTCTTTAGTTTTAGGACCGGTTTTACCGGCTGTTCGAGCAGTTTTGGCCGGTTTTGAGCCTTGAACGGGTCTTGAGCATAATCGGACTAGATTGATGTCTAGTTCCGGTTTTAACCGGTCTGACCGTCCAGTCCGGTTTTCACAACATTGCTACATAGTTTGTCAATGAATTCGAATTGATTCAATTTAAGCTTGCTTATCCAATATATTTATATTTGTATCGATCCTAATAAATATGAATAAGGCTGAGTTACAACAGTAAATTTATGCGACGAAGTGGTGCTAATTAATTTGGACCTACTACGCTCAAAATTATAGTTTCTAAAACCTCTCATGCAATTATTTTTGTCATAGAGCTAAACGATCCATGAACCTAGACCATATATATATAAGATCTAAATATAGCGTACTAGTTAAATCGATGAAGTGCATATTCTTTTCTTAAAAAGATCTCAAACTAATTTTCAAGTTTGTATGTATGTTCACTCATAATATTCAGAAAAGGCTTATATCTGATTATTATATCTTTTTCTTTACGAGATTTCAGCTAGAAGAACTCTTAATTAAGCTTTTATAACATCTCAATATTTAGAAAAGGCTAGTGATAATGCCAGATCATTCTCCAAATTCCAGAGCAATTCTGCATATATGGACAAAATTACCCTTGACAGTCCCTACTCCTCCACCCAATTATCTATCTATGTTCTCCTGCATCAGACATCTTTTGTCTCCAATCCATCAACAATATTTGTCTTGATTTATTTCTTTTATTTTTCGCACAATGATATGTAAGACATCCACCCTCTTTTTCTCAAATTTTATAATGAGCAATGGGCATTGAATTGGATCTAGTTGACAGATTTGAAGAGACAGAAAATTAAAAGGTAAAAATGAATATATTGGATTTCTAAAACTATAACATGACAAACAATTGTGCCTAGTAGCAAATTAGAATCTGGTTTTGCTTTGCTAAGTCACAATTATCAATTAAAACTCATAAATGAAAAATGGTTGATTAAATTATCAATTCTTTTTCTGTTCTGAACTTCCACGACCGAATAAAATGTTTTAATTGATTTATATTTTATCTTATGGAAATTCAAAATAGATTTATGGGGGAAGAAAAGTTGAAGAAAAATCTATTGAATTATAAAAACACACACAAAAAAAAAGGAAATATCTAATGAGAGAACATCTCGGAAACAAATTGGGTGTCTCAACTCTCAAACCCACGGATTGCGAATCAATTCAGGTAGAAAAGAAGAAGAAACAAAAAATTGGCGTTTGTGTTGACTGTTGAGATAGGGCGAGCAGAGTATTTTTTTGGTAAGAAACAAAAAGGGTGTTATTGATGGTGATAAAAGCACCCCCACTATTCAATGTTCGAGCTTTCATGTTCATCAGAGAACATATCAAACCAACTGAACAACCAGCTCAAGCACTAACCCCCGTCAGAGTAGCACCACCAAGGGCAAGTATAATTCCAAAAGCCGGCTGCTCCAGACAAGATTCGAACTCATGAGTTCGGCAATACCAAACTACTTGGGAGTAAGCTTGGAACCACTTGACCATCACCCTCGGTGGTAGGGCGAACAAAGTATGAACCTATGAGTTCTTTCTAAAATAAAAATTTTGTAACCAGAAGGGTATCCTTGTCCAACAATTAAAATTGCTCTGAGATTACGAGAATTGCTTTGGAATTATCACCAGCCTTTAGAAAAACCAAGACTGTATTTGGCCATATTTTTTTAGGTGTGTTTTCATTTTTGGTTAAAAAATCCAGCTTGAGCCATTTTTTCAAAACATGCTCATTCTTGTTTTTTATTACACATTTTTTAAATAAATCCATCATTATACTTTTCAATTATATCAATTATCTCTCATCATTAATTAATTATCCTCACTATTAAACTATTCTCCTCTCTTACTTAAACTAATTCAATCATTCATATATAAACGATCATCTTTCTATTACATCAACATAATTTTCAAATATTTTTTAAAAATACAACCAAACATACCATAAAATTCAACATACTCACACGGATATCGATAATTCTTATTCCAAATGATGTAGGTGAAAATTGGACTTTGGGCCAAGCTGACAAGCCCAGACTTAATGGGACTAAAAACCCATTAGAAGGCAGATCTGGATCCTTTCTAGAATATATCCGACCAGAGCTAGAAGACTGCCAACCTGGACCTGCGGGAGGGAATAAGACACTCTTATATGGCAGGCTGGAGACAAGATTATTAAGTCAAAGACGTCCATAGCAAAAGAGAGGAAATTAAGCCCATTATCTGATAATTAGGCCTAATTAGCAGCTCTTGATTCCTTTCAAGTAGGGAGAGGACAAACTCATAATGATCGAGTACCTCGTTGCGGATTGAAGGGAGCAAGGATATCCTTTGAATGGACTGATTACTGAGCGTTCCAAGATCTAAGATTGGCAGTGAAGACCTTCGAAAAGAGAGACAGGAGATAAATCTTCACCATCAGATTGAAATTTTTCACAGTGGCTTGGGGCAAAATTCAAGCACAAACACCAGATGTACCACTGGAAGAGGCTTGAGCGTTGAACAGAAGAGAAGTAGAGGATAATCTGTGAAGCTCTTGACGTAGACACTGTTCAATTTGATGTCTAACAATTGGGAGCTTGAGAACAGGTCTGACTCTCTGTTGACGCTGCTTGAGGCAATACTTGGCGAACTGACGCTTCTTGTCATGCATGCCTATGCCGAAAAGGATGGGAGCTTGGACTAGCTCTGAGAAGGTATATTGGTTTCCCACATACGCTTCAACCCAGTAACTTCATTTATGCAGAAGTCTGTGCCAGCAGTCACCATAGCGCGAATGCCTTCAAGATGAATGTCTCTGATAGCTTCAAAGCGGTGTCTATCAGGCTGATGGTTTGCATTCCAGACGCTGTCAAAGTAAGCATCAGCTTCAATTGAAGCAAGTCTGTCAATGATTCAAGACGCTCTCCGGCATGAGAAACCTTATTCTTCCACAGACGAAGGGGATGGACTGATGCAAGATTTTCAGGCTATGAGCAGTCTGAGGGAAATGTGTGTAGCCTTCTCTGTTCAAGACTGACTCTGAAGGATTAAGAAAGCTAGGACGCAGAGGCTATACACACGAATGTGTAATCCCTTAGAGCGAACCCGGTTGGCTTGCTGTGCCCATAATCCAGATAGTATGCTAATTCCATGTCACATCTAGGAGTTCGGTCTCCTTGTCTGTCTTGTATGATGGCTTTGATTTGACTGTCAAAATCAATCAGTCGGGCAACATCATTCTCTGTGCAATATATCTCTCTTCGTTGTATCCTGCAGGAATGAAATCTTCTTCGAGCGCTGGGGGCATGAGTTAATTGAATGATCAATTGGTCTCAGCGGATCGAGTTGGAAGAAGTGTCTAGGCGCTAGAACGTCTTCAGCATCGCTCTGACCTTCTGAGCGTGCCTCTGTTATAGCCTGAACAGGAGATGAAGTCTGAACCTCTGGAGCAGCAGGTTCCTCAGCTTCAATTGCATCAATTTCTGCGGCAACATCTTTCGATAGTAACGACTCGGTAAGTCAATATCCAGGATGATATCAAGTGTGCTTCAGCAGCAGCAACTGGAACTATAGCTGAAAGAAAGGAACTATCCTCTATAAGAGCAGGATTCTACAGATGTAGGAAGAGAGATGTTGGGGAAGAAATAAACTTACCCTGAGAACTGGTCTCAACAGCAAACTTTGAGCGCTTGGCTCAACAGTACCTGAGCGCTTGGCCTCATCAGTCTCAGGCTCTTCAGGAACGGGAACAGCTCGACGCTTGCTAGTCCTGGAACGCTTGAAGATTTTCTTCACGTTGACTCCTTCAACGAGTTGAGAGTTTGAGAGGGAGGATCAGCAGCTGGTTCTTCAAAGTCAATTTGTTTGATGATCCGTAGCTTCCTCCTCTTGAGAGGTAACTTGTCCTCGGCATCCATTGGTTTCCTCATCATCCTTTGAGGGAAGGAAAAGCTTAGCTTGGGCTTTGGGAGCCCTCTTCTTTGTTACAGCCGGACGCTTCACGGCTTCTTCTGACACTGGACGCTCTTCCTCATCGGACGCTTGGCGTACTTCCAGACGCTCAGAAAGTGGTTTGGCAGCACCACCAATTTGGGAGGATTGAAGAGATTGTTCAAAATCCTTTTCCCAGCAACTTGGTCTTATCAACGGAAGACCAGAAAAATATACACACTGTGATTTGTATAAAAGGTCACTCAGGACAAACCCATACGGTTTATTCGAGCCGCTAAACAGTCCTGAAATCTTCCAAAAACGTACTCACTCCAGTTGATCTTGATGTTCAAGAGTATGGCAGTCATCATCTGGAATTGTACTGGTTTACCTTATCAAAGATTCCCACGCGGCATTCAATGATTTTGCTGCAGAAATCAGCCAGCAATTTGTATTTGGATACCAGATCTTCTTTTCAAAATACTGAGTGTAGGGTACATCGTCGTACGCACTCATGGTTGTCCATGCTTCCTTGATTGTTTTAGAGTAATAGAATCCAGTGCCTCACCCTCATTTGGGTTTGAAGTTCTCGGCAATGGAGGCAGCAGTCAGAGTGAATTCCTGGGAGGCTCTTTCGAGGATAGAGGAATTAGACAAGAGATAGACTTCTTGTCCTCTGAAAGTTTGGCAGTCCTCCAGAAGGGTATCCACTTCAGTTGGAAACAGACAAGAATATTGGGTCAAGAATGACTTGAGCCCAACTTTGACGACCATATCCATCATATCGTTAGATTGATCTGAGGTTGCTCATACAAATTTCCAGTCGACAACAAGGCCTTCAGTAACCTTGATGGTAGCTTTGGCAGAAGTAGACGAGGATTTCTTTGGTGCCATTTTGAGTGAAAGAAATGAACTGAGATTGCTTTTGCTTTTGAGAGAGAGAGAAAGTAAATTTGCAGAGATTTTTGAGTATGAGTAAATGAATTTTCAGCAAATTGTGTTTAAATGACATAGGTTAATTTTTGAAACTTGTGTTCTTTATCTCTGTAGGATTGACAACGTGTAAAAGTTTTAATCTCAGCCATGAATTCATTAATCGCGGACGCGAGGTTTGTGTAATAGAGAGAAGTTACATTTGGTAATTCTCATATAAAGATTTGACATCCGAGTTAAAGTTTAAAAACGTTTGGCATTTTCAGAGTGTAACGCACGCGCCCGTTTGTACACTGACACGTAACACAAACACGTGCTATCTCTGAACCGTCATTTTGAAAAAGTTTTTAATTACCCGCCAATTTGATATGATAGAAGTGTGTGGATAGAGTACACAATAGACTGTGAGTCTATTCACTACTCAAGAAGCGTGTAAAAAGATTTATGCATGATATTTTTTTTTTTTAAAAAGAAGAAATTTTTATATTAAGTGGTTAATGGAATATCAACGCTAATGACCACTTGTTGGAGAAAATATGGACGCTTAAAGCTAAATTCCTTTTATGGTTTAGCGTCCAACATATTACACAAGAATACTGAGCGTTGATGATCATGCATCTGAAAGTTTTTGATCATTGACGCTTAGTTATGTTCAAGTAAATTTTAAGGTTCCCCCTAAATTTGATAACTTGTACCATTTGTTTTGTTTTGCAAAGAGAATTTTTAGACATAAATCAAGTGGATTACCCCTAAATTGTATGTCTAATAAAGTATGAGGCTTGATGATTATGCGTTTATATCAATCATACCTAGTTCACTTCTCAAAGTGAGAAAGCGTTGTTCGTTGAGCGCTTTGGTGAAGATATCTCAATTGTTTGTCAGTTCCAATAATGCATGGAGATATTTTCTTTTGAACATGGTCACGAAGGAAATGGTATCTAATGTCAATGTGTTTGGTTCTTGAATGAAGAACAGGGTTTTGAGTCATGGCTAGAGCGCTTTGATTATCACAATGAATGGGGGTGGAGCTAGGATTGTTCATAATCTCTAAGTTGTGTTGCCTCATCCATAAAACTTGTGCACAACAACTTCCTGCAGCTACATACTCAGCTTCGGCTGTGGAGGTAGCTATGGATTGTTGTTTCTTGCTATGCCATAAAACTAACCTATCACCTAGAAATTGACAAGTACCACTAGTACTTTTATGATCTATTTTGCAACCTGCAAAACTGCATCTGAGTAACCGATTAGTTCAAAAGGAGAATCCCTAGGATACCATAAGCCCACTTTTGTGTGCCTTTTAGGTAGTAAGATTCTCTGGCAGCATATTAAGTGTGACTCTTAGGATCAGCTTGAAATCGTGCACACATGCATACGAAAACACGATGTCAGGTCTACTGACAGTAAGATAAAGAAGTGATCCAATGATACCTCTATAATTAGTGATATCAACTTTCTTTCCACTTTCATCTTTCTGTAACTTAAGCGTTGGCTCATTGGAATTTTTGAATATGATGCATTTTCCATACCAAATTTCTAATCATGTCTCTCGTATATTTAGCTTGGTTAACAAATATTCCATTAGGGAGTTGTTTAACTTGTAATCCTAAGAAGAAAGGAACTCACCCATCATGCTCATTTCAAATTGTTCTTGCATCATTTTCGAAAATTTCTCACACAAACGCTTGTCAGTAGAGCAAATATGATATCATCAACGTAAATTTGGACTAAGAGAATATCGCGTTATGGTATTTTAAATAACGTTGTATCAACGCTGCCTTTTGAAAAGCCTTACCAATAAGAAAGATAGAGAGAGTGTCATACCATGCTCGGGGTGCTTGCTTAAGCCAATAAAGTGCTTTTTCTAGCTTGTAAACCATACCCTTACCATGATTGTTTGATAAATCCTGGTGGTGCTCCACATATACTTCTTCTTGGAGTTTACCATTCAGGAAGGCACTCTTCACGTCCATTGATACACTGTAAACTTGTTAAACGCTGCATACGCTAGAACATACGGATTGCTCAAGACGGGCGACAGGAGCACATGTCTAAAGTCATGCCCTCTTCTTGGCATATATATTTTGAGCTACGAGTCTGGCTGTTCTTACAACAATGCCGTTCTCATCCATCTTGTTTCTATAAACCCATCTAGTTCCAATGACTCCTTGGTGAGTTGGTCTTGGTACTAGTGTCCAAACCTTACTATACGCTCAAATTGATTGAGCTCTCCTTGCATTGCTTCAATCCAACTTGGGGTCACTTAGTGCTTCCTCCACTTTCTTAGGTTCCATTGAGATAGAAAGCTTGCGAACATAGCTCATTGAATGTAGGGCTCTAGTTCTAACTGGTGCTGCAATATCTCTAATAATTTGCTCAGGTGGATGATCTTGCAGCCATAGTCTATCTGGTTGGAAGGGGTTAAGAGGTTGAACAGGCGCTGGGGATCAGACGCTGGACTACCTTCTTGCGTAGGCGCTTCAAATTCACAATTCCTTGTTTGCTCTTGGTGATCACTCTCTTCATGATCATCAGCGTTTCTTACATAATTATCCAGAGTAATCTCACGAGTAATCTTAGGAGGTGGCACTGAGATCATCATCGTCGTCAGTATTTCATCAATAGTAATCTAGACGCTTGATGACAAAGATCTTCAACTCCTACATCATTATATGAACCTTACTTGGTTCTTGGTTAGCATCATCAAAAAACACATGAATAGATTCCTCAACCTTCGATTTTCCCTGTTTAGGATGCGAAAATTCTTCCCATTCTTGGCGTAGCCTAGAAAGATTCCTTCATCCGCTTTAGGATCAAATGCCTTTAGGCTTTGGGATCCATTATTATGAATAAAGCACTTAGAAACCAAAGACGTGAAAATATGAGACATTTGGCTTACGTCCCTTCCATAGTTCATATGGAGTTTACCATGCTGCTGTGTGATCATGCAACGGTTTGAGTGTAACACGCACAGTGTTGATCGCTTCGGCCCAAAATCTTGGAGCAAGCTTGGATTCTGCGAACATTGTCTAGCGGCTTCCTTTAGCGTTCTGTTCCGGCGCTCAGCAAACACCATTCTGTTGGGGAGTTCTGGGAGCTGAATACTCATGATGTATTCATTTTTCTGCACAAAACTTCTCAGCAACACCATTCTGTTGGGGAGTTCTGGGCTGAATACTCATGATGTATTATTTTTTCTGCACAAAACTTCTCAAAGTATCGAGAGAAATCATCTACTATCACCAAAGTATACTTTTTACCGCTTACACTGGTTGTTTGAACAGGTCCAAACAGATCATGTGAAGTAGTTCAAGTATTCTAGAGGTAGATAGATGAGGTTTTCTCTTGAACGATGACTTAACTTGTTTACCCATTTGACAAGCGTCACAAAGGCGATCCTTGTGAATGGTCCATTGGTAATCCCCTACAAGATTTTTGACTTATAAGCTGAGAGATTGTTTTAAAGTTGAGGTGGTTCATTTTTCTATGCCATAACAAACCCTTTTAGATTCATTTTTAGCAACAAAAACATGTTGGGTTGTTATCAAGTGTTGAACCCAATCTACCAAATATACGTTGTTAGTTCTTTTTCCTTTTAATTTAGTAGACTTAGTCTTAGCGTCATTTATATAGCAACAGTCACTTGAGAATATGACTTCAAAGCCTTTATCACAGAATTGACTTATGCTTAATAAATTGTGCTTTAGACCCTCAACATAGTAAACATCACTTATCATGATGTTCCCCCTATGCACAGTACCTATACCTTTGGTTTTACCTTTGGAGTTGTCACCAAATACAACCTGAGGACCATTGGCAGCTCGATAGTTGATCAGAAGATCCTTGGAACCAGTCATGTGCCTTGATGATCCACTATCGAAGTACCAAACAGATGGCTCTAGCTCTAGGTACCTGCAATCAAAAAGGAAAGTTCTATTTCTGTTTAGGTACCCATTGTTGCTTGGGTCCTTCACCATTAGTATCCTTGTTAGTTTGAATTAGAACTTTAGGAACCCATATTTGCCTTGTCTTCATTGTAGGAATACTGGCCTTTTTGAGTTTCACATTGTGTTGTGTGTGCTTTTTGGATGTATAATAATATCCTTGATTATAATAACAATCATAATCATATTCATAATCATAATCATCATAGTAGTGATAATATGATCTAGATCTTTGTGGATATTGACGCTGGTATTTCCTTGGCGCTGGTTTGGGTTGCACTTTTGGTGCTGGACGCTTAGCGTTTGATTCACAGTGGTTAGGTTTACCCTTGGCCTTTTGAGCGTTTGGATGAATCTTTCTTTGTGAATCATTTGCTTTCGCCTTTCCCTTGCCTGAGTCAGCTTTGACTTTCTCATTTGGCCTCGTACCTTTGTCGCTTGGTTCATTTTGCTTTTGACCTTGTGAACCTTTCTCAACAAAGAAAACACCCTTTCCTTTGTTGTTTGCCATAACATTAGGTTTGTTTGGTTGTTTACCGAATTTATTGCATCCTAAACCGGTCTTTTCTCCAAATAACCTTGTTATTTCAGTCACATTGTCGAGCTTTTTTGATGCTTTGGAGAATGATGAGACGAGTTGTTCTGACTTGGCAAGTCTAGCCATCAGCTCAGCTTCTCTCTTGACTATTATATCAAGATCACTTTTCAATTGGGTAATCTCACTTTCAAGCGATTGGTTCTTCTCAATGCATTGTTGCTGAATTTTCAACTCTGCTTTGAGCGTTACTTTATCACTTGTAAGCGATGAGATAATATCGTAGTGAGTTTGATATACTTTGTCGGCATCTTGACAATCTTTATAGTATTCTTTGACTTTGTCAAGTAGTTCTTCATAAGAGAGAGGAATAGATAATTCAGTGTTCACCTCAGGAGATGCTTCATCATCTCTAGACATGAGACATATGAGCGCTGAGTCATCTAATGGCTCATCATCATCACTACTTTCTTCTGATGATTCTAAATGTTCAGGTGCAGATGCTGGTTCTGATTCTGCTAGCAAACCTTGTTGACGAAGGTTCCTCCTGAATTGGATTCTATCCAAGTAATCCTGCCTTGAGGGCTTAGATACGTTTGGATAAGGGCAATTTACCTGGTAGTGCCCTGGTTTTCTGCAATTATAACAAAGATTAGTTTTCATCTTTTGTTCATTTGATAACCTTGTAGTGTGTGGTTTTGAGACCACAGGAGCTGGGAGACTTTGAGTAGACGCTTGATATTGAACAGACGCTTGGGGTGAAGGAGCAGAATACTGAGGCGCTTGGTACTGTTGTTGTACTGGAGTGGGCGCTTAATATGAACTTTGTCCTTGATTATTGAAATCTTTTCCTTTCTTTTCATATCTCAAGAACTTCCTGAATCTGTTCAGCAAAGCCAACTCTTCTTCCTCATTGATATCTGAATTCTTTCCTTTATTACCCGATTTACCCTTGATTGATGCAATAAGCGCTCCAGATTCAATCCCTGGACTACTCACAATATCACTGGCAGAATTCAACTCGAACTCAAATGCTTTTAGTTCTAAAAAGGCGTCTTCTGGAGTTAGAAGATCCAGCATATTTGATTCTCTCATAGCGGTTGTCTTCATCAAGAATTTACTTGGTAAGCTTCTAGAGATTTTGACCACCATTTCTCGGTTCTGTAAATCCATTCCCAACGATGTAAGTTCTGTAACTAGAGCTGTGAATCTTATATCCAATTGCTCTAACGTTTCATTGGGTAGCATCTTAAATCCATTAAACTTTTCCTTGGCAATGGAAAGTTTGTTTTCTTTGATTTGGGCTGAACCACCACAAATCGTAGCCAACTTATCCCATATATCTTTAGTAGTTCTGCAAGATTTGATCTTGTTAAATAAGTTGTCATTATCACCAATAGCCGTATATAGAGCGTTACGACCGACATTGTCCAAATTGGCTCTTCAACGCTCATCTGGAGTCCATTCTTGTTTTGGTTTCTCAACGTAACCATCGGGAGTTTCTTCCGTGGCTCCAGGCGCTCTTGTGATAACTTTGTATATTTTGATTGGCCCATCTGAAATAATATCACACATGTCATCATCACATGAACAGAATGCTTTGACTTTCCATGTGTCAAAATTTGATTCAGTCAGTTTGGGAACTTTTAGCGAATGCCATATCGAGAATTTTAAGAGCAACTAAATTTTGAAACAAAACGGATCTAAACAAGCAATTACGCTTGGAAATTTTAAAATTTCAATTTTAACCGCTCTGATACCACTTGTTGGTCCCAAGTGGCATACGAAAGGGTCTAGAAAGAGGGGTTGAATAGACCCTGAAGTCTTTTTCGACTTCAAAAAGGTTTCGTATTAAAATGGTTTTGGACGCTTGAAATGTGAACGCTTGACTGAGCGTTTACTTAGAAATGTAGACGCTTAGGTTAAGCGTCTGATGAAGACTGTTTTTAGAGAGTTAACTTAGACTTCAAGATTTGAATACTTTAACCGAGTGGGTTTAAGCGTTCAGTTCTTTAATCAGTGTTAGCACAGCGGGATGTTTTTTTTAGTCTTCTTTTGAAAGCTTTGGCGTCACTAGAAGTTTCTTAGTTGCTTAGCGTTTGATTGTGTTTTACTTAATCAATTTATGCAATGATATGATATGAAAGAATTGATTGAAAAGTAAATAACACAATATTTGTAAGGTTCGTTGGGTGATGTAATCCCAACTACGTCCTTCTTCTCCTTGAACACTTGGAGGCAATCCACTAAAGTGATTCTCAAAGAATCACACAGAATCTTCTACACAATAGGGAGAGATAGATGTCGATGACTTGAGCTCCTTGATCACACAGATTTCTGCTCCAAATCACTTCAATCTCCTTGCTTCTTTCACCCAGAAATGATGCAAATATCCAACTTCGACTTCACAGAGATCGCGAGGCTTGGATGGTTTTTTTTTTAAACGGTTTGTTTGATTTTGATGAAGTTCAAACAACTTGGAAATATCTCAGTAGGAAGGTAGTTTCTTCGAAAAGAATGTTTGAGATATTTGTTGACTGTCTCAGGATTGAAGAAAAGCAAAGGGAATGTTTTCTTGAATATTCTGGCTTTTCTTAGAGTTTAAGGAATGAGACTTCAATGCAATAGCAATTCGACTTGAAGATTGATTGTTGTTCTTTGGCTTGTTGTTGAACTCCTATTTATAGACATCCTTGGAGAAAGTGTCCGTTTGACACATGCACAGGCGCGTGTCTCTAACTTCCGCGAGTGAACAACTTTTGTCTTTTTTCCTGAAAATCTGCTGCACAAAAGTTGGTGCTGCAGTCTGAGATAGTTGACAGTCCAATAGGGTGGCTTCTCCGTACGTCTGAAAGTGCTTATCACATTTAATGCTCTTATCAGCATTTAATGCATTTGAATTAAATAACCGTTGGTATTTAATGCTCTGAGAATATTTGCATTAAACTCCTTCTGGACTTAGAAATAAATTCAGGTGAAATTACTTCTGTCCTATAAGGTAACGCTTGATGTAGCTGGTCAATTGGACGCTTGGAGACTTTTATCTTCTTTCAGAAATCAGGCGCTTGAGTCTTCGAACTTTACCACTGATAAACTCACTCAGAAATTATCAAACGCTCAGCCTAAGACTATTACAAAACTAACGCTTCAAAGCTTATACAAATTTTCTACTAAAATCAAACTTACATATTTTGGGGTCTAACACAGAGTCCTAATTGTCATCATCAAAACATCTAACATGAAATTCCTAACAAGCCATATATCGAAAAAGTTTGCAACTTGTTTAGATCATTGAGGAACTCAATCACTATCTATGAAACTCATCCAACGAGGTTTTCGATTATTGCAGTGGGAGTGCAATATTTTCGAGAAAAATAGTGGGAGTCAAGTAAATATTGAAATCCTTGATTTTACTTGAAAGTTCATAATAACTCATCTAATCGTAAATCTTGGTATTTTCTGCATTTTATTTCCTACACAATGTCTATCCCTTTGAAAGCAATGCTTGAGAAAATTGTCCTCACTGGAGCAAACTACTTTGATTGGATCAAAGCGCTAAGGGCAGAGCTCAAGGAAAAATCGCTTGAGTATATATTGGAGCAAGATCATCCATCTCTACCTGGGCTTGATGAATCTCTAATGCCCATAAGGTCAATGACTGTATGTTGCATTCCATGAGCAACGAACTGAGACATATACATTTGATATGGAAAGTCCTAAGTCAATGATGCTTCACTTGGAGGAAATGTTCGGGGAACATCAAAAGGCAATTCGATACTATTTATTGAAAGAGCTTTTCCAAACTAGAATGAGAGAAGATGATGAAGTTGCCAATCATGTTATGAATATGATGTCCATGATAGGAAGACTCTGGTCTCTGGGTAGTTACATCCACTTTCGTCTGGAAATAGATCTTATTCTTCAATATCTCCCTAAGTCCTTATCTGCTTTTGTCAGTAACTTTGAGCTAGCCAACATAGGAGGATCCTTAATGGATCTCAAAGACAGGCTTGTTTATATGCAAGCCCTATCGAGAAAGGAATGGAATGATGCAACACTACATCCAATTGGGCTACTTGGAGTAAGGATTGCTTCTAAAGACTATGAGCAAAGGTCTAAATGCTCAAAAGTTGAAAAGACTTGTCTCCACTGCGAGGAAGTGGATGAATGGAAGCATGACTATCCTAGGCCAAGCGTTGAAATCAAATCAGGTATAGAACTTTATGTTTTTTAAACGAATTGTTCTATGATGATATTTTTACTTCTTGGATTCTAGATTCCGGAGCTAGTATTCATATAGTTGTGTTTTGAACCAGGATCTGGAGGCAAGTAGAAAGCTGGATAAGAAGTAAGTAATGATCAATGTTGGAAGCGGACACAGTGTGGCTGCGACGCACATTGGAATTACTTCTGTTACATTAGTTTCTGGACATCAAATAATTTTAGATGATTGCCTTGTTTTGCCCAAATGGGCTCAAAAATATTATTTTTATTCCTATATTGGTCAGGAAAGGACATTTGTTTTCTTTTAAACATAATTCTTGTGATATTTATTTTGGAAATAAGTGTGTTGGCTCTACATCTTTAATAAATGGTTTATATTATTTGAATGTCCGAAATCAATGTATTGTTAATACTATGACTAGAAAACGTAGTATGAATGAGAACAACCAAAAACTCTTATGGCACCTTATACTGGGATATGCCAGTTAATTTAAGACTCATGAGTTGGAAAAATGTGGACTTATTGGTCCACTTGGGTCTGACCCATATCCTACTTGTGAATCATGTCTAAAAGGCAAGATGACTACGTCACCATTCACAGGGCATTTTGAAAGGGAAAATGTGTTGTGATTCGGTCTAGCGGATAAATTTTTTTGATCCGAATCACAACGAGAATCGAATCCAGAGATATTTATGATAGTAATAGTAATGCAATAAGAATATATTATGAAAGAGAGTAATTGAATAACCTCTTGACGACAAAATTCTGATTAATCAGCAGCTGCCCCAGACTCCTTACCTCTACATAATCACGTGGAAGAAATTTCTTTGAGAAAAGCTCCGATCTCCTCCTGGCAACAATGGTAACGGCGGCTAGTTGGAGAGAGAGGGAGGGAATTTTGTCTTTCTTATTTCTCTATGTTTCTTTGGTTGAAATTCAAATTCTGAAACAATGACTTCCAGTTAGAATTCTGACACTGACTAACAAATATCACGTAAGTAGAACCCCTAGGTATACAGTGAAGGGGGAGGCCGCTAGGCCTAATTGGGATGGGCTTCAGGGATTTTGTTCCATCTCAGCCCATGTATAATTAATTAAATCCAAGTCCAATCCAATTGACCATTAATTAATTACTTTAATCTAATTAATATTAATATAATTAATTTAATTCAACTTATAAATTAATTTTCAACTAATTTAACTTATGAATTAATATGATTTAATTAATTTATTTAATCCAATTAAATATCTTTAGTTAAATTAGGTCATCCATTTTGTCAATCAATCACATCAAATGTGATTTTACCAAAATACCATTAGCATGGAAATATTCCTTTTCTTCACATAGTGCGACTCTCTAGGCTTGATTCAATTGGCAATGGGAGGATTTCGTTCATGTACCCCAGTCAAGTGAGCGTCATGGTTATGTCAAACTCAATGGACTTGACCATATATATTAATTATAATAATACGATATCATTGAGATCGATTCAGTGCCTCGCACAATTGTCTTTTTTTGCTTTAACCAAGGACTTTGATCTCTATTTATCTATAATCATATAGGGTACCTTCTCTCTCACTTTTGAGAGAACAAATCCCATATTAGATATCAGCTAAGACTACCACTTGCACATCAAGCCACATTTCGAGGTCGACCCCACCAACGGGTGAAATGGGTGTTTACTCTAGTGAAATACTTGACATCACAATTGCATCTTCAGCCTGATACTTCAGGTCAATGGTTTACTTATACCTATTACGCATAATCAGTTCTGTCATTGACAGTCACAAAGTAAAAACCCATGTGACAGAACCGATGCAAGTCATGTTCGAGCATATCAGTTCTACTGATGTGCCTACAATCTTAAGCTCCTACCATCCCATGGTACTCGACTGACACTCCCATGTCAGAGCTAAGATTGTACAAGTGTTCTAAGTCGTTATTTGTCTATTAAAGACTTCATTTTACCTGCGAACTATTTTTTAGTAATCAAGATCGATCTCTCTAGTGCCAATCTTCCTATCCCATAGGAAGTAGAGGAATCGCACTGAAAATATGGACAAAACGTTTTACACAACTTATAGATACATATAAGATTTAAGTAAAAACTAAATAATGCCTTTTATTATAAATATCAATTAAGTTCATTACAAGAAAGATGCCCTAACAGGCAGTTATCTTACTTACAATGTCGAATGCACCATGTGGACCGTACTTCGAGTTCGAGCCCACCTATCAGGTGATACAGTTCTAACTACTCAGATAACATATCCAATACTACAAGCACATTATAAATAACTCAGGTCTAAACTTTACACATACTATCACAATCTTAATCCTAATCATTGACTGTCAAAGAGGAAATACCCATGTGATGGGATTGATGCAAGTCGAGTTCGAATATGTTAATGCCATTAATCATATTCATGACACCAGCGCCCAGTATCTAATCGGTGTACGACTGGCACTTCCTTATGAAAGTAGATGTCATATGAGTTGAATTTTAATGCCCAATTAAAATTTCTTGACTCGCAAACTCACGTTTTAAGAGATTAAGTACTTGAATCTTCCAGTGCCTCCTCTTGACCATAAGAGGTGGAAAGTTTATCTTCAAATCTCATGAACTTCTTCTTTCAATACATTTAAACACCATTAGATTTATATGAACAAAATCAAAACTTTTATTCTATAAATAGAAACAATAAATAGTTTGTACAAATAACTTATCAAAGTCCTACTCAATCTAATTCCTCTTAGGCATTGAGGGCATATATCTACCAATCTCCCACTTGCACTCAACGCCAATCGCTATGGTATTTGATGCCCATCTTCTCAAGATGTTTATCTAGCACCGCATGTGATAATGGCTTGGTGAATGGGTCAGCCACATTTTCTGCTGAGTTATTTTCTGCACGATGATATCGCCTCTTCCAACGAATTCTCGTATTATATGATATTTCCTCATCACGTGTTTAAACTTTTCTGCTATCTCTCCATTATTGTCACACCATAGTGGCAATGGCATTTCCACGTTAGGAACCACTTAAAGTTTGGCTATGAACTTTCTCATCCAAACAGCTTCTTTGGCTGCCTCAGAGACTGCCACATATTCTGCCTCTATTGTGGAATCAACAGTTGTGCTTTGTTTCAAACTTTTCCAAGACACTGCTTCACCATTGACCGTGAATATGTACCCAGAGGTGAACTTGAGGTCATCCAGATCATATTAAAAATCTGCATCGGTGTAACCATCCACCTTCAATTCTCAATTTCCATATATCAATAGCATATCTTTAGTTCTTCTTAAGTACTTTAAGTAACACTTCACGGCTGTCCAGTTTGGTTCCTCCTGGTTTGCTTGAAACCTACTGACCATGCTCACAACATGTGCCAGATCTGGTCTTGTGCACAAGATCGCGTACATGAGACTTCCTACTCCCGATGCATAGGGTGTATTCCTTATTTCCATTCTATCCTTGTCCGTTTTAGGACTCATAGATTTGGAAAGATGAATACATGAATACCATGTCTCATGGGCAAAAGTCCTCCCTTAGAGTTATGCATTTCCTATCTCTTAAGGACTTTCTCTAGGTAGGGCGCTTGGGAGAGTCCTATCATTTTATTCGCTCTATCTCTATATAGGTGAATTCCCATAATGTAGGTTGCTTCTCTCGAGTCTTGCATGGAGAACGTGCTTGAGAGCCATGTCTTGACTGACGTCAACAAGCTTATGTCATTCCCTATAAGTAGTATGTCATCTACATATAGAACCAGGAATGTCAACTTGATCCCACTGACCATTTTGTAGACACATGGTTCGTCTTCATTCTTGATGATGCCATATTTCTTTGCTTCTTCATTGAACCTTAGATTCTAACTCCGAGAGGCTTGTTAGTCCATAAATGGACCTATTAAGTTTTCAAACTTTATGAGAATCTGCTTCGGATATGAAGCCCCTGAGTTGTTGCGTATAAATGTCCTCTTTGAGGTATCAATGTAGAAATGCGATGTAAAAAAACAAAATTGAGGATTTTGTCTCTCCAGAAAAATTGCTCTCTCCTCTCTCTAAACTTTTTTGAGTCTTCTAGTGAGTTCATGGCGAATTCATCAACATGTGGTTTGTTTTCATCTTCTTCAATTCATGCAAACTCTCCTTCATTACAACGATTCTCGCCTGATTTTGAAACTATTACTCGACGTGTTTCGTCTTTTGATCAAAGTTTTAAGATTCCTGATTTCTTAAATTTGGTTAAAAGGGTTGATGGTTATGATGGTAAAGCGGAAGAATTTCGTGCAACTCCATCTCCGGATGTCTCAAGATCAGCTCTTGCAATGGTTACAAATCAATCTCCATTATCGGATCTACAAAACAATTCAAAATTTGCAGATCTTCCATCACCCATTTTAATTCGTGAAAAATTGAATGGAGTGCGTAAATATGGTGATATGGCTGGTGATTCTTCATCAATGGTGGTGGTGGACGAAAATAACACATTATTTTCGTCCATACATGACAAGAAGAAGACTCCTTTGATTGAGGAGACACCAAATCTCACACAAAAGGAAGGAATCTTGGCAGATTTGGAAACTGAATTTTCCCCTACTCTTAGTCCAGACTCGGATCACATTTACTTTGGCAATATTAAGGTGAACAAAAATGGTGAAGATGGATTTAATAATTCATATTCAAGGTCTAGTCGAATTTCTCTCAAGTATATTCAGCCCGAAATTATCAATGGCAATGTCTTTGTTCGTCCATCGTGGAAAGTTGTGCAAGAGGGAAGGAAAAGATGGGAGCACACGGCCGTGGGTTACTTTCTTGGTAAGAAACTTCCATTCATGGGGGTTACGAGCTATGCACTGTCGAGGGTGGTCCTTGGATTTATTCGGGACAGCCATTATTTCTTGAACGATGGAGGGAAGGTCTTTGGAGAAGCGTAATCATAAGGAGGTTCCTATTTGGGTCAAATTCCGAAATGTGCCAACGGAGTATTGGACGGAGGAGGGTCTTAGTATAGTGGCGAGTGCTGTTGGTCATCCACTATACTCGGACGCTTTTACTTCATCAATGGAAAGGATTGACTATGCAAGAGTATGTGTTATGATAAGTGTTAATGCAAAACTACTCGATCATATCTTCATGTTTCTTCCTTCACCAAATGGGGAATATAATGGAACGTGTAAGGTGGAAGTTGAATATGAATGGAAGCCGGCTGTTTGTGGGAAGTGTAATTCTTTTGGCCATGTAGACCGAAATTGTCCATTAATGAAGAAGGTTGTCCAACGTCCAAAGCCGGTACATGTCTATGTACCAAAACCTAATGTGGATAATTCTTGGTGTCAACAAGGGCGTTCTAAGAAGAAGGAGGTGTCACGTGAGGATAAGATGATTTCTAAACACTCAAATTCTCCTATCATGAAGAGTACGCAACTAGATTCTTCTTCTATGGAAAAGGAAGATGTGTATGATCATAATCCTTTTTCTATATTGGAGGGGATTGAATATTGATAACATTGAACGAGATATTGAACAAGTGGAATCGTCGCGGGGTCCTATGAATGCAGCCCCTATAGAGGTTATTAGATGGTCCCTATCGCCAGTTGGAATGTACGTGGTCTTAACAAAGAAGACCACCAACAATCAGCCCGAGATCTTATTTCATCTTATAATTTACGGGTATGTGCTCTTATTGAAACTCGTGTTATGGAAAGAAATGCGACTTTTATTAGTTCTCGTGTACATTCTATGTGGACTTGGTATTTTAATTATGCCGATGGGCCGGGCAACCGTTTTTGGATTGGATGGGATTCTTCTTATGTGGATGTTCGAATTGTCGGGGAATCTGAGCAGATTATTCATTGTCAAATCACTTCTCATGAACACAATTTGATTTGGTTCATTTCCTTTGTGTATGGGAGGAATACTATTGGTGAACGAAGAGAACTTTGGGATGATATTATGTGTTATTCTGAGTTGAGGTTGGTTGATATTTGGGCAATAATGGGAGATTTCAATGCTATTATTGATAAAAGTGAGGCATTGGGAGGGAGGGCTGAAGAAGAAACGAATGATGAGTTCCAAGCCTGTCTCTCCGCCTAGGATCTCATCACTCTTCCGATGGACGGACCTTGGTATTCATGGCAAAATCAGCAAGGTAAGTCACGAAAATGGAGGAGACTAGATCGAGTGGTGGCTAATCCAGTCTGGTTTACTAGATACCTAAATCTGGCATACTCATGTTTATCTCCTAAAACTTCAGATCATTCCCCTATTGTTCTTAAATCCATAACAAGCAATCGGGGAAAGAATCCATGGTTTCGTTTTGATAATTATATTGCAGAGTCGAGTGAATTCTTGTCAACAGTAGTAGATATTTGGAAACACACAATTGTTGGAGTCCCTATGTACTCCATAATTTGCAAACTTAAAGCTCTTAAACAGTTATTCAAAGCTATGAGGAGGTGAGAAGGTGATCTTGGAGTTAATGTACATGAGGCGGGTAAATTTCTGGAGATTATACAAGAAATACAAGCTCAATATCCTACACTTGAACCTTTATCGGAAATTGAAAAGATGTGTCGAGTGGTATATACCAAGGCTGTAGCTAATGAACAATCTTTCTTACATCAAAGAGCAAAAGTGGCATGGCTTAAAGATGGAGACCAATGTACGTCTTTCTTCTTTAGACGTATTGCTGTTCGGAGGGCTAAATCTAGAATCAATCGCATAGAAGGAAGAGGAGGTGTAGTAGTAGACGAACCATCTCGTGTCCGTGAGGAGATTGTTGCGTTCTACGAAAAATTGCTTGGAGAATCTATCGAACCGAATGTGGAGGCTCTCTCTCTCAACCCTTTTGTATGAAGACGTTTAACCTCGGAAGACGCTTCTTACATGATTCGCCCAATTACTCATAGAGAAGTCAAAGATGTTATATTTGGATTCAACGACAACAAGGCACCGGGCCCAGATGGTTTCAACTCACTATTCTTTAAAAGGGCTTGGAATGTGATTGGTAATGACGTGTCGAATGCGATCATACATTTTTTTGAAACAGGTAAGCTTGTTAAAGAAACCAATTCTACCATTATCTCTCTTATTCCCAAAGTTGAAGTTCCCAAACATCCAAAGGATTTTCACCCAATATAGTGTTGCAATGTTATCTACAAAGTGATATCTAAGATCATGGCAAACTGTATGTGTGAATTCCTTGACCAACTTGTTGATCCAACACAAACGGCTTTCATACCGAGGAGGAGAATCAGTGACAATGTTCTTTTGGCCCAAGAATTATTGTATGGTTATAATCAAAAGAACCTCCCCGCAAGATGTGCTTTCAAAGTTGACCTTATGAAAGCATATGATACGGTAGAATGGAGCTTCGTGATGGAAATGCTTAAAACAATGAATTTCCACCCTTTGTATATCGGATGGGTTAGAGAATGCATGACAACCCCCCTCATTCTCTGTTAATATTAATGGGGCTGCCGAGGGATACTTTCGAGGTAAAAGAGGCTTGCGTCAAGGGGATCCAATATCTCCTTATATTTTTGTCCTTGTTATGGAGGTGCTGCATGGGATCATTGAAAAATACATTGAAGAAGAGACGGAGTTCCAATACCATTGGAAATGTTCGCGCACAAAAACAGTAATGCTTAGCTTTGCCGATGATCTATTACTCTTTTGCAATGCTGATACTACTTCTATTAATACGCTCAAAAAGGGTACAGACACATTAGGGAGACTCTCGGGGCTCAAAGCCAATCCGGCTAAAAGTAATATGTTCATTTCTTCCAAAGCAGGACCGGATAGTGAAAGATTGAAGCAGATAGTGGATTTTCCTATCGGAAATCTACCGGTGCGCTACCTTGAAGTTTAGTTTATCACTTCCAAACTTACAATCGCTGATTGTAAGCCTTTACTTGATAAAGTGGATCAACGAATCGGTTCTTGGATGAATAAATCCTTGTCATATGCAGGGCGAGTGCAATTGTTCAAATCAGTTCTCGCCTCTCTCCCCTGTATATTGGGCAGGTATGTTTGTATTACCAAAGAGCATTCTTCGTAGTATTGAATCAAAAATGCGAAAATTCTTGTGGTATGGTAACTCTAATACAGGATATTCGAAAGTGGGAGGGGATACAATATGCTTGAGTATTTCGGAAGGGGGTCTTGGTATCAAACCTCTTTTACCTCAAAACCAAGCTCTTATGGTTAAGCATGTTTGGGCTATTCTTGTTGATGAAGGATCTTCAGTTTGGGTTGAATGGGTGAAAGAGAATAAATTGAGAAATGAGTCATTTTGGAATCTCAAGATTCCCTCATCATGTCCTTGGAGTTGGAGACAATTACTCAAATTGAGGCCTATTATTCAACATGCTTTTTAATACAATATTGGAAATGGGTCTAGATTTTTTCTTTGGAAGGATCCTTGGCATGCGGATGGAGTACTTGAAGCAAAATACCTGAATGGACCACTACTTACGGGACTACCCAAAGACGTGAAGATAGATAGGGTGATCACAGATGGTGAATGGGAATGGCCTTCAAATACTCGACTTGAAGTACAACAAATAATGGGTTCACTTCCATCTATTTATGCTAATAGAGATGATTGGGTGAGTTGGAAGCTAAATACTTCAGGTAAGTTTACTACAATATCAGCCTATAAGATTTTTCAAAGAAATGCTCCAAATGTAGAATGGTCTTCCCTACTCATGGGGCCGAGTAAGATTCCTAGACATTTGTTCATTTTATGGCTTGCAATTCGAGAGAGACTTCCAATGAGGGACAAACAATGGATAGGGCATGGAGAGGACAAATGCGTGTTATGTGATGAGGATGAGGTGGAGAATCACAACCATATGTTCTTTATGTGTGATTTCTCTCGAAAATGTATGACTATTTTATGTAGCGAGGTGAAATTTTGTTGGCCATATACAGATTGGAAAAGTGGAATACGATGGGCAGCCCGGAAAAGGAGGGGGAAACACTTGATCAATTGTTCATACCGGATTCTTTTAGCTACATTGATATACATGATTTGGAGGGAGCGGAATTCAAGAATTTTGGAGCAAAAAAAGCAAGCACCGGTGGCAGTTGCTAGACGTGTCCTCAATCTTGTAAAAGATAAACTCATCTCAATGAATCTTGAAGACTCCTTACAAGGTAGGGCTGTTAGGCGTCTTTGGCATATAGTATGGTAGAATTTTATTCGAGTACATTTGAAATGTATAGTAAATATCTTTTTTCGGTATGATGGAGTAGCTAGCATGTTAGCTACTTTGGTGCGGTACGGGTCATTTCCCTTATTCGCTTTCTTTGTATAATTTCTTTAGTTTTCTTATAATAATTTGAACCTTCAACCAAAAAAATGTAGAAATGCGATCTTCACATCCATTTGTCAAATTTCATAATTTAAGTTTACAGCAATGGCTAGCAGAATTCTAAGGCCTTGTTCGGTTGGAGTGTTTACATGGGTTTCCTTATCTGACACATGTATTTCTTTGTTTGGTTGGCTGGCCCTAATAATCCAATAAAGCCAAGGCCTGGTCCTAGAACCCATATACCATAGGTATTCCAACCTACCTATTTAGGTGAGTCAAAGCAAACCCACCAGGTTAGTTTAATACCACATGGTGAGTAAAGTCGTTTTTACCCCTTTTCTATAAATATCCTAGTACTATTTCCTTTTCCAATTTTTTATTTCAAACTCTTTACTCACATACAAACCATATCCATGCTTGGATTAAAGCTGTAGACGACAATTTTAGGTCACGGCATGGCGAAAAATTAGGGATCTGTCATATCTCTTCCTATTTGTTCATCTACAGCTAAAAAAAGGCATGTAATTTCATTAATGATCCCTTTACTTGAATACTCTTTCCTAATTTGGTTGTTATTTTGAATTTCGAATCCCCTTTTTAGGGTTTCAAATTTTTTTGGGATGAATGTCTTGAAGAAGTAAATAATTTTTGCTATTTGTGAGTCTATTAATGAAGAATAAGCCTCTATTGACTTCATTTGAAATACACGCATCATGGGTTTATGAACGTTCTTACGGGGTTTTCTATTTCAAAGCGTAATGTTGTAACATTTAAATTTTCGTAATTTAGTCTTTATTTTTGTAGTTTATTAGCAGCCTGACTAAAAGAATGGAGTGGAAGCATGAATTTTTGGTTAAATGTATTTTTATTTCAATGTTTTTAGGTTTGACTTCTTGTTTACAAGTAGCCGTTTTCATCTTGTGGTCTGTATTCTTACCCGTTGGAGTTAATGTCTCATTATGTATGAAATTATTATTCATGTTAAAGCTATAATTGACAATTTGTTTTGACCTAAATGCAGCTTCACCAATGTATGAAATTACACGAAAACACTTAGACGTTGTGTTGGTTTTTAACGAAATTATATACCATTCTAAATTTTGTTTCAACATTATTCTTGCAATCTTGAGTGTTAGATATGTTATGGCACATAGGATGCCAGATCAAATATCACGTGTGTTGTGCCTCACTGGTAGCAATGATGCTGATTGTCTAAGTCAACTAAGAATGGACATGAGTACATCTGCTAAGTTATGCTACTTATTATAGCATGTTGGGGCTTTGCATGATTCAAAGTATGTTAGAATAGACGAAAAAGTTTGCGTCTTTTTGTCCACTGAGGTTAATTTTTGCACGGTGATGTAGCCTCTTCCAATGATTTCTCAAATTATATGATATCTCTTCTCTATGTGTTTGGATTTGTTGTGAGACCTTGGTTCCCTAGTTTGCGCGATGGCTCCACTATTGTCACACCAAAGTAGCAACGGTAGCTCCACAATAGGAACAACTTGAAGTTCTGCCTTGAACTTCTTAATCCAAACAGCTTCTTTGGCTGCCTCTAAGGTTGCCACATATTCAGCTTCAGTGGTCGAATTAGCAGTTGTGTTTTGCTTGGAACTTTTCCAAGACACTGCTCCACTGTTCAGAGTTAATATGAACCCAAAAGTGGATTTGCGATCATTGATATCTAATTGGAAATCACAATCCATATAGTTGTCCACTTTCATTTCTCCATTGCTATATACAAGAATCATATCTTTGGTTCTTCTCAAATACTTCAGATAGATTTCATGGCGATCCAATGTTCTTTGCCCGGGTTAGCTTGAAACCTACTTACTACACTCACAGCATAGGCAACATCTGGTCTCATGCATAACATTCCGTACATGAGACTTCCCACTGCTGATGCAGAGGGAATTGCACTCATCTCTTTTCGATCTTCCTCACTTTGAGGACTCATCTTTTTGGAGAGATGGATTCCATGTCTCATGGGCAAAAGACCTCTCTTAGAGTTTTCCAACCCAAATCGCTTTAGGACCTTCTCTAGGTAAAAGGCTTGAGAGAGTCCTATCATCTTATTCAATCTATAGGTAGATGCGAATTCCCAAGTGACTTCTCCCTAGTCTTTCATGGATCTTAACCGAAGTTAGTTGACCTTCATCATTCCCTAGAAGTAGAATATCATCTTCATATAGCACCAGGAATGTGATTTTGCACCCACTGACCTTTTTATAGACACATGGTTCATCCTCATTCTTGATGAAGCCGTAACTTCATACTTCCTCATCAGATCGAAGGTTCCAACTGCGAGAGGCCTGCTTGAGTCCATAAATGGACCTATTCAACTTGCAGACCTTATGAGAATCTGCACTCGATATGAAACTCTTGGGCTGTTCTATATAGATTTCCTCCTCAAGGAATCCATTTAAGGATGCGGTCTTCACATCCATATGCCTAATTTCATAATCCAGGTATGTAGCTATTGCAAGTAGAATTCTAATGGATTTTATCATAGCTACAGGTGAAAAGGTTTCCTCATAGTCAATGCCCTTTTTTTTACTATACCCTTTCGCCACTAGCCTGGCGTTATAGGTGTCCACCTTGCCATTCGGACCAATCATTCTCTTGTAGATCCATTTGCATCCAATGGGTACAATACCCCTGGGTTGATCTGTCAGAGTCCAGACTTGGTTCGAATACATTGAATCCATTTCCACTTTCATAGCTTCATGCCATTTTGCAGAATCCATGTCCATCATTGCCTGGTTATAGCTAGAGGGATCGTCTCCATGGTTTCCTTCTGCTACTGCATATATATTATGCTCTCCTTGTTGCATATAACCATATCTCTCAGGCGGTTGAGATACATACCCTAGCTGACTTGCGCATTGAAGATTTTGTCATTTTCGGTTCGGGTTGGGTCTCTTGAATAGTGTCTTCCAAAGTAGATTCGTTTTGTTCTTCTAGAACAATACTTCTACCAGCTCCACCTTCCCGAATGAGTTCCCTTCTTCGAGAAAGATTGCCTGTAAGGCAACAATGATCCTTTGATCATCATGAAGGTAGAATAGGTATCCCATGGAATCCTCAGGATATATCCAACGAATCGTCCTTTTAAGGACCTAGCCTCCAATTTCTCTGCCTTGGTCTTTTTCACATAAGCTGGGCAACCCCAAATCTTATGTGTTTCAGATTAGGCTTCCTTCCATGCCATATCTGATACGGTGTGTTAGGAACAAATTTGGAGGGACATCTGTTCAGAATGTGAGCAGCTGTAAGCAGTGCATGCCCCCACAACGAAATGGGCAAATCTGTGTAGCTGATCATGGATCAAACCATATCCAACAATGTTTGATTCCTTCGTTCTACTACACCATTTAATTGTGGAGTGGCTGGAGGAGTTAGCTGTAACAGTATGCCATGTTCTCTTAAGAACTGGTCAAATTCGGCACTCATATACTCGCCACCGGATTCAGACCGAAGTGCTTTAATATGATGCCCAGTTTGGTTTCCGACTAAAGTCTTGAACTCAATGAACTTTTCCAATGATTCAGACTTGGACTTCACAAATACACATAGCCATACCTAGAATGGTCATCAATAAATGTAATGAAATACTAAAAACCACCGCGGGCCACATTTCCAAACAGACCGCACACATAAGTATGAACCTAAGACTTCAAAGGCTCTTTCAAAATTCCTTATGAAGGGGGATTTGGTCATCTTGCCTTGAATACAAGACTCACAAGTGGGATAGGGATCCGATACCAATAAGTATGTGATTCCATCCTTTTCTAACTCGTGTAGTCTATGATTCCTGACATGACCTAATGTTAAGTGCCAGAGTTGTCTTAAGTTTGTATCATACAAATTGCATTTTTTGTTACAACATTGACATTATAATTATTTTGGACATTAATATAGTACAAACATTTATTAAAGAAACAAAAACCAACGCATTCATTCTAAAATAAATGTCACAAGAATTGTTTGCAAAGGAAAATAAATATTCTTTCCTAACTAAAGCAAGAATAGAAACAATATACTTCATCCCACTGGGCAAATCAAGGCAATCGTCTAACAAATAATAAATGTCCTGAAAATAATCTAATGGAAGTGGTCCCAATGTGTGTGGCTGCTACACTATGACCACTGCCAACATTGATCATCATTTCTCCATGCTTCAGCTTTTTACTTCTTTACAACTCCTGATTCAAAACACATATATGAGACTAGCTCCAAAGTCTAGAATCCAAGAAGTAGAAAATATAGTAATAGAACAATTTCTTTCCAAAACATTGAGTTCTATACCTGAAGCAATTTTCGCTTTTAGCTTGGGACTGTCACATTTCCAGTGTCCCATCCCATGGAATTGAAGACATATATGTCTGTCTTCTTTGGACCTTTGGTCTTAAACTTGCGAGTTTTAGTCGATTTGGGTTCCCTGATTGTCCTAGCCAGTTCAGTATTATTCGAAATAATCGAAATTTGGAACGCACCCCCATTACATTTTTTTTTTGGTAAAAGGTCAATTTCATTAATAAACAAAATAAAGGTACAAGAAAACGGACAAGGATTTGGTCCTTGCCGTACCAAGATAGTTAACAACGACCTAACTATCCCCAACACCCACATCTACATAAAATTAAATATCACATATTACAAGAAAATTCACTACCTAGCTATACGCCAAAGCCTTCTCAATGCTCGACTATGAATCGAATCCTCTAGTTGCATAGAGATAAGTCTAGCCTTCAGAATGTTTAGTGCTTGAGCACTCACTAGTTCCGGTTGATGACTCTTTCCTTCAAAGATACGAGAATTTCTCTCCTTCCATATCATGTAGACAAGAGTAGCAAGAAGTATACGGTATGAGCAGTTAATGATATGCTTTCCTCTCCATCTCCGGGCAACCCATTCTATACCTCGTTCCCAATTATGCATCGGCCAATTGAACTTGACCTCCTTCTTCACAATCGAAACACATCGGCTAGAAAAGACACACTCAAAGAAAAGATGATTGTGTGTCTCGATCACGTTTTGGTGACAAAGCACGCAATAACAATTCCCATTACCAATCCAAGGCTTATCCCTCGTAGGAAGCCGTTGCTTTATGGATAACCAAAGTATAAAATTATGGCGTGGAATCTTCCCTGGCCCATGCAATAAGCTCGCCCAAGTAACCTTTGGAACCTGAGGTTTGAATATCATAAAGGCAGATGCAGATGTGAACTTACCCGACTTTGTTACCTCCAAGACACCCAATCTGATCTATTCACTGTATACAAGGTAATTCGTGTGATTTGTTGAATTTCAAACCTTGTGTTTGATGGCCACACACCAAATCTAAATCCTCTAATAACCGACTCAACGTGGAGTCAATAGGCAGCCCTGTAAGGAGAGGCCATGACATATTTCACAGTAGCACTCTCAGGATGCTAGGGATGCTCTCCAAAGAGCAGTGTTTAACCCCGAACCATATTATACTGAAAGCATGTTGAATGAGAGGGCAAAGTTTAAGAATCTGACGCCAAAACTCCGTATGACAAGATGAACGGAATTTCATACTCCAAAAAGATTGTTACGTAGCTTATTCCTTAACCCAAACAGGCCACACGGAAGGCCCCTTCACAGTCAAAAGTTGGCCCAAACATGTTTAACATGAGAGCTGATTATGGGGTAACAATTAAATACTTATGTGAATTAAACATTAAATCTAATTTAATATATTAAATCTAATTTAATCATATCAAAATAAATCTAATTTAATTTGACTTCTTTAATCAAATTAAAGTGTGACTACATCAAATAAACTCACATGGGTAATCTAATCTAAACACATAGCAATATCATGTAAAATAAACTAGTTGGTATTTAAATCCAATTTAATAAATCTAATTTTATACATATACCAACTTATTTGTAAAGAATTTAAATCTAAGTTAAATCATTTAATAAATCTAATTTGGTTTGAAAAATATAAGTCCAATTAAATTATTCATTAAATCCAATTTAAAATAAACTTAAATTTAATTTAAATTATTTGCTAAATCCAATTTAACATTTGAATAAACTTAAATCCAATTTAAATTATTCACTAAATCCAATTTTGAAGTTGAAACGGAAAACTTATTTAATTAGGGTTTTGCAATTAATAAATAGTTTGATCAAACTTTAATTGGGTCAAACACGCACAATTAATTATTTTACAATTGGGTAACCTAATTAAATCACTGGGCCCGGCCCAGATTTATTTTTAAATAACAATTGGGCTTGGCCCAGCACTTAAAAATAATATGATGGGTCAAGCCCAGCAATGTTGACCACGCTGGGCCCAACCCAACCCTATTTATCTTGCGCTGGGCTCAACCCAGCACTCCATTTATATGCTGGGCCAGGCCCAGTGCTACACACTTGGAGTTGGGCTTAGCCCAACACAACCCTAATTTGTGTTGGGCCCCTCCGCCTCTGACGGTGCGGGTTTGAGCAGCACGCGCTGCTGCTGCTGCTGCAGCAGCACGATAGTGCATTCTGCTGCGGCAGCACCGGCAATGCCTTTACCTTCGCTTGCCGCTGGTCCGGTGGAGGCATGCCTCCGTTCTGGCATCTCGTTTTTCCAAAAAACATGATTTTTCATCAATTTTGAATCCAATTCAATTTTTGTTTTACCCGATAAATCCAATTCAACTTAAAATTTAATTTTACAGATTAGCATGCATAACTAAATCACCCAATTACATACAATATGTAAAAACATGTTTATGCAATAAAATAATTAAAACACATAAACATACATAGAATATCATGAATCTCACCAATTTTGGCTCTGATACCAATGTTGTGATTCGGTCTAGCGGATAAAAATTTAATCCGAATTACTCCATGAATCGAATCCAGGGTTTTATGATATTAATTCACAATAAGAAAAATTATGAAAGAGGATAATCAAATTACCTCTTGACGACAAAACTCGAATAATCAGCAGTAGTCCCAGACTCTTGCCTCTACATTATCATGCGGAAGAAAAATATCTATGAAAGCTCCGATCTCTTCCCCGGCAACAATGGCAGCAGCTAGATGGAGAGAGGGAGGGAATTTTTGTTTGGATTGTGCCCTCAATGCCATAGAGGAATTAGATTAATAGGGCATTTACCTTTATGTTGTACAAACTCTTATTCTTTTAATAAAGGCATTGTTTTGTTCATATCAATCTTGATGGCTGTAATATAAGTATTGAACAAATAAGTCTCAAGTAATCAAGAGAGAGCTTCTACTCCTCAATGGTTAGAAGAGATGGACACTAGAAGTATTGGTTCCTTGTTTACATAAACTCGAGTTCGCAAGTTGACGAGTCTTAATTGCGCATTAAGACCAAACTTGCATGATGCAAGCTTTGACAAGGAGTGTTAGTTGGTCACTTTGGAAGATGGGAGCTTGGTCATAGATATATCAATGGAATCGATATATTCGAACAGGGCTCACCAAAATTCAATTAAATGGGTAATTACTCTTTGATCGTCAATGATTGAATTACTGGTCACGATACTGTTTGTGAGCCTTAGACTTGAGGATTCATGAAGATTGGGATTGTGACACTGAACTAGTTATTAGAGTAGTTAGATGCATTTCACCTTTTGGTGGGATCAACCTCAAAGTGCAGTTCAGAAGGACAAGTGGCAATTGTTCGGTGATTGCCAATAGGAGATTCATTGTCTCGGGTAGTAACGAATTAATGTCCTGTGCGATCGTAGGTAAATGAAATTATAAGTCTTTGGCCAAAGCAGGAGAACTAACTTATGTATAGTACATAAAGTGTAACGCTCTCAAATTTAATCCTAAAGAATCCAACACGAAAGCGTCAACACGCCCTCAATTTAATCCTAAAGAATCCAACACGAAAGCGTCAACACGCCCTCAATTTAATCCTAAAGAATCCAACACGAAAGCGTTATCCTATCCTTACAGAAGTACAAACCAAATTCTGGACACAATCAAACAATTCATCTTATCGGGTCACAACCCCAATACATCAACTAAATAGCTATGCGAACTTAATATACATGAGTCAATCTACATCATTCACCTCTAGGATAGTCCGAGTTTATACTCCGATCCTTCAAGCTAGTTTCACTTCTCGACTTGCCTATAACTGGAAGGAAGAAAGTGAAGTACATAAGCAAAGGCTTAGTGAGCGCCAGTGTACATGTGAAAGGTGCTTAAAATAGTTTTTAGACCCCAAAGTGATAAATTAATAAGGTGAAAACAATAATAGTTTCTATTTTTCAAACGCTCATTAAAAAGGCGAGTAAGAATGACATTTGCGTTCAAGCAGTAGCTGGTATGACACCAGGATCTTAGTATACATACGATAAAGTTTTAAAACATGCATTTTTAAAAGTGTGCAGTCAATGTAAGTACCACGTACAAGACTCAATGCAAGTATCATGTACAAGACTCAATGCAAGTATCATGTACCAGACTCAATGCAAGTATCATGTACAAGACATGTTTAAGTAACACGTACACGTCACGCTTAAGCAGTAGGGGGCCATGTTAGCAATACTATCGCGTCCGATGATTTACCCATAGCACTTTGGATCCCTCTGCTTCTTCCTTATCACCCCTGAACATGCGGCTTAAAAGCCATCACCTTATACCTCCCCACGCAGGCTCGCGATGCCCGATTTGGTCATATCCGGAATATGCCACACGATAAATGACCCATGCACCCTCAGAGCACTCCGTCCTAGATGCATGGATCTGGACGTGGATAGCGGGAACTGTTTAAGACCGCAAGCCCATGCTTGACCGGCCGAACCCTGCCCTATCCGTCGCCCGACCTTGGGACCAACACAACCACGCAAGATGAAACATGTCACAAGAACACCATCACGACAAATGATCATGATACAAGAACCAAATGATGGAGTACTTCCACGAATCCATAAAAACCGATGTTTATTTTGAAATCATGCTTGCAAAATATGCATTTGAAACAAGTATGCAATCATGTATGTCACGAATGATTAAATGAAGCGTTTTGGCTCACGAAGGAATATTGAATCGAGCGAATATTTTTTTTTTTTTTCAGAATTTCATTAAAAGAATGTTTTCTTGAAATCATTTTCACAAAACCTGCCTGGAAAATTATTCTCGCAAGATATGTCTTTGAAACGTGCCAAGAAATGGTTAATGCAAATTGAGTCCATGATTTGATTTGAAAGTGTTGAAATTCATTTTCATGTGAAGTATTGAAAGCATGATAAAAGTATATAGATATATATACGACGTGCTCCTTCCAGTTTTGAAAGACATATAACTATAATTTTGAGAGGCACTCACACTACGTCCAAGTTTACGGCGTTGTCCTTGTTCGTCTCACCGACAACACCTGCTAAGCGAAATTATATCAGAAACTCATTTTCTAACTCGTCTAAAGTCCACCTGGGGTAGTCTATGAGGTCCTAATAACTATACAAACATGCATAACAAGTTACCTTAATGAAAACTAGGCTTAATTTCAATCTTCCCCAAAAGGTCGATAAGAGGCATAAAAACAGATTTGTGCAGTTTTAGTGTATGAATTGAAACAAAATCATAAACTCAATAATTGTGGGTGAATTTTTTTCATAAATGTTCTAAATTTGTTAAAAGACCTTAGATAAATTTTTCAAAGGTAAATGGTCACTTAAAATGTGGCTATTTTATTCAAAACCGAAGTAAAATTGGGTTTAATTTTTACTGGGGCAGTATTACTTTAAAATTCATATAAAATCACCCTTTAATCCAATAAGCCCCAATTTCATACACAACAACCCCAATACATATGATTATCCCCTGTAAAATTTTGAAGTCAAAATAATGTTCGTAAGAACCCCAAATGATGTCTCAAACAAACATTTTGAAATCCCGTAAGGCTTCTGGCAGTCTATACTTAACAATTTCCATAATTCACATTACAACTCTAAAAATCCCAAACAATTCCAGAAATATTTTAGACATGCAGTAACATACACAGTAAACGTTTTGAACTCAAATAACATTTCGTCATTTCGATACAATTCTTTGAAATCAGCAGCAGATTTAAAGACCCAACTTACAATTGTCATGCATGTGTGATTTCTTCATTTAAGCCTTTAGGTTAGTTACTACAAATTGTAAATTTAAGCTTAAAACTCATAGATCTACTCTTCTAATACCCATGCAATAACATTTTCAAACCACATTTAGCCTCTACCATTACCTACTAATGTAAGATCAAGGAATTACAAGTTACCTTTAATGCTACCAACAAGTGTGAAGATGGTTGAGGTTGAACTAATATACTAATTTGTATCTATACATATATATATATATATATATATATATATATATATATATATATCTTGAATGGAAGGATGAAGAGAGGTTGAAGATGATGAAAATGGAGAAAGAGAGTTGAAGAGGTATTTTCTTGTAAGGAAAATGATGAAGTTGTGGCATATTATATATATATATATATATATATATATATATATATATCTATGGTGTGATGGTGGGGTGGTCGGTCAAGCCCACCTTCCACCCCTTTATTTATTATTTTTTTTTTATTTTTTTTAAAGTGAAATGAAAGTGGAATTTACTAATTATTGGTGTATTTGGCAATTTACTAATTCAACTTCTCTCCTAGTGTCTAGTTAAATTTTGGTTCTATTCCTTTAATCTACATAAGATGTATAATATAATATCCCTCTTGAACATATGTTTAAGATCCTACATCATGTCCTAATGCTTTAGATAGTAACTAGTCGACTAAAAAAAAAAAAACTCGGGCATCACATAAAGGTAGTTCAATAATTTCATCTTACTATGATTCCCTGAAGCACAACATCGGGTCCATGACTCTCACTCGATCAGGGTGTTACATTGAAGGGCTTATACTCATATTGTGTCTGTGATCTAAAGGTTCGTATTGATCTATTCATTTCAATTCGGTTTCGATGTGAGTCAATGTGGCTGGCTTAGTGACACTTACGTCCTTGGTTTCCTCCCTATGCCAATTGAAACGAACCTAGAGAGTCGCACTTCAAAGGAATTGAGCAAAGAAAATTCTTTCGTTGTCAAATATATTAATTAGGTAATTTGCTATTAGATAAGCAAATTAATTTATTTGATTAATTGGATTAATGGAAATAAATTAATAATAAATAATTAGATGTATTTATTATGAATGGAATAATTTATTTGATTAATTAGATTAATGAAAATAAATTAATTATAATAAAGAAGTAGACTTATTTATTAGACTCATCCTTTCATTAAATAATTAGATTATTTAATTTACATGATTATTAATTAGCATTATATTTTAATTAGATTAAAATATGTTAGACCTAATTAATAATTGGACTAAGTTGAAAGTCAACTTAGCCCAACATGGGATGAGGTGGGGTGTGTGAGGCGTGTATGTGTGAGTTGGATGGGCTCAAGGAATTGGTTAATTCCATGACCATCACTCCTTATATATACCTAACACTACTTCAATCAAAACCTAACTCTCACATTAGACTTGACAGCAAAGAAAGAAGAAGAGAAAAATCTCTCTCTCCTCCCCTAGTAAGACATCGGCTATAGTAGTTCTTAGGGTGGTGGATTTTTCTTTAAAGTTCGTTTCAGCGTGATATCTAGGGGTAGGAGTTTCGAATTGCTGTTACCCAGAAGACCAAGTCTTTAATCAAATCAAAAGGTTAGTGAAAAAGATGAAATTGGATTTCATCATCTTGTAATTTTTAAATTTATAAAATCATTAAAACCCAAAAGTGTTCCGATTGTGAATCCGGATATGTATTTACGTTTCCGTTGCGCATGAACCAGGATTCACAATACTTTTGTCTTTTCTTTTTGCTCAAAGTTTCTTCGGCTCAAAGTCAGATTCAGAATGTGACTTATGTAGAATTCTACACTGACTAACAACTTATACCAAGATAACAAAACCCCTAGTTCTACTACTAGTGAGCTGCGGCTGCTAGGACCCTTTAGGGGCCTCCAGGCTTTGTTCCATCTTAGCCATGTGTAATTAATTAAATTCAAGTCTAATCCAATTGACTTTTCATTAATTACTTTAATCAAATTAATTTAATTCAACTTATAAGTTAATTTCCAATTAATTTAATTTATGAATTAAATGATTTAATTAATTTATTTAATCTAATTAAATATTTTTAATTAAATCATGTCATCCATTTTGTTAGTCAATCACATCTAATGTGAATTTACCAAAATACCCTTCGCATAAAAAATCATTCATTTTCTTCACATAGCGCGACTCTCTAGGCTCGATTCAATTGGCAATGGGAGGATTCCAAAGGGTAAGGTTGTCACCTAGCTAGCACAGTGGAACCAAATCATAGCCCAATTGAATACGAGATGAACATGTCATCACGAACCTTGATTACGATTACCATATGTGTATAAACTCTTCACCGACATGACCCAATCAAGTAAGAGTCATGGTACGTCAAACTCATAGAACTTGATGTTGTACTCAATAATCATAATAATGTGAATTACCAAACTACCCTCAGTGACCATCACTAGTTAGTTTATATGCTTTGGCCAAAGACTTTGTAATTTCAATTACTTGTGAACGTACAGGTCACACACTCGTTTACTATCGAGACGGTGAATCCCATATTAGCAGTTATCTTACAATGTCGAATGCACCATGTGAATTGTTCTTCGAGGTCGACCCCACCTATCAGTGATACAGGTTTAACTACTCTGATAACATATCCAATACTACAAGCACATTGTAAATAACTCCTCAGGTCTAAAGTTCACACATACTATCACAATTTTAATCCTAATCATTGACTGCCAAAGAGTAAATACCCATGTGATTGGATTAATGCGAGTCAAGTTCAAATATGTTAATTTCATTAACTATATTCATGACACCAGCTCCCACTATCTAATCAATGTACGACTGACACTTCCTTGTCAAGGCAGGTGTCATACGAGTTGAATTTTAATGCTCAATTAAAATTCCTTAACTCGCGAACTATCAATTAAGAGATTAAGTACTTGATTCTTTTAGTGCCTCCTCTCAACTATAAGAGGTGGAAAGTCTATTTTCAAATCTCAGGGACTTACTTTTTCAATACACTTAAATGCCATTTAGATTTATATGAACAAAATCAAAACCTTTATTCTAGAAATAGAAACATATATTTGTTTGTACAAAATAACTTATCAATGCCCTACTAAATCTAATTCCTCATTGGAATTGAGGGCATAAACCTAACAATAAAGTGATCGTCGCTATCGATTGGGAGTCATAGGGTTATCTAGCATTAGCAATTTGGTCATTTGATTATCATAATCATAATCATTTTGAATTCTTTCATCGCCGATATGTTTTTAACGTTATTTGGATGAAAAATATTTTTTTTCTCGAATTGATATTTATGAGTGTCTTGAATCGATTACATTAAATTTGAATCTTTCTAAAGATTCATTTTTATGAAAATTATTTTTAATTATGTTCACGTATTTCAAAAGTTATATGTATTATTAAAAAATATCACACACATCAGGCATTCACTGAGTCTTTTACTCGTGTACTCTACTTTTTACTTCCTCCCATCAATAGATGATCACTTAGGCGAGGCTGTGGAGACTCGTCAGGGGCCGAGTAATTTCTGAAGCTCTTTACCTTTGTAATAGTTAGATGTTGACTTTTTGGATTTTTGTAGACTTGAGATTTCTGTAGAGTATTTTTTCTTAAGATTATGAAGTTGCCTATCAAGAGTACATGAGTAAAGGATATTTGTCACAAGTTTTATTTTGGACATACTATTTCAATAGAATCGTGCCTTGAGTTGAAACCCTTTTTAATGGAAAAATTGGGGCGTGATGTCCTGGGTGTAGTCAGATGGTTTTTTCGAGGAATTTCCAGTAGCACGTTTTTTAATTAGACATCCAGATAGGGATATTACGGGAGCCATTAAATAAGCATAGGTTTGTTCTCACGAGGGATCGGTTAATGGACATATAAGAAAATTTCACCTTGGCAATAATAGTCTAAAATACGATTCATGCTTTTATATTGATAATTGATTGGCTTGTGTCGACACATGTAGACGCATTTCCATATCTGTTTCTCATTAAATATTTTAATCCTTGTTTTATTCTAGTTATTTACAATAATTTAGTTTTTGTAAGTTTATTTGATTTAATTTCGTTATTGCTAAAACACAAGTCTCTGTGGGATCGACAATCTGGACTTTTTTAATCCACTTTAGTACTTGCACGATCAGTCCTTTTGCTGTAAAAACACGTGTTAGGTTTTCACGTGTCACTAGCCCACCCTGGCCTTTGTGAACATATAAAAAAAATCACTCACGATTGTATCAACTATTAAGCACTTGTTTGCAATCAGGCCGGCATTCACCATGAAAAATTGAGGGAAGTTTCTTCGGAAACCACAGAACGTTTATTAAAGCCGTAAGATAAACACGCTTGGTATAAAATACATGTTCTTGAAGAATTCATCTTATTGGTTCCCGGTTCCAATCGAGTATCAAAATTTTGAAGAAATCATGGGCGGGAACCCTGTTCCAAGGCTTTAATCTGCAGTCAAAAACCCTAATTTGCAGGTGTGTTGCTGGGATGAAGTGCACGAGTGTGGAAACAATAAATAGGGTTATCGCAATATTTGCAAAATTGCATCCCAAAATGGTTAGTGAATCTCGAGAGATATACAATACATTGCGTATGAAAGCATCGATGGTGGCAGCTTAAATCGATATTGATTTTTTAGATTAGGAGGTGGGGGCTTGTTTGCGATGGTGCTATGCGTGAGATTAAGGGTCCCTTCTTTTCTCTAGTGCACGGTTTGTTGAGATCCCTTTGCTTATATCCCCGTTTAAAAAAACATAAGATTACATTCGTTTCATCTACCGTGTTCCCAAATGACAGTAATGCTTAAATGGTAAGATGGAACCTGATTATAATGGCTACATAAACCCACACTTTCAAAGATAAAAAAAAGATTAGCATGGGCACGATGTGCGCGGTGCTGGCTCATCCCTAATATATATATATATATATATATATATATATTATCATTACGGGAGGCGAGATGTTTGAAATTATTTCAGTAGCCAATTTTGCAATGGTGTTTAGTTGAGTATATCCTTTCAGAGCATTTTATAATATGAATTAACAAATGATTTCTTGCCAAACATGAGAGGTGAAGAATCGTTGATAATATTGACACATAACATGTTGTATTATAAAAAGAAAAATACTATATACTACCGTTTCCATATTATATTTTTTCAACTTTCTTAATTTAGAAAGTGTGGATTTAGTAAATCTAATAAAATGTATTAATTGGAAACGATTTCTTGTCAAACTAGGGAGGTGAAAAATCGGTAGTATATAAAAGGTTATATATATATACATTACTCTATTATAAAAGGAAAATGGGATATACTAACGTTTTCATACAGCGTCTTTTTCACCTCTCCTGATTTTGAAAGTATAGATTTAGTAAATGTATAAAATCAATTCAATTGCGAATCATTTCTTGCCAAAATTAGGGGAGATGAAAAAGTGAGGATATATAAAAGGTGACATATAGCATTGTTCTATTATAAAGGGAAAATGCTATATACCACATTGCCATACGAATTTTTTTTTCCACTTCCCTTGATTTAAAGAGTATGGATTTAGTAAGTCTAATAAAATGAATTAATTTCAAATGATCTCTCGCCAAAGTACGAAACATGAGAAACCAGTGATATGTAAAAGGAGGTATATAGCATTGCTATATACTATCGTTTCCATCCCACGTTTTTAATCACCTCTCCTTATATTGAAAGTATGGTTTTATAGTAAATGTAATCCAATAAATTAATTGGAAATAATATCTCGCCAAAGTAGGGAAGGTGAAAAATCGGTGATATGTCAAAAAGGTGTATAACATTGGGATATATCATCTTTTTCATACCACATTTTTAATCACACCTCAAGATTTTAAAAGTATGGATTTAGTAAATGTAATACAATAAAATTAATTGCAAATAATTTCTTGTCAAAACTAGGGCAGTTAATGTGTCTGTCATATATAAAAGGTGTCAAAACTAGGGGAGGTTAAATATATTTCATATATAAAAGATGGTATATTGCACTGCTTTTATTGAAAAACGATGATTCAGAATCACCACTAGCACAAGTCCTCATCAACCCTCATAGTCACACTAATAAATAACTGAATAAGGTCATTAATAGTTGACTAGTGTCGATGGTATTTGCATGCTCTTCTTCCTATTGGATTCATTTAGAACTTGATCTAAGCAACAGAGTCTCAAACAATAAAGCAACTAGTTGATTTGCATGTAATGATGTATGTTCCTGCAGCATTGGCAAAGAAAAGCTCTATTAGTCTATCACTCATTTTCTGCTTCATCATTACACTCAGCTTTTGCTCTATTTTCAACCCCCTATCAAGGAGTAAGTCTTGTTCAATTTGGCTCCCATTCTCAAACTCTTTATTATATAAATTAATTTCTCATTACAAAATTTTTCTGTACTTCTGTTTTTTTGATCAGTTGGTGATGCTCTCAATTTGGAGTCTGTTGAAGACATGGTTATACTTATGAGTAAAAACTCTGAGGCCGACTCGACAGGTGAACCTCATTATTAATATATATATATATATATATATATTGTATCAACAGAATCTTGCTCATCTTAATTTGAAATATGCAGCTGAAAGTGCTGTAAATTTGCAAGTGCCGGCTCAAAATATGCTTGTAGTTAATGACACAATAGGTAAATGCCTGCCAACAACTACTTAAGTAGCAATCATATAATATATAGACTTAGCTTGATGATATATTTTTTACAAATATATAAATAATCTATTAATTTCACAGATATTAAAAGGAAGAAGGTGGAGCCAATATGCAGAATTTTAAAGGAGTCAAAAGCCGACTATTGTGAGATTGAAGGGGATGTAAGGATAGACCCAAATTCGTCCACTATATTTGTGGTGGTAACAACTGATCATCAATCAATCAATAATTCATCATCATCATATTCACGGTCTATACAGCCTTATCCCAGAAAGAAAAACCCATTCGTCAAGAATTGGACAATAGCACTAATAGCTGCAGATAATAATACTATTCCAAAATGTGATCAAACTCACAACTTGCCAGCAATACTTTTCTCAGTTGGTGGATGGTCAGGAAATTATTTCCATGATTTTGCTGATCTCATACTTCCTTTGTATACGACCTCATTTCGTTTCCATAAGGAAGTGCATTTTCTAGCAAGTGATTACGAGCGATGGAGTCTATCTCAATTTCGAGATAATTTACTCAAAAGGCTAAGCAGGCATGAATTAGTTGACATTGACAGAGAAAAAAAAGTGCATTGCTACAACACAATGGTTGCAGGTCTGCAATTTCACAAAGAGCTCATCATTAATCCATCCGAGGGTATTTCTATGTACCACTTCAGGAAATTCCTTCGACAAACCTACTCACTCAACAGAACAAAGGCAATGTTCAAATATTGGGAAAAGGCAAGTAGTCATCCTCCTCCTCGTCTGATGATCGTATCCAGGAAAAGAACACGAACCTTAACTAACGAGCTCCAACTCTCTCGAGTGGCAGCAAAATTAGGTTATGAGGTGGTTCTAGCAGATACAGAGGCAACCACTGACTTAACTAAATTTGCGCAAATAGTGAATTCTTGCGACGTATTGATGGGAATTCATGGGGCGGGGCTCACCAACATGGTATTCCTTCCAGATAATGCAATCTTAATTCAAGTGGTTCCATTGGGTGGGATTGGGATGGATGGATATGCTAGACTTGATTTTGGAGACCCTGCCCCTCATATGAACATAAGGTACTTGGAATATAAGATAACAGTAGAGGAGAGTTCTTTGAGTCAACACTATCCAATGGATCATCCTTTTCTCACTAATCCATTATCTTTTCAAGGGAAGGGATGGGTTAGATTTAGGAACATGTTCTTGGACAATCAAAACATCACCATTGATATTCGCAGATTCAAGCCCTATTTAGTTAAGGCTCTCAACCTTTTACATCGATGATTACATTTATGTATTTTATGTGATGCCATAGTTTCTTGTTCTCTTTATTCTTTTTTTTTTCATTAATCTTTTCGTTTGGACGGGAAATTCTCAAATTACATGTTGCACCCATGTAATTGGCATAATTGTAAATAAGCCTTTATATAGAAAATTGCATCTACACTCTCTGAGTTGTTTTATCTTATTAACAAAACCAAAATTGAACCAACAAATGACAAAGTTGCTGACAGAGCGAAAGTTATTAAAGATGAATGATTGAGGGCGAATGGCATTCTTCATCCCATCATTGTGCCCGAGTACACTTTTAGTCCCGAGTTGTATATAAATCTCTAATTTTGTCCAATAACTTTCTAAATATCTCACATTTAGTCCCAACTGAATTTTTTGCCTAAAACTTAATGGTCAACTTCGTTTGTCAACGTTTTGACCAACTTTTTGGGGAGATTTTGTGTGTGTGTGTGTGTATGACACGTGATATTGAATATAATTCATGTGTGAGCGCATTCGTGTATAAATTCTCCCAAAAGTGAGTCATTTGACAAGTTATGGGACACAATATGAGATTTATATAAAATTCAGGGCTAAAAATGTACTCATCCACAATTACGGAATGAAAAATGAGATTTTCCCGAACAATTGAAGAACACGTCTTCAATACCCTCAGATAATTCGAGAAACTCAACGATAGAAACAAACTATTCAAATTACTATGATAATAATAATAATAATAATAATAATAATAATAATAACAATAACAATAATAACAAATAAAAAAGCTTGTCAGAAAGCATGAAAAAATACAAAATTGGTACTCTAAGTTGGCTTGTACGTTATTTTGGTACTATAATGGTCTGTAGACAATTTGAGTACACTAACAGTAAAAAACTGACAATTTTAGTTCTCGCTGGAAAAGTTAAAATTGGCCAAAAAATGTCATTTGGCGTGAAACTTAACTTGAATTGGGAAATTTTGCTAAAATGGAGGGAAAATTAACTTTCAACTTGGGGACTTTTGCATATGGAGGGAAAGTTAACCTTTACTGTGGGGATTTAACTCAAACACTTTTAAATTTTTTAATTTATTCAATTTATTGCAAGTTTCAATTCAAAAATTTGTTTATTGAAGTTATTTTATTTATTTATTATAAATAAAATTTGTATAATCAATATATCTATATAAAATTTCATGTAAACAATTATAACATTATCAGCATAAATTCAAACCAAAATATTTTTTTACTTAGTACTCTGAATTATACCATTTTTCTTTTTTTTAATTATCTTTTTTCTTTCTTTCTTTTTATTTTTTTATTAATTTTGTATTATTTGCTGATTTTTTAAAGCTATTTTTATTTTTTAAGGTTTTTTTTTACGTTTTTTGAGTTTTTTTTATGGTTTTTACATTTTTGCAGTTCTTAATTAGTTTATTTTTTGTCAATAAAAATCTTTTGCCACAATTAAAATTTGTTTAACTTAAATTTAAAAATTAGTTTGAGATATAATTGTAATTTTTTCTAATTTTTTAAAATATTGTAATACTTTTTTAAAAAAAATTCTTATATTTTCTGAATTTTCATAAGTTTCCAAAAAAAATAATTTCTTTTCTAATTATATTTTATATTTTTTTGAAAGAAAAATTAGATTTTTTTTTACTTTTTATTTTTATTATTTCGTCAATGGAAATAAAATGTATTTATCTATATACTAGGTTATATCGGTAGAAGTTGGGGATTAGGAGCAATTTGGTAATACAACAGTCGCATTCCCTCCAAAATCGGGTCCAAGTAAGTGATTTTTCCTCCAATATAAAAAGATCCCCAAATTGAAGGTTAATTTTCCAATATAGCAAAATCCCCAAATTCAGTCTTTTCACCAAACAGTCTAGTTACTTCAATCACATTGTCTAGCTTTCTTGGCGCTTTAGACAATGATGAGACGAGTTGTTCTGATTTAGCAAGTTTAGCGATCAACTTAGCTTTTCTCTTGACTACTATATCAAGATCACTTTCCAACTGAGTGATTTTAGTTTCAAGTGATTGGTTCTTCTAAATGAATTATTGTTGAACTTGCAACTCTGCCTTGAGCGTCATGTTTTCATTTTAAGCGTTGATATCTCATCAAAGTGATTTTGATATAGTTTGGCGGCATCTTGACAAATTTTTATAATATACTTTTATTTTGTCAAGTAATTCTTCATAAGAGAGAGGATTTGCTAATTCAGTATTTACCTTAGATAGCGAGTCTGAAGACGCTTCATCATCTCTTTCCATGAGACAAATTAGCACTAAATCATCTGCTGGCTCATCATCATCACTACTCTTTTCTGAAGACTCCAAATCTTCAGGTGCGAACGCTGGTTCTGATTCCGCTAGCAAAACTTGTTTGCGAAGGTGCTCCTGAATTAGTTTCTATCCACGTAATCTTGCCTTGAAGGCTTAGATACGTTTGGATAAGGGCAATTTACCTTGTAGTGCCCTGGTTTCCTGCAATTATAACAAATATTAGTTTTCATCTTTTGTTCAATTGTAAATCTTGCACTGTGTGGTTTCGAGACCACTGGCACTAAGAGATTCAGAGGGCGGAGGCGTCAAATATTGAGGCGCTTGATACAAATGTTGAACAGGAGGAGGAGCTTGGTAGGAATTCTGTCCTTGAGATCTTGGAACTTTTCCTTTCTTATCTTATTGAAGGAATTTTCTAAACTTGTTCAATAGCGCTGTCTCCTCTTCCTCACTAAGATCTGACACCTTTTCCTTATTACCCAACTTACCCTTTATTGAAGCTATTAGCACGCCAGAATCTATCACTGGACTAACTGCATCACTAGCTGAGTTTAACTTAAACTCAAAACCCTTAAACTCTGAAAAAGCATCTTTCGGAGTTAAAAGGTCCAACATGTTTGATTCCCTCATAGCTGTTGTTTTCATGAAGAATCTACTCGAGAGACTTCTGAAACTACCATTTCTTTGTTTTGTAAATCCATGCCTAGAGATGTCAATTTCGTGACAAGAGCAGTGAATCTTATGTCCAACTGTTCTAGCATCTCATTAGGCAACATCTTGAAACTAGTGAATCTTTCGTTGGCAATGGAGAGCATGTTCTCCTTGATCTGAGCTGACCCACCACATATTATGGCTAACTTATCCCAAATCTCCTTTGTGGTTGTGCAAAACTTAAACCTTGTAAAAAATATTATCATTATCACCAATGGCTTCATAAAGAGCGTTACGTCCAACATTGTCCAAATTTGCTCTGCAGCTCTCATCTAAAGACCATTCATTTTTAGGTTTCTCAATGTAACCATCAGGAGTCTCTTCTGTGGCTGTAGGCACTTTGGTGATGACCTTCATGATTTGAATAGGTCTATCTGAAATGATGTCACACATTTCATTATCACAAGAACAAAGATATGTAAAAGCTTTGACTTTCCATGAGTCATAATTTGACTCGGTCAACTTAGGTACTATAGCAAATGTCATAGAAAAATATGAAAGCAACTAGATTGATAAAATGGATCTAAACACGCAGCTATGTTTGGAAATTTGAATTTTTTTTGATAGAGTTAGGTGACCGGCGCTCCATTTGTAGGGCGTAGTAGCCGACTCTTTAAACAGTCTTATATTGTAACTTGCCAAGTTATTTAATAAAAGGCATATTCTTCTTTATCTTATCATTCTATGCAAATAGATAAAGTCCCCTAGATCACTCTTAAGCTATGAGATGTGTTTGGTATCGGGGATGTCAATCATGGAATACATCTCTAAGGTTGTGGTCTTAAAGATGTTCCAAGTCATAGAATCATTGATATAGGGATATCAATGACTCGTAAAGACTTGCACGTACAATGCACACTCTTGGAGAGTGTATCCTATTCCATGGATACTGATACAGTGTACATCAGTGCATGTACGTGGGTTCTCGTTGGGATTGAGTAAACTGAAAATAATTATAGATTTAACAAGAGCTCCACGCTTGGAACCACTTGAAGTTCTCCAATGAACTTTCTTAGCCAAACAGCCTCTGAGGAAGCTACATATTCAGCCTTTGTGGTATGGTTGTGCTTTGCTTGGAACTTTTCCAAGTCATCGCCCCACCGTTGAGGGTGAATATGAACCCTGAGGTGGATTTTCGATCATCGACATCTGATTGGAAATCTGAGTCGGTGTATCCGTCCACTCTTAGGTCATCACTCCCATAGATAAGAATCATATCCTTAGTCCTCTCCAGATACTTTAGGATATTTTTCACAGCTATCCAATGCTCCTTGCCTGGATTTGCTTGAAATCGACTAACAACACTTACTGCATAAGCAATGCCGGGTTTAGTACACAGCATTGCGTACATCAGGCTACCCACTGCAGATGCATAGGGTACAGTGCTCATCTCTTCTATGCTCCTCACTTTGAGGACACATAGTTTTTTAGAGATGGTTTTTGAGAGATGTACCCCATGCCTCATTGGCAGGGACCCTTTCTTAGAATCCTCCTTCCTAAATCTCTTTAGGACCTTTTCTAAGTAAAGGGCTTGAGAGTGTTAGTATGTATGCCCTCAAATGCCATAAAGAGGATAGATTTATAGGGCATTGACTTGTAACTAAACAATATCTTTTCGTAATATAAGGCATTGTTGTGTTGTTTTTTTATAGGAGTTTGTAAGGTTTTAAAAAATTACGTAAAGTCCTTGATAATAAGGCAAACCTTCTACTTCCTATGGGTTAGGAAGAATGGCACTAAAAGAGTTCGATCCTTATTGTCTACATTTGGTTCGCAAGTCGAAGAAAGGATTGACTGGACATCAATACAGAATAGAGACTTGTATGATGTAAGTTTTGACAGAGAAAGTGTCAGTCAATCACTATTGAAATGGTAGTGGAAACTTATATCATAGACATCTCAGAGGGACTGATATGTTCGAACACGACTCGCATATTCACTGACAGTCAATGACATAAACCGATAAGTTGTGATAGGTATGTGTGAACCTTAGACCTGAGCAATCAAGTTGAAGATGTACTTTTGACATCAAGTCTGTCATTAGAGGAGTTAGATCCAATTCACCCATTGGTGGGGTCGATCTCGAAGTGCGACTTGTTGGGCAAGTGGCAGTCCTAACGCATTGGCAAAATGGGATTTATTCTCTCAAAAGTGAATGAGCTAAATATCCTATGCAGTCATGAATGAATGAGGTCAAAAGTCTTTGGCCAAAGCATAAAGAGATACTCATGTTAGACATGAAGATATACTCAGTGACCTCGATTCATTATGAGTCAAGCATATGGTCAAGTCTTGTGAGTTTGACTAAACCATGACTCTCACTTGACTGAGATATATGAATAAAAGCTTTATACTAGTACAATATTCATAGCGTAAAAGGTTTGGAATAATCCTATTCATTCATTCTCAATTGGGATACGATGTGAGCCACGGGTCTAGCTAGGTGTTACTCACATCCTCTTGGATTCCTCCCAATTGCCTTTTGAGACGAACCTAAAGAGTCGCGCTTAAAGGAATTCCAAAAGGGAAAATCATGGAAGTTAACTTGAGAGAATTCTTGGTACTAGATATCGAAATTAATTAATCATTGGATAATCTTATTAATTAATTAAGTTGACATGTTAATTAATTTCTTGGAAAAAATTAATTATAGAGTTAACGAGGATTTAATTAATTATTTGAATAATTTATTTATTGGATAATAATATTAATGAAATATATAATTAAAGAAATTAAAATGGACTAAGCATAGGGCTTAGAAAAGCCCTAGGTTAGGTTATTTGTTTTTCATTAGAGGTTTAAATATACTACTTAGTGAAAATCAAAGCAAGCCTCAAGTCATAACTTTCTCTCCAAGTCAAAATAATCTTCCATCTCTCTCTCTCTCTCTCTCTCTCTCTCTCTCTCTCCATCTAGCCGAATTCAAGGAGGAAAAAGAAGAGGATTTTTGCTTTTGATTCTGGCGTGGCAATTTAGAGACGGCGAAAATTTTGTTGTTCAAAAGGGATCGTGATTTCTGGTTCAGAAACTAAAATTCACGAATAAAGTACATATTTCGAAACACAATTTGAATATGCGAAATTGAGATGAACCACGTGGGAGTTTTATGTCATAAATTCCAACAGTGGTATCAAAGCCAATCTCTGATTTTCGTATTTAATTGAATATGTGATTTATGTGTTTTTCCCGTTTTTGAAGCATGTTATTCAAATATGTTTTTATGATATTAAAGTCATGAATTTTCTTCGTTTAATTCATGTATATTGTAGTATGATGATATGTGAATTGAAAAATCAAAGCATGTGTGAGAATCGAGGGTTGAAAAACCCACAAAGTGTGCGAATTGCACGACGTGGGCTATCCGCACTCACGTTGTGCGCTGCTGCGCACGCAGCGGGTGGCCCCGTGAGTTGGGCGCAATGCCGATTGTATGGGCCCGGGTCCTTGACACGAGTAGTGGTTCGCTGGTCCAATTTTAAATAAATGGGTCAAAAGGATGATGACCTGAATTTAATTAAATATGCCCAAATTGTTTAAGTTAAAATTATGGACTTTAAATAAATTAATTTTGGGCCTAATTAATTGAATATAAATGTGCCAATGGTTGATAATTTATGTTTGACGAAATCGAGCCCAAATTGTTTTTATTGATTATTAATTATTTAAGTGAAATAATTAATTAATTATTCTTGGAGGATTTTTAATTAGTTTATTTATTTAAATAATAAATTCTCACTAGATGGTTTATTATCATAAATGCCAATAATGTTTGGAATTTTATTGAGAAAATTAATTAGTTGGACTAATTAATTGTTAACTTAATCAGGACTTTTTAAAAAAATAATATAGTTTTTAATAATAATTATAAAAATAATATACAAAAAATTAAATATTCACAAATGGCATAATACGCCATTGGTAATGGCATATCCACATTTCCATTATTGTTTTTTAATTGGTGTGACTGGGTACGCCAATAGTATAGGCGTACCCAAGTCAATTTTATAAAAAAAAAAAGGAATTTTTTTTGTTATTTTCGAATTGATTTTTAGACATTTTCGGGCTTCGACTTCAATACAAAAAATGTAGATTGACTCACAAAGTTTGTAACCATGTGAGAATTGATTCATTTCAATATCCGACTAAAAAAAATTACACATATACGGATTTTTTGAAAAAAAAATATTTTTTCGTCATCTTGGGGATGATTTTTTGACGTTTTTCGTACATTTTCAGGCTTCAACTTCAACACAAAAAATGTAGATTGACTCACAAAGTTTGTAACAGTGTAAGAATTGATTCATTTCGATATCCGAGTTAAACAATACAACATGTTAAAAAAGAGACGCATATACGGATTTTTCGAAAAAAAAAATATTTTTTCGTCATCTTCGGAATGATTTTCGACATTTTCTGTACATTTTCGTGCTTCGACTTCAACACAAAAAATGTAGATTGATTTACAAAGTTTGTAACGGTATAAGAATTGATTCATTTTGAAATCCGGGTTAAAAAATACATGTTAAAAAAATTACACATATACGAATTTTTCGGAAAAAAAAAATTCCGTCATCTTCGGGATGATTGTTCGACATTTTCTGTACATTTTCGGGCTTCGACTTCAACACAAAAAATGTAGATTGACTCACAAAGTTTGTAACGGTGTAAAAATTGATTCATTTCGATGTCCGAGTTAAACAATACAACATGTTAAAAAAGAGACACATATACGGATTTATCGAGAAAAAAAATTCGTCATTTTCGGAATGATTTTTCGACATTTTCCGTACATTTTCGGGCTTTGACTTCAACACAAAAAATGTAGATTGACTCACAAAGTTTGTAACGGTGTAAGAATTGATTCATTTCGATATCCAGGTTAAACAATACAATATGTTAAAAAAGAGACACATATACGGATTTTTCAAAAAATATATATTTTTTCGTCATCTTCGGAATGATTTTTCGACGTTTTCTGTATATTTTCGGGCTTTGACTTCAACACAAAAAATGTAGATTGACTCACAAAGTTTTTAACGGTATAAGAATTGATTTATTTCGGTATCCGGGTTAAACAATACAACATCTTAAAAAAGAAACTCATATACGGATTTTTCGAAAAAAAAATATTTTTTCGTCATCTTCGGAATGATTTTTCGACGTTTGTTGTACATTTTCGGGCTTCGGCTTCAACATAAAAATTGTAGATTGACTCACAAAGTTTGTAACGATACAAGAATTGATTTATTTTGATATCCGAGTGAAAATATACAATATATTAAAAAAGACACATATATACGATTTTTTTGGAAAAAAATGAATTTTCTATCAAGTTTCGGGATGATTTTTCTACATTTTTCGTATATTTTCAGGCTTTGACTTCAACACAAAAAATGTAGATTGACTCACAAAGTTTATAACGGTATAAAAATTGATTTATTTTGATATCCGAATGAAAACATACAACAAGTTAAAAAAGACACATGTATACGGATTTTTTCACAAGAAAATATTTTTTCGTCATTTTCAGGATGATTTTTCGTTGTTTTCTGTACATTTTCGAGCTTTGACTTCAACACAAAAAATGTAAACTGACTTACAAAATTTGTAATGGTGCAAGAATTGATTCATTTTGATAGCTTGGTGAAAAAATACATCAAATTTAATAAAGACATTTTTTAACATGTTGTATTTTTTCACTCGGATATCGAAATGAATCAATTCTCATACCGTTAAAAAATTTGTGAGTCAATCTACATTTTTTATATTGAAGTCGAAGTCTGAAAACGTATAGAAAATGTCAAAAAATCATCATGAAGATTACAAATTTTTTTATTTTTTATTTTTCGAAAAATCCGTATACGTGCAATTGTTTTTAACATATTGTATATTTTCACTCGAATATCAAAATGAATCAATTATTACACCGTTACAAACTTTGTGAGTCAATCTACATTTTTTGTATTGAAGTCGAAGCCCGAAAATGTACAGAAAATGTCGAAAAATCATCCCGAAGATGACGAAATTTTTTTTTTTCCCGAAAAATCCGTATATGTGTAATTTTTTTAACAGGTATTTTTTAACCCGGATTTCTAAATGAATCAATTCTTATACCGTCACAAACTTTGTGAATCAATCTACATTTTTTGTGTTGAAGTCGAAGCTCGAAAATGTACAGAAAATGTCGAAAATCATTCCGAAAATGACGAAAAAATATTTATTTTTCCGAAAAATCCGTATATGTGTCTCTTTTTTAACATGTTGTATTGTTTAACTCGGATATCGAAATGAATCAATTCTTACACTGTTACAAACTTTGTGAGTCAATCTACATTTTTTGTGTTGAAGTTGAAGCCTGAAAATGTACGAAAAACGTCGAAAAATCATCCCCAAGATGACGAAAAAATATTTTTTTTTCAAAAAATTCGTATATGTGTAATTTTTTTCACCCGAATATCGAAATGAATCAATTCTCACACCGTTACAAACTTTGTGAGTCAATCTACATTTTTTGTATTGAAGTTGAAGCCCGAAAATGTCTAAAAATCAATTCAAAAATAACAAAAAAAATTCTTTTTTTTTTTTTTATAAAATTGACTTGGGTACGCCTATGCTATTGGCGTACCCAGTCACACCAATTAAAAAAAAATGGAAATGTGGATACACCATTGGTAATGGCGTATCCAAGTGGATACGCCATTACCAATGGCGTATTATGCCATTTGTGAATATTTAATTTTTTTGTATATTATTTTTATAATTATTATTAAAAACTATATTATTTTTTTAAAAAGTCCACTTAATCACCAACATAATTGCTTTAATTTATCGCGAGCATGTATTATATGATGGTGATATTGTCCATGGGCTTAGGTTGTTTTTCTTTTGATTGTATTTCTTTTTAATGGGGTGTAAAGGCCGAAATTGAGCCCGTTTATTTTATTTCTAGAATTATGTATAGGTTGTTAGTTTAATGTCTTGTAATAATAGATAGAAATAGAATAGGCCTTTTAAGAGAAGATCGATCCAAAAGAAGAAGGAGCTTGGAGAGAATAGCTAGGCTTATTTTTCGTTTTTATGATGGCCCATTGGCTTGGACCCTCTAGATAAAGCCCATGGATAAATGTGTTGGATTTATTGCTTTCGATGATGTTCATTAGTTGTATGAAGAATGTATGTTATCAATATGCGCTATATAAATATGATAATGTGCAAAGTGAGACTTAAATAAATGTTTAGAGCATGAATTCTCCCAAATAAAAATTATACTAAGTTAGTAAGGGGCGCTAGGCGTCCTTTCCCACCACTAAACTTAATAGAGTTTAGATTTAAACCTAGTAGATGATATCTTCCCAATAAGTGGGGGTCATATATCAAGATTTAATTCTAAAACTTTATTAAGTGCATTGGATGCCTTAATCGAGACATATTTCACTCCAAATATCGTTAAAGAGTTGCAAGGTAAAATTCAAATGTTAGATTATGAGGAGTTAGTGGGAATAAACTTAGGTAGTCCACAAAGCCTATAAAGCGTTAAAGGGTTGCGGTTTTGGTAGGTTATGAGAAAAAGAAGATTAGACCGTCTATTGGATAGATTGATGTTAGACATCACTTTAATTAAGTACTGGACCAAATACCGTTAAATGGTTGCCATCCATTACATTAATTAAAGAACTCAATCCCCACTACGAAGTTATAAACAACGATCACTTCCATTTTTCACAGTGGGAATGTGAATCTCGAAAAATGTAGTGGGAGCCAAGTTATCAGTTGAAGTCCTTGATTTTAAGCTTGGTTTTAGTTTAGTTATATGCGTCTAATTAAGTTTGGTTTTTTTTCCTGTAGTTATTTGATATATCTCTCTCAAAACAAAAATGACTATCAACCCACTTTCCGTTTTACTTTCTTTTTTTTTCGTTAAAGGTTCAATTTCATATATGAAAGTAAAGAAATTATACAAAGAAAGCGAATAAGGGAAATGGCTCCTACCGCACCAAAGTAGCTAACATGCTAGCTACTCCATCATATCGAAAAAAGGCATTTGCTATACATTTCAAATGTACTCGAATAAAATTCTACCATGCTATATGCCAAAGACACCTGACAGCCCTACTTTGTAAGGAGTCTTCAAGCTTCATCGAGATGAGTTTATCTTTTACAAGATTGAGGACACGTCGAGCAACTGCCTCCGGTGTTTGCTTTTCTTGCTAAAAAATTCTTGAATTCGGCTCCCTCCAAATCATGTATATCAATGTAGCTAAAAGAATCCGGTATGAACAATTGATCATGTGTTTTCCCCTCCATTTCCGGGCTGCCCATCGTATTCCTCTTTTCCAATCCGTATATGGCCAACAAAATTTCACCTCGCTACATAAAATAGTCATACATTTCCGAGAGAAATCACACATAAAGAACATATGGTTGTGATTCTCCACCTCATCCTCATCACATAACACACATTTGTCCTCTCCATGCCCCTATCTATTGTTTGTCCCTCATTGGAAGTCTCTCTCGAATTGTAAGCCATAAAATGAACAAATGTCTAGGAATCTTCCCCGGCCCCATGAGTAGGGAAGACCATTCTACATTTGGAGCATTTCTTTGAAAAATCTTATAGGCTGATATTGTAGTAAATTTACCTGAAGTATTTAGCTTCCAACTCACCCAATCATCTCTATTAGCAATAATAGATGAAAGTGAACCCATTATTTGTTGTACTTCAAATCGAGTATTTGAAGGCCATTCCCATTCACCATCTGTGATCACCCTATCTATCTTCACGTCTTTGGGTAGTCCCGTAATTAGTGGTCCATTCAGGTATTTTGCTCCAAGTACTCCATCTGCATGCCAAGGATCCTTCCAAAGCAAAAATCTAGACCCATTTCCAATATTGCATTGAAAATCATGTTGAATAATAGGCCTCAATTTGAGTAATTGTCTCCAACTCCAAGGACATGATGAGGGAATCTTGAGATTCCAAAATGACTCATTTCTCAATCTATTCTCTTTCACCCATTCAACCCAAACTGAAGATCCTTCATCAACAAGAATAGCCCAAACATGCTTAACCATAAGAGCTTGGTTTTGAGGTAAAAGAGGTTTGATACCAAGACTCCCTTCCGAAATACTCAAGCATATTGTATCCCATCCACTTTTGAATATCCTGTATTAGAGTTACCATACCACAAGAATTTTAGCATTTTTGATTCAATACTACGAAGAATGCTCTTTGGTAATACAAACATACCTGCCGAATATACATGGAGAGAGGCGAGTACCGATTTGATCTATTGCACTCAGCCTGCATATGACAAGGATTTATTCATCCAAGAACCGATTCGTTTATCCACTTTATTAAGTAAAGGCTTACAATCAGCGATTGTAAGTTTGGAAGTGATAAGCGGAACTCCAAGGTAGCGCACCGGTAGATTACCGATAGGAAAACCCACAATCTGCTTCAATCTTTCACTATCCGGTCTTGCTTTGGAAGAATTGAACATATTACTCTTAGACGGATTGGCTTTGAGCCTCGAGAGTCTCCCAAATGTGTTTGTACCCTTTTTAAGCGAATTAATAGAAGTAGTATCAGCATTGCAAAAGAGTAATAGATCATTGGCAAATCTAAGCATTACTGTTTTTGTGCGCGAACATTTCCAATGGTATTGGAACTCCGTCTCTTCTTCAATGTATTTTTCAATGATCCCATGCAGCACCTCCATAACAAGGACAAAAATAGAAGGAGATATTGGATCCCCTTGACGCAAGCCTCTTTTACCTCGAAAGTATCCCTCAGCAGCCCCATTAATATTAATAGAGAATGAGGGGGTTGTCATGCATTCTCTAACTCATTCGATATACAAAGGGTGGAAATTCATTTTCCGTTTTACTCGAAAAGAACATCTTTACTGGACCCAACTACGTGGATTGGCTAAGGAACTTGAGAATAGTTCTCAACATGGAGTCATTGGGATACGTGTTGGACACTGGCATCCCTTCTTCGCCTGTCAGAACACATGCCAATGAGGAAGAAGTCCAAGCTCATGAAAAGTGGGTGAAGGACGACGTCTGAGTGCGTGGGTACACTCTTGGCTCAATGAGAAATGAGCTTCAGAGGTCCCACAAGAAGATGGCCACTGCAAGGGCTATCTTGGCACAGTTGGTCGAGCTCTGTGGTGAGCATAACCGTACTGCTAGATATAAGATATCTAAAGAGATCTTCGGGGCCAAAATGAGAGAAGGTGAGAAAGTTGGGGATCATGTCCTCAAGATGATCTCGAGGATCCAAAGATTGGAGGCTCTTGATTTTACAATGAACCCACATCTTCAAGTCGATCTAATTTGGCAGTCTTTTCCTGATTCTTTTTCCCAATTTGTCATGAACTTCAATTGCAATGAGATTGAATGCAACTTAGCTGGGCTAATGAACAAATTAAACACTGCACAATCTCAATTGAATCCTAAGGGAAAAGAAACTGCATTGGTAATCTCTTCTGGGCCCAAAAGGGCAAAGAATAAGAAGAAGAAAGCTTAAAGGCAGGGTGGCGAGCTTGGAGCTCAGGGTGGTGTTGATAAAGGAAAAGGGAAAGCTCCTGTGAATCGCAAGTGTAAGGGGCCACAGAAGATGGATAGATGCCTACACTGTGGTGAGCTGGGCTACTGGAGAAGGAACTGTCCAAACATGGGCCCAGGCGCATAAGGTATGGAACTTTATGTTCATGAAACTAATTGTTCTATGACCATTTTCTCTACATCTTGGATTCTTGAATTTTGAGCTAGTGCTCACATTTGTTGTATGAATCAGGATCTGGTGCGCGGAAGGAAGCTGGACAGTGATGAGGTGAAGATAAGAGTAGGCAGCGGGCAAAGCATCGCAGCTACTGGAATTGGATCTACCTCATTGCTTTTAAATTCTAGACATTTATTTTTTCTGGATAATGTTTTAGTTTTGCCCAATGGGCTTAAACATATTGTTTCAATTCCCGTTTTAGTTAAACTTGGTTATACTTTTCATTTTATTGATGAACATTGCAATATTTATTATGGTAATAAATTAGTAGGCTTTGCTTCTTTAGTAAATGGACTGTATTACCTTAATGTCCAGAATGAGTGCTTTGTGAATACTATACAAAGGAAACGTAGTAGGCTTGGAATAAACCAAAGATTGATCTGGCATCTTAGACTAGGCCATGCCGGTGAACATAAAATTCCCAAAATGGAGAATGATGGACTAATTGGTCCATTGAGATTGGATCCCTATCCTACTTTTGGATCTTGTCTCAAAGGCAAGATGGCTAGATCCCCCTTCACAGGGACTTTTGAAAGAGCCTCACAAATCTTAGGTTTAGTGCATACTGATGTTTGTGGACCAATTGGAGAAATGGCTCTAGGAGGTTTCCTTTACTTCATCACATTCACTGATAACCATTCAAGATATGGTCTAGTGTACCTGATGAGGTATAAGTCTGAATCCATTGAAAAGTTCAAGGAATTCAAGGCTTTAATGGAAAATCAAACTGGTCAACATATAAAAACTCTTTGATAGCGACGAGTTTGATGTATACCTTAGAGAGAATGGTATAGTATTATAGCTCACACTTCCAGCGACACCACAGTTAAATGGAGTAGCAGAGCGAAGGAATCGAACCCTATTAGACATGGTTAGCTCCATGCTCAGCTACACTCATGCGCTGCTTACAGTTGTACATATTTTGAATAGATGTCCATCCAAGTCCGTTCCTAAGACTCCATATGAGATATGCAGAAATAGGAAACCAAGTCTTAATCACATCAAGATTTGGGGATGTCCGACTTATGTCAAGAAGACTAAAGTGGACAAGTTGGAGGCTAGATCCTTGAAAGGGCGTTTCGTTGCATATCCTGAGGATTCATTGGGATATCCCTTTTACCTGCACGATGATCAGAGGATCATTGTAGCTTTACAAGCCCACTTTCTTGAAGATGAGTTCATTGTAAAAAGATTGTTCTCGAAGAACAAAATGAATCTCCAATGGATACATCTACACGGGAAGTGAGAACCGAGCCTTTTGTAACACAACCACAACCACGAAGGTTGTGTAGGATACCTCAACCGCCTGGGAGGTATGGATATCTAGTACAGAGGGAGCTGGATCTTCATTCTATATGATCATGCGATAGTGGATGTGGATGCACTATGGGGTGAAGCTATGCAAACCAAGTCTGGAAACTTGTGGATTTGCCTGATGGAGTAAAACCAATTAGGTGCAAATGGAGCAAGAGAAAGATTGGTGTTGATGGCAAGGTTGACACCTACAAAGCCATGCTAGCGGCGAAAAGGTATAGTCAAAAAGAAGGAATTGACTACCAAGAAACCTTTTCTCCAGTGGCTATGATCAAATCAATAAGGATTCTACTTGCAATAGCGGCACAACTAGACTATGAAATATGGTAAATGGATGTCAAAACTGCTTTCCTAAATGGATTCCTAGAAGAGGATATCTATATGGAACATCCTAAAGGTTTTGTATTCGAGGACCATATTCATAAGGTGTGTAAGCTTAAGAGGCCCATTTATGGACTCAAGCAAGTATCTCGTAGCTGGAATCTGCTTTTTAATGAGGCTATCAAAGGATTTGACTTCATCAAAAATGAAGACGAACCATGTGTTTACAAGAAGTTTAGTGGGAGCAAGACAACATTTCTTGTGTTATATGTAGATGACATATTACTAATACGGAATGATATATGAATGCTCACCACTGTTAAGAAGTGGCTTTCAAGTACTTTCTCCATGAAAGACTTGGGAGAGGCAACTTATATTCTAGGGATTCGAATCTACAGAGATCGAACAAATAGAATGATAGGGCTCTCTCTTGCCCTTTACTTAGAAAAGGTTCTAAAGAGATATAGGATGGAGGATTGTAAGAAAGGGTTCCTAGAAATGTGGCATGGGATACATCTCTCGAAATCTATGTGTCCTCAAAGTGAGGAAGATAGAAAAGAGATGAGCACTGTACCCTATGCATCTGCTGTGGGTAGCTCGATGTGTGCGATGCTGTGTACTAGACCTGACATAGCTTATGCAGTAAGCGTTGTCAGTCGATTTTAGGCAAACCCTGGCAAGGAACATTGGATAGCTGTGAAGAATATCCTAAAGTATCTGAAGAGAACTAAGGATATGATTTTCACCTATGGGAGTGTTAACCTAAGAGTGGACGGTACACTGACTCGGATTTTCAATCAGATGTCGATGACCAGAAATCCACTTCAGGATTCATATTCACCCTCAACGGTGGAGCGGTGACTTGGAAAAGTTCCAAGCAAAGCACAACCAAAGACTCCACAACAAAGGCTAAATACATATCTGCCACTGAGGCAGCTAAAGAGGCCGTTTGACTTAGGAAGTTCATAGAAGAACTTCAAGTGGTTCCAAGCATAAAGCTCTCATTGCCACTTTAATGTGACAACACCGGAGCAATAGCGCAAGCAAAGGAACCTTGGTCTCACAACAAGTCCAAACACATCAATAGGAGATATCACACCATAAGAGAGATCTGTTCAGAAAATAGCCTCAGCCGACAATGTCGCTCACTCATTAACCAAGCCATTGGCACAGGCGGTGCTAGAAAAACATCTGGAAGGGATGGGTATTAAATACCATAGCAAATGACATTGAGTGCAAATGGGAGATTGTTAGTAGGTATGCCTTCAAATGCCATAAAGAGGATAGATTTATAGGGCATTGACTTGTAACTAAACAATATCTTTTCGTAATATAAGGCATTATTGTGTTGTTTTCTTATACGCGTTTGTAAGGTTTTAATAAACAACGTAAAGTCCTTGATAATAAGGCAGTCCTTCTACTTCACATGGGTTAGGAAGAATGACACTAGAAGAGTTTGATCTTTATTATCTAAATTTGGTTCGCAAGTTAAAGAAAGTATTGACTGGACATCAATACAGAATAGAGACTTGTATGATGTAAGTTTTGACAGAGAAAGTGCCAGTCAATCACTATGGGAATGGTAGTGGGAACTTATATCATAGACATCTCAGTTGGACTAATATGTTCGAACCCGACTCGCATCGATTTTGTCACATGGGTACTCACTGACAGTCAATGATATAAACCAATAAGTTGTAAATGTGTGAACCTTAGACTTGAGCAATCAAGTTGAAGATGTACTTGTGACATCAAGTTTGTCATTAAAGCAGTTAGATACAATTCGAAGTGCGACTTGATGGGCAAGTGGCAGTCTTAACGGATTGCAAAATGGGATTTATTCTCTCTTAAGTTAATGAGCTAAAGCATAAAGTGATACTCATGTTAGACATGAAGATATACTTAGTGACCTCGATTCATTATGAGCCAAGCATATGGTCAAGTCCTGTGAGTTTGACTAAACCATGACTCTCACTTAACTGTGATATATGAATAAAAGGTTTATACTCGTATGGTATTCACAGCGTAAAAGGTTTGGAATGATCCTATTTATTCGTTCTCAATTAGGATACGATGTGAGCAACGGGTCTGGTTAGGTGTTACTCGCATCGTCTTCGATTCCTAGTTGCCTTTTGAAACGAACCTAAAGAGTCGCGCTTAAAGGAATTGTAAGAGGAAAAATCATAGAAGTAGCTTGAGAGAATTCTCGGCATTAGATATCGAAATTAATTAATTAATTAATTATTGGATGATCTTATTAATTAATTAAGTTGACATGTTAATTACTTTCTCGAAGAAAATTAATTATAAAGTTAACGGGTATTTAATTAATTATTTGATTAATTTATTTATTGGATAAATAATATTAATTAGATATATAATTAAACTAATTAAAATGGACTAAGCATAGGGCTTAGAAAAGCCCTAAGTGGGCGTCCTTATGCCTAGGATTATCAGGTTATTTGTTTTTCATTAGTAGTATAAATATACTACTTAGTGAAAATCAAAGCAAACCTCCAGTCATAACTTTCTCTCCAAGTCAGAATAATCTTCCATCTTTCTCTCTCTCCATCTAGCCGAATCCAAGGAGGAAAAAGAATAGGACTTTCGCTTTTGATTCCGGCGTGGCAATTTAGAGACAGAGACAATTTTGCTGTTCAAAAGGGATCGTGATTTCTGGTTCAGAAACTAAAATTCGCGAATAAGGTACATATTTCAAAACACAATTTGAATATGCGAAATCAAGATGAACCACGTGGGAGTTTTATTTTCCGCTGCGTTTTATGTCATACATCCCAACAGAGAGAGCCCTATCATTCTATTTGTTCGATCTCTATAGATTCGAATCCCTAGAATGTAAGTAGCTTCTCCCAGGTCTTTCATGGAGAAAGTACTCGAAAGCCACTTCTTAACAGTGGTGAGCATTCCGGTATCATTTCCTATGAGCAATATGTCATCTACATATAACACAAGGAATAATATCTTGCTCCCACAAACCTTCATGGCTCGTCTTCATTTTTTATGAAGTCAAATCCTTTGACTGCCTCATCAAATCGTAGAGTCCATCTACGAGATGTTTGCACACCTTATGGATACCATTTTCAGATACAAAACTTTGGGCTGTTCCATATAGATATCCTCTTCTAGGAGTCCATTTAGAAAAGCAGGTTTGACATCCATTTTCCACATCTCATAGTCAAGGTGTGCTGCTAATGCAAGTAGAATTCTTATAGATTTGACCAAAGCTACTGGCGAAAAGGTTTCTTGGTAGTCAATTCCTTCCATTTGACTATACCTTTTTGCCACTAGCGTGGCTTTATAGGTGTCAACCTTGCCATCAACATCAATCTTTCTCTTGTAAATCCATTTGTACCCAATTGGTTTTATACCATCAAGCCGATCTACAAGTTTCCAGACTTGGTTTGAATGCATCGAATCTATTTCTGTTTGCATAGCTTCACGCCATCTTGTAGCAGCCACATCCACCATCGCTTGATCATATGTAGAGGTGTCATCTCCATGACCCTCCTCTAATACAGAATGGAGGCTCAGCTTCCTCTGCAGTAGATATTCATACCTCTCAGGCAGTTGGGGTACCCTGTTTGATCTTCGCGGTTGTGGTTGTGTTATCGAAGGTTTGGTTCTTACTTCCTGTGTAGATGTATCGACTGGAGTTTCATTTTGTTCTTCAAGAACAATCTTTCTGCCCGCTCCACCTTCTTGAATGAACTCATCTTCAAGAAAGTGGGCTTGTAAAGCTACAATGATCCTTTGATCACCATGCAAGTAAAAGAGGTATCCCATGGAATCCTCAGGATAACCAACGAAACGCCCTTTTAAGGGATCTAGCCTCCAACTCATCCACTTTAGTCCTTTTAACATAAGTAGGACATCCCCAAATCCTTATGTGATTAAGACTTGGTTTCCTATTTCTACATATTTCATACGAGGTCTTAGGAACGGATTTGGACAGACATCTATTTAAGACATGTACAGCTGTAAGCAGCGCGTGACCCCACAGTGAAATGGGTAAGTCAGTGTAGCTGAGCATGGAGCGAACCATGTCCAACAAAGTTTGATTCCTTCGCTTGGCTACTCCATTAAACTGTGGTGTCGCTAGAGGTGTGAGCTATAATACTATACCATTCTCTCTAAGGAATTCATCAAACTCCCCACTCTTATATTCTCCTCCTCAATCAGATCGAAGAGTCTTTATATGTTGCCAAGTTTGGTTTCCACTAAAGCCTTGAATTCCTTGAATCTTTCAATGGATTCAAACTTATGCTTCATCAGGTACACTAGACCATATGGTCATCAGTGAATGTGATGAAGTAAAAGAAACCTCCATGAGCCATTTCTCCAAATGTTCCACAAACATCATTATGCACTAAACCTAAGATTTGTGAGGCTCTTTCAAAAGTCCCTGTGAAGGGGGTTCTAGCCATCTTGCCCTTGAGACAAGAATCACAAGTAGGATAGGGATCCAATCCCAATGGACCTATTAGTGCATCTTTCTCCATTTTGTGATTTTTGTGTTCGCTGGCATGGCCTAGTCTAAGATGCCAAATTAATCTTTGGCTAATTCCTTGCCTACCATGTTTTCTTTGTATAGTATTTACATAACCATTTACTAAAGAAGTATAGTATTACCATAATAAATGTTGCAATAATAAAAAATAAAACGAAAAGTATAACCACGCTTAACTAAGACGGGAATTGAAACAATGTTTTTAAGCCCATTGGGCAAAAACTAAAGCATTATCCAGAATTAGTAAATGTCTAGAATTCAAAAGTAATGAGCTAGCTACATTTCCAGTAGCCGCGATGCTTTGTCTGCAGACTACTCTTATCTTCACCTCATTAGGGCTCAACTTCCTATATCGTTCCAGATTCTGATTCACACAACATACATGAGTATGAGCTCCTGAATCAAGAATCCAAGAAGTGGAAAATATGGTAATAGAACAATTTGTTTAAAAAACGTAAAGTTCCTTACCTTTTGCTCCTTTGTTCATATTTGGACAGTCTCTTCTCCAGTGGCCTAGCTCACCACAAAATATGCACTTGTCCTCATAGTTAGCCCTCTTATTCCTCCTTCGTTGTACCTTGTTGTGAGTTCCCTTGGATCCTCCCACTCGCTGATTGTTGTTATTATTCCTTTGTTGATCCAATAAATTAGGAAAAATGATAGCAATTGGATTATTCCATTTATCCACACTTATTAGATTCTGAGCAACCTTGAGTTTATCCAGTAGCCCAGCTAATGAACCCTCAATGTCATTCATGTCAAAGTTTATGACGAAATAACAGAATGAATCAGCGAATGACTATAAGATGAGGTCAACTTGGAGATGTAGGTCCATATAGAAATTTAAAGATTTAAGTTTTCTATCATGGTCATCATTTTGAAAAAATGTTCTCCTACGTCCTCACTTTTAGCCATCTTAGTTCGGAAGAGATCTCTTGATATAAATATCTGGCGGTCTTACTGCGTTCTCCAAACAACTAATCCAAGTGAAGGATAATATCTCTTGCATTATCCATCTTATCATGGGATCTTTGCAACTCATTGCACATGGAGCTTAAGATATACACTCTTATTCTATAGTTGTCACAGCGCCAATCCCAACGAGCCAGGTGAACTTCATCACCCTCGTCTTTTCTAGGAATGGGAGGACGACCAACCTCCAATACATAGCCTATGGATTCACTACTAAGGACCATCCTTAACTGTGTGAGGCATTTTATGTAATTTGGTCCAATAGGAATGGTATTCTCCATCAATTTTGATAGTGGTTTGGGAGACATTTTTGATTGAGAGAGATAAAACAATTTTTGATTGAGACTTGATTAGATAATTGTAACTTAAACTATAACCAAGTGAAATCAATGACTTCGATTTATGACTTGGCCCCCACTACATTTTTCGAGATTCACACTCTCACTGTGAAAATCGGAAGTGATCGTTATTTATTACTTTGTAGTGGAGATTGATTTCTTTAATCAATATAGTGGAGGGCAACCCTTTAATGAATTTGGTTCACTACTATCCAATAGACGGTCCAATCTTCTTTTCCCATAATCCATCAAAAGCGCAACCCTTTAATGATATATAGGTTTGTAGACTATCTTAGACTTAGTGATTTCAACAATTATCAAAGTAGGGTAATGCTTCAATCGCTTAATCAGGGTTTGCACAACGGAAATGATTTTAAAGCTTAACTTTCCCTTTAACCAAATAGTCGCTTAACCATTTTAATGCCTTTTAAATACATAATATGAAAATGTAAAGTAAAGCAATAAAACATTAAATAACACAAGATATTGTAAGGTTCACTGGGTGATGTAATCCCAGCTACGTTCTTCTTCTCCTTTGCACTTGGAGGAAATTCACTAGATTGATTATCCAAGGATCACACAGAGACTTCTACAAAATAGATGAAAGGGAAGACGATCTTGAGATCCTTGATCACACAGACTTCCAGCTTCAATGAAGATCTTCTTCAACAAGCTTCTCTTACCCAGATATGCTGCTTGTGAATCAACAAATTTCTCACATAGATAAAAGAGGTTAAGGGTTTTGTCACGGGTTTGTTTGATTTTAGAAAGTTCAAACAACTTGGGATATCTCAATAGGAGATAGGGTTCTTCTATGAAGATGTTTGAGATATCTTTGACTGTCATTGGAATGTGTATGAAAAGCTTGAAGGATTTTTGGCTATGGAGTTTATAAGCTTTCTCTCAAATAATTTCAGTAAAGTTTAGACCTTTTCTTGTGCATGTACGTATCAATTTAAGGTTTGCTGGAGGGTACTATTTATAAAGATTTCTTGGAATTTTTCGGTTGGACACATGCAGGTGCGTGTCTCTCACGCATCGCGTTAAACAGTCCCTTTTCTGACATTCCTGAAATTCTGCTGTTACCGATTGGACAAAAGCAGATTTTGGACTCTGAATTCTGACATTCTAATCAAAAGGTGGCTTGTCCACAAGTGATAATAGCTTATCACATTTAATGCACTTATTAGACATCTAATGCACTTATCAGGCATTTAATGCGTTTTGAATTTATTTTCCATTGAAAATAAATGTCCGGTGATGATTGCATTTAAGTTCTCCATGACTTGAGAATTTATTTTAGGTGAATCTAATCCTTGAATCGCTTGAGTACGTTGAGCGCTTAATTCGAAAACCCTAAAACAGTGTTTTAGCATTTTACAAATGCTTAAGACAAATCTTCCCATGCCTTTGTAGAGTTTCCCATGCCTACTTCTTCCACTTCGCATCCATCAGAAGGCAGTTTCAGAAGATCAACAAGTAGTTTTGCAGTGAGAACAAAGGGAAATTTAGCCAATGGAAATGAACAGGTGATTGAGTTGCCGTCAGAAGAAAGGACAGCATTTTGGAAAAAGAATTTAACTTCATCCTCATACAGAAGAGAATGAGAGGTGAGAAGGTTCTTCAAGCCTGATTCTTCAATGAGAGTAAGCATTTCTCTCATTGGAAAATTTTGGTTGTTGAACAGGTATTCCCAGTTGAGAAGAAATTCTGCATTAAAACCCATAGGTTTGGAGGTTTTTCTGGTAACAGATGAAGATGACTTTGGCGGTGCCGTTGATGAGTTTGAAGAACTTTTGAGGAGAGAAAGAAGAACTTTTTCCCTTAGAGAGAAAATGAACTTTTACAACAAGAAGATATGGAAGTGACAAAGTTTTTCTGTAAAAATTAAAGGGTTTAAATAGAAGGCAAAAAGTAACTCCCCAATTGCTTGATGAAAGCTACGTGTAAAAGTAGTTCATTGACTTTGTGCAGTTAAATCATCAATTAAGATGTAAATGAGGCAATAAATTAGGTTAACTGCTGTAAATATAAAATTTTGAAATCTGCAGTTACTTTTTCAAAAACGTTTGAGATTTTGAGAATTTTCAGCGTGAATTGCAGGCGTCTAATGCTACACTGACACGTACAGACACGTACAAAAGCTGAACCACCTATTTGAGATTGTGATCAATAGCCGTCAGTTTGATGTGATAGGGAAGTGTGGGCAGTTATCAAATCTTACCTTCTGGACTTATCCACACGCTACCTTTTAGCGCTGAAAACAATGCATGTTTTTCAGAGAAAGTTACTTAGCGTTTAAGTGGGAATGTATACCTTAACGCTGAAGTCTTTTTGATTTATAACATAAATAATACTTAATCGCTGTTATAATACCTTGTATTTTATGAGCGATCAAATTGTCATGCATAAATGTATTTTCAATGCATAAAATTTTTGAAAGTCATTTTTTATTATAGTCGCTTACTGATAGGAATAAGTACAATTTTAAAGTTCCTCCTAAAATTGATAACTCATTTCAATAAAAAAAAAACGCTTTTAGACATTATAATGAAGTGGATTCCCCCTAAATTATATGTCTATAAAAGTATGATGCTTCATGATTAAGCGTTTAAATCAATAATACCTAATTCACAAGTGAGAAAACGTTGTTCGTTGAGCGCTTTTGTGAAGATATCTGCCAATTGTTTGTCAGTTCCAATGAGATGCATGGAGATATCTTTCTTTTGAACATGGTCACGCAAGAAATGGTAGCGAATGTCAATGTGTTTAGTTCTAGAATGAAGGACTGAGTTTTGGGTCATAGCTAAAGCGCTTTGGTTATCACAATGGATTGGGGTACCTAAGAGGATTCCATAATCTTTAAGTTATTGCCTCATCCAAAGGATTTGGGCACAACAGCTTCCAGCTACTACATACTCGGCTTCAGCGGTAGAAGTCGCTATGGATTGTTGTTTCTTACTATGCCACGAAACCAATCTATCACCTAGAAATTGACATGTACCACTAGTACTTTTTCTATCTATTTTGTATCCTATAAAATCTGCATCTAAATAACCAATCAGTTTAAAAGGAGAGTCCCTTGGATACCATAAGCCCACACTTTATGTGTCTTTTAGGTATTTAAGGATTCTCTTGGTAGCAATTAAGTGTGACTCTCTTGGATCTGATTGAAAGCGTGCACATGCATACCGAAAACATAATATCAGGTTTGCTAGCGGTAAGATAATGAAGTGATCCGATGATACCTCTATAGTTAGTGATATCAATCTTCTTCCCACTTTCATCTTTATCTAACTTAAGCGTTTGGCTCATTGGAATTTTTGAAGATGATGCATTTTCCATATCAAATTTCTTAATCATGTCATTTGTATATTTAGCTTGGTTTATAAATATGCCATTAGAGAGTTGTTCAACTTGTAATCCTAGGAATAAAGTTAATTCACCCATCATGCTCATTTCAAATTGATCTTGCGTCATTTTCAAAAATTTCTCACACAATCGCTTAGTAGTAGATCCGAATATTATATCATCAACATAAATTTGGACTACGATAATCTATGGCTAATTTTAAGTAACGTGGTGTCAACACTACCTTTTGTAAAGCTTTTACCTATAAGGAAGATAGAGAGAGTGCCATAGAATGCCATATCCAATTTGTAGACCATACTTTTGCCATGGTTGTTGATAAATCCTGGGCCTTTCTCCACGTATACCTCTTCTTGGAGCTTACCATTCAGGAAAGCACTCTTGACCTCCATTTGATACACTGTGAACTTATTGAATGCGGCAAACGCTAGGAACATTCGAATCGCTTCAAGACGGGCTACTGTGGCATAAGTCTCATCAAAATCAATACCCTCTTCTTGACAATAACCCTGAGCGACTAATCTGGCTTTGTTTCTTATAACAATACCATCTTCATCCATTTTGTTCCTGAAAACCCATCTACTCCCAATAACTCCTTGGTGAGTTGGTCTTGATACCAGCATCCAAACCTTGCTGCGCTCAAATTGGTTAAGTTCATCTTGCATAGCTTCTACCCAACTTGAATCACGGAGCGCTTCATCCACTTTCTTTGGTTTCATTTGAGATAGGAAACTTGCGAACATGGCCTCATTAATTGTAGCGACCCTAGTCCTAACAGGTGCTCCAATGTCTCCAATTACTAGTATTGGTGATGATCTCCAAGCCATTTTCGATCTAGTTGGAATGGGTTGAGAGACTCTTGATTACCAATCATTTGACTCTCATTTGTCTCTTGCGCAGTCGCTTTACCATTCACAGTTCCAATTTGCTCTTGATGACCATTCTCTTCATGATCATCAGCGTTTCTTGCAATATCATCATTGATAACCTCACGAGTAACCTTAGTCGGGCACAAAGATCTCATCATCCTCATCATCATCACTATCATCACCAAGATTGATTTGTGACGCTTGTTGTGCAAGATCTTCAACTCCTACATCATCAATATTAACCTTACTTGGTTCTTGGTTAGCATCATCAAACACAACATGAATGGATTCTTCAACCTTCGATTTGATCTTATTTAGGATGTAAAAACTCTTTCCATTTTTGGCATAGTCTAGAAAGATTCCCTCATCTACTTTAGGATCAAATGTCTTTAGATTGTGGGATCCATTGTTATAAATGAAACATTTTTAACCAAATATATGAAACTATGAAACGTTAGATTTACGTCCCTTCCACAATTCATATGGAGTCATTTCATGTTGCTTGTTCATCTTACACCGGTTCTGAGTGTGGCAAGCGGTGTTGATTGCTTCGGCCCAAACCTTTGAGGCAGCCTGGACACGGCTAACATTGTCCTAGTGGCTTCTTTAAGCATTCTGTTCCGTCGCTCGGAAACTCCATTTTGTTGAGGTATTCTAGGTGCACAATACTCATAAAGCATTCCAAAATCGGTACAAAACTTCTCAACAATATGGTTAGTAAATTCAGTTCCTCTATTGCTTCTAATTCTCATCACCTTTAGATCCTTTGAGGTTTGTAATTGACGAATGAGCGCTGTGAGCTCGACATTAGTTTCATCTATGGACGCTAAAAATTCTACCCATGTATAGCGTGAGAAATCATCAACTATTACTAGTGAATACTTTTTACCACTAACACTCATGATTTGAATAGGACCAAACAAATCTAAATGCAATAGTTCAAGAATTCTGGACGTAGATAGATGAGGTTTCTTCTTAAAAGATGATTTAACTTGTTTACCCATTTGACATGCATCACATAAGCCATTTTTCTGAAAGGAACCTTTAGGTAATCCATCTACAAGATTTAGAAATATTAACTGAGAGATTGCCTTAAAGTTGAGGTGATTCGTCCAATATTGTATTGAAAAGCATGTTGAATAATAGGCCTCAATTTGAGTAATTGTCTCCAACTCCAAGGACATGATGAGGGAATCTTGAGATTCCAAAATGACTCATTTCTCAATCTATTCTCTTTTACCCATTCAACCCAAACTGAAGATCCTCCATCAATAAGAATAGCCCAAACATGCTTAACCATAAGAGCATGGTTTTGAGGTAAAAGAGGTTTGATACAAAGACCCCCTTCCGAAATACTCAAGCATATTGTATCATCCCACTTTCAAATATCTTGTATTAGAGTTACCATACCACAAGAATTTTCGCATTTATGATTCAATACTACGAAGAATGCTCTTTGGTAATACAAACATACCTGCCCAATATACAGGGGAGAGAGGCGAGAACTGATTTGATCAATTGCACTCGGCCTGCATATGACAAGGATTTATTCATCCAAGAACCGATTCGTTTATCCACTTTATCAAGTAAACGCTTACAATCAGCAATTGTAAGTTTCGAAGTGATAAGCAGAACTCCAAGGTAGCGCACCGGTAGATTACTGATAGGAAAAACCACAATCTGCTTCAATCTTTCACTATCCGGTCTTGCTTTGGAAGAAATGAACATATTACTCTTAGCAGGATTGGCTTTGAGCCCTGAGAGTCTCCCAAATTTGTCTGTACCCTTTTTAAGCGTATTAATAGTAGTATCAGCATTGCAAAAGAGTAATAGATCATCGGCAAAGCTAAGCATTACTGTTTTTGTGCGCGAACATTTCCAATGGTATTGGAACTCCGTCTCTTCTTCAATGTATTTTTCAATGATCCCATGCAGCACCTCCATAACAAGGACAAAAATTTAAGGAGATGTTGGATCCCCTTGACGCAAGCCTCTTTTACCTCGAAAGTATCCCTCGGCAGCCCCATTATTATTAATAGAGAATGAGGGGGTTGTCATGCATTCTCTAACCCATCCGATATACAAAGGGTGGAAATTCATTGTTTTAAGCATTTCCATCACGAAGCTCCATTCTACCGTATCAAATACTTTCATAAGGTAAACTTTGAAAGCACATCTTGCCGGGAGGTTCTTTTGATTATAACCATACAATAATTCTTGGGCCAAAAGAACATTGTCACTAATTCTCCTCCTCGGTGTGAAAGCCGTTTGTGCTGGATCAACAAGTTGGTCAAGGAATTCACACATACGGTTTGCCATGATATTAGATATCACTTTGTAGATAACATTGCAACACGATATTGGGTGAAAATCCTTTGGATGTTTTGGAACTTCAACTTCGGGAATAAGAGAGATGATGGTAGAATTGATTTCTTTAACAAGCTTACCTGTTTCAAAAAAATGTATGATCGCATTCGACACGTCATTACCAATCACATTCCAAGCCCTTTTCAAGAATAGTGAGTTGAGACCATCTGGGCCCGGTGCCTTGTTGCCGTTGAATCCAAATATAACATCTTTGACTTCTCTATGAGTAATAAATGGATGAATCATGTAAGAAGCATCTTCCGGGGTTAAACGTCTTCGTACAAAAGGGTTGAGAGAGAGAGCCTCCACATTCGGTTCAATAGATTCTCCAAACAATTTTTCGTAGAACGCAACAATCTCCTCACGGACACGAGATGGTTTGTCTAGTACTACACCTCCTCTACCTTCTATGCGATTCATTCGAGAATTAGCCCTCCGAACCGCAATACGTCTAAAGAAGAAAAACGTATATTGGTCTCCATCTTTAAGCTATGCCACTTTTGCTCTTTGATGTAAGAAAGATTGTTCATTAGCTACAGCCTTGGTATATACCACTCGACACATCTTTTCAATTTTCGATAAAGGTTCAGGTGTAGGATATTGAGCTTGCATTTCTTGTATAATCTCAAGAAATCTACCCGCCTCTTGTACATTAACTCCAAGATCACCTTCTCGCCTCCTCATAGCTTTGAATAACAATTTAAGAGCTTTAAGTTTGCAAATTATGGAGTACATAGGGACTCCAACAATTGTGTGTTTCCAAATATCTGCTACTGTTGACAAGAATTCACTCGAATCTGCAATATGATTATCAAAAAGAAACCATGGATTCTTTCCCCGATTGCCTGTTATGGATTTAAGAACAATAGGGGAATGATCTGAAGTTTTAGGAGATAAACATGAGTATGCCAAATTTGGGTATCTAGTAAACCAGACTGGATTAGCCACCACTCGATCTACTCTCCTCCATTTTCGTGACCCACCTTGCTGATTTTGCCATGAATACCAAGGTCCGTCCATCGGAAGAGTGATGAGATCCGAAGCGGAGAGACAGGCTTGGAACTCATCATTCGTTTCTTCTTCAGCCCTCCCTCCCAATGCCTCACTTTCATCAATAATAGCATTGAAATCTCCCATTATTGCCCAAATATAATCCAACCTCAACTCAGAATAACGCATAGTATCATCCCAAAGTCCTCTTCGTTCACCAATAGTATTCCTCCCATACACAAAGGAAATGAACCAAATCAAATTGTGTTCATGAGAAGTGATTTAACAATGAATAATCTGCTCAGATTCCCCGACAATTCGAACATCCACATAAGAAGAATCCCATCCCATCCAAATAAGGTTGCTCGGCCCATCGGCATAATTAAAATACCAAGTCCACATCGAATGTACACAAGAAGTAATAAAAGTCGCATTTCTTTCCATAACACGAGTTTCAATAAGAGCACATACCCGTAAATTATAAGATGAAATAAGATCTCGGGCTGATTGTTGGTGGCCTTCTTTGTTAAGACCATGCACATTCCAACTTGCGATAGGGATCATCTAATAACCTCTATAGGGGCTGCATTCATAGGACCCGCGACGATTCCACTTGTTCAATATCTCGTTCAATGTTATCATCAATATTCAATTCCTCCAATATAGAAAAAGGATTATGATCATACATCTCATCCTTTTCCATAGAAGAAGAATCTGGTTGCGTACTCTTCATGATAGGAGAATTTGAGTGTTTAGAAATCACCTTATCCTCACGTGACACCTCCTTCTTCTTAGAACGCCCTTGTTGACACCAAGAATTATCCACATTAGGTTTTGGTACATAGACATGTACCGGCTTTGGACGTTGGACAACCTTCTTCATTAATGGACAATTTCGGTCTACATGGCCAAAAGAATTACACTTCCCACAAGCAGCCGGCTTCCATTCATATTCAAGTTCCACCTTACACGTCCCATTATATTCCCCATTTGCTGAAGGAAGAAACATGAAGATATGATCGAGTAGTTTTGCATTAACACTTATCATGACACATACAAGCATAGTCAATCCGTTCCATTGATGAAGTAATAGCGTCCGAGTATAATGGACGACCAACAGCACTCGCCACTATAGGAACCTCCTTATGACTACGCTTCTCCAAAGACATACCTTCCCTCCATTGTTCCGGAATTTGACCCAAATAGGAACCTCCTTATGATTACGCTTCTCCAAAGACATACCTTCCCTCCATTGTTCAAGAAATAATGGCTGTCTCGAATAAATCCAAGGACCACCCTCGATAGTATCCATAAGACAAGCATCCGAATCAAATTTAAAGAAATAGAAGCCATTAGATGTAGCTTTTACCTCTTTCAGACCTTTTCAAACTGAATGTGCATAACTCTTAACCCCCATGAATGGAAGTTTCTTACCAAGAAAGTAACCCACAACCGTGTGCGGGAATCTTTTCCTTCCCTCTTGCGCAACTTTCCATGATGGACGAACAAAGACATTGCCATTGATAATTTCGGGCTGAATATACTTGAGAGAAATTCGACTAGACTTTGAATGTGAATTTTTAAATCCATCTTCACCATTTTTGTTCATCTTAATATTGCCAAAGTAATGTGATCCGAATCTGGACTAAGAGTAGGGGAAAATTCAATTTCCAAAACTGCCAAGATTCCTTCCTTTTGTGTGAGATTTGATGTCTCCTCAATCAAAGGAGTCTTCTTCTTGTCATGTATGGATGAAAATAATATTATTTTCGTCCGCCACCACCACCATTGATGAAGAATCACCAGCCATATCACCATATTTACGCACTCCATTCAAATTTTCACGAATTAAAATGGGTGATGGAACTATATCTGCAAATTTTGAATTGTTTTGTAGATTCGATAATGGAGATTGATTTGTAACCATAGCAAGAGCCGATCTTGATACATCCGGAGATGGAGTTGCACGAAATTCTTCCTCTTTACCATCATAACCATCAACCCTTTTAACCAAATTTAAGAAATCAGGAATCTTAAAACTTTGATCAAAAGACAGAACACGTCGAGTAATAGTTTCAAAATCAGGCTAGAATTGTTGTAATGAAGGAGAGTTTGCATGAATTGATGAAGAAGATGAAAACAAACCACATGTAGAAGATGAATTCGCCATGAACTCACTAGAAAATTCAAAAAAGTTTAGAGAGAGCATTTTTTTCTAGAGGGAGAAAATCATTGATAATAGGGTTGAGGTAGATTGAGCGCTTGATTCGAAAACCTTGAAACAGTCTTTTAGCATTTGACAGACGGTTAAGACACTTCTTCATCTTCACTTGACTTCAGATGTTGATCTTTAACTTCATCTCTGATGGACTCACCTAGAATTATATCAGTGACTCGGTATCCAATACTTAGTCTAAAATCTACAAAAATAAAAATTACAAGCCTAACAAAACGATAAATTTTCAAACGCTTATACAAATGTTTTATGAAAGCATGAACTTACATTCTTTTGGGATCTAACATAAAATCCTATTCTTGTCATCATCAAAACATCTAACATGAAATTTCCTAACACACCCTTTAATCTAACATTTGAATTTCACCTTGCAATCCTTTAACGATATATGAGGTGAAATATGTCTCGATTAAGACATCTAATGCAATTTATGAAATTTCAGAATTGAGTCTTAATATATGACCCCCACTTACTGGGAAGATGCCATATATTAGATTCAATTCTTAATTCCATTAAGCTTAGTGGAGGGACAAGACGTCTAGCGCCCCTTTCTAACTTAGTATCATTTTTGTTTGGGAGATATGTTCTAAACATTTATCTCTGTCTCAATTTGCACATTATCAAAAATTTATAGCGCAAGCTAAGAAAATAAATGCTACATACATGAATGAACATGCATCAAAAGCTATAAAAATCACATGTATCCATAGGCTTTTTCTAGAGGGCCCAAGCCAATGGATCATTAAAAAGAAAAAACTAAACTATTCTTCTCATGCTCCATGCTCCTTTTTCAAGGCCTATCCTAATTCTATCTATTACATAAGAATTTTTTATATCTTATACATAATTCTAAGAATAAAATAATGGGCTCAAATCCGGCCCTTACATCCCATAAAAAGAAATACATCCAAAAAGAAACCTAAGCCCATGGATAATGTCACAATCACATAATACATGCTCGAGATAAATAAAACGATGTTGGTGATTAAGTTCACAATTAATTTGTCCAACTAATTACTTTTCGAATAAAATTCCAAATTTTATTCTTATTTATGATAATAAACCATCTAGTGAGAATTTATTATTTAAATTAATTAATTAATTAAAATACTCCAAGAATTATTACTTAAATAATTCATATTCAATAAAAACTAATTGGGCTCGATTTCATCAAATTTAAATCACCAACCCACTGGCACATTTAAATTTAACGAGTTTGGCCCAAAACTAATTTATTGATTGTCTAATATTTTAATCAAACCAATTTGGGCTTATTTAATTAAAACCCAGGTCATCATCCTTTTGATCAACCCGGATAATTAAAATAACCCAAAACCCGTTCATTAAAAATTAGACCCATTTTTGACATGACCCGACCCACCCGACCTGGGTCAAGACCCAGGCCCCCATGGGCCTGGCCATGCGCACGTGTGTGTGCGGTGTGCCTAGCACACGGCACGGCCTTGCGCACAGCCTAGGCACACAGCGAGCAGACAACGCATGTCGTGCGCCTCGCACATGTCTCATGGTTTTTCAGCCCCATTTCTCACACAACTTGCTTTTTTTCGATTCACTATATTATCATGCAATAATATCTAAGAAAAACGCAGAAAAATCATGGCTTAAAATCATAAATACATCATCATATTCATCACGCTTCAAAAACACAAAAACACATAAAATCACATTTTTGATTAAATACAAAAATCAGAGATTGGCTCTGATACTTACATATAAAACGCAGCGGAAGATTAATCCGATGATGGTTTATCTCCGATTTCATGTATTCAAATCATGTTTGAGAAAAGTGTACCTTTCTTCGCGTAATTGGAATTCTGAACCGGCTTTGGATCCTTTTTCTGAACAGCGAAACAGCCACTGCCTCTAAATCACCACGCCGGAATTGAAAGCAAAAAATCTTCTTTTTCTTCTTTTTTGAGGATGGCTAGAGAGAGAGAGAGAGAAGTGGAACTCTTGACTTGGAGAGAAAGATAATAAAAGAGGCTAAGGTTAATATTTATACTACACAAGAAATAATTAACCTAACTAAACTAAGACTTTGTGGAAGCCCACTTGGGTGTTTTTTATGCCCTCGAGCTTAGTCCAATTTTGTGGTTTTATTTTAATTAATTATTTAATTAATATTATTTATCCAATGAATAAATTAATTAAATAACTAATTAATCGACGTGAAATCTATAATTAATTTCATAAAGAAATTAATTAACACATTAAATTAATTATATAATAAAATCATCTAATGATTAACTAATTAATTGCGATTTCAAATACCGAAAAATCTCTCAAGTCTTATTTCATAATTTTTCCTTTGCAATTCCTTTAAGTGCGGCTCTTTAGGTTCTTCTTAAAAGGCAATTAGGAGGAAACCAAAAGAATGTTGGTAACACCTAGCCAGTCCCGTGGCCCACATCGTATCCCAATTGAGAACGAATGAATAGGATCAGTCCAAACTTTTCACGATGTGAATACCGTGCGAGTATAAACCCCTTATTCATATATCCTTGTCAAGTCATGGTTTAGTCAAACTCACAGAACTTGACCATATGCTCAGCTCATAATGAATCTCTTATGCTTTGGCCAATGTCTTTGAGTATACTTTCATGTCCAACGTGAGTATCTCTTATGCTTTGGCCAATGTCTTTGATCTCACTCATTCATGACTGCATAGGATATTAAGCTCATTCACTTATGAGAGAATATATTCCATTTTGCTAATCAGTTAAGATTGCTACTTGCCCATCAAGCCGCACTTCGAGGTCGACCCCATCAACGGGTGAATTAGATCTAACTACTTTAATGGCAGACTTGATGTCACATGCACATCTTCAACGTGATTCCTCAGGTCTAAGGTGTTAGGATTATGCCATCAGATGCCATAAAGGATAAAATGATAGGCTTGTAATGAACTTAACTGATATTTATAATAAAATGCATTATTTAGTTTTCACTTAAATGTTATCTGCATCTATAAGTTGTGTAAAATCTTTTGTCCATCTTTTCACTGTGATCCCTCTACTTCCTATGGGATAGGAAGATTGGCACTAGAGAGATCGATCTTGATTACTAAAACTAGTTCGCAAGTAAAATGAAGTCTTTAATGGACAAATAAAGACTTAGAACACTTGTACAATCTTAGCTTTGACATGGGCGTGCCAGTCGAGTACCATGGGATTGGTGGGAGCTTAAGATTGTAGGCACATCAATAGAAAGGATATACTCGAACACAACTCGCATCGGTTGTCACATGGGTTTTCACTTCAATGACAGAACTGATTATGCGTAATAGGTATAAGTGAACCTTTTGACCCGAAGTATTAGGCTTTAGATGCACTTGTGACGTCAAGTATTTCACTAGAGTAGTTAGACCCAATTCACCCGGTTGGTGGGGTCGACCTCGAAAAGCGGCTTGATGGGCAAGTGGTAGTCTTAGCTGATATTTAATATGTGATTTGTTCTCTCATAAGTGAGTGAGAAAGTATTTCTCTAAATTTTCATGATTTCTCTAAAATTGAAATCGAAATTCTGGATATCCCCGAAATTTCCATCGAATTTTTTCTAAATTTACTACTCCAAAATCTACACCGAAATCGAAATTTAATACCTTGGTCGGAAGAAGAACACAGACAACATTTGAACGCAGAGTTACAGACACTTTGCGAGCATAAACTTTATGCGAAATTCATTAAGTGTAAGTTTTGACTAACTAAAGTAGCCTTCTTGGGTCATATCATATCCGGTGAAGGGATTTCGGTCGATCCTTCTAAAGTAGAGGCAGTGCTAGACTGGAAGAGATCAGTAACTGAGGTGAGGAGCTTCTTGGGTTTATCTAGGTACCACAAAAGATTGTCCAAGATTTTTTAAATAGAGGCTTCGTTGTCTGGGGTAACTCAGAAGAATAAACCCTTTGTATAGACTAAAAAGTGTTAAAATAGCTTTCTAGAGCTCAAGGAACAATTGAGAATTGGACCCATTTTGGCACTGCCAGATGGCTCTAAAAATTTCATCGTGTATACGGATGCCTCGAAGATTAGTCTAGGATGTGTGATGATGTAAATGGATAGGGTAATAGCCTATGCTTCAAGGAAGCTGAAGAGATATGTGCAAAACTACCCCACATATGACTTGAAGCTAGCAATGATTATATTTGCCTCAGGATAATGGATTCGGGGCCACACTTGTGATATTCACTAACCACAAAGTCTAAAGTGTCTCTTCTCTCAAAAGGACTTAAACACGAGACAACGACGATGGATGGAGTTACTTGAAGATTATGACTGCTAGATTCAGTACCATCTAGGCAAGGCTAACATGGTAGCAGATGCCCTAAGTCGTAAAGTACAAGTGGCCCTAGTTATTGCAAGTGGCCCTACTTATTGCAAGTGGTTACACTAGAGTAAAACAAGATTATTGATACTTTCCAAAAGATATGGTGTGAGTGACTTCGAGAGTAATGTTCGCCAACATCTCAATGTGACCAACGATTGTCCAAAGGATTAGAGAGGCGCAAGGAAAAGATGAGACACTTCAAAAGATTTAGTCAAATGTTCTGGGTTCTACTAGGACTAACTTTATCATAGATAGAGATGGGATTTTAAAATACAAAAAAAAAAATAGAGTTTGTATTCCAAAGGATGAAGAATTAAGGTGAATCATCATTGATGAAGCTTAGGTACACCATTCATCCTAGGGGTAACAAGATGTACTAAGACTTAAAAATGTTCTACTGGTGGGTCAACAAGAAATAAAAAGTTGTTGACTATGTTCAAAGATGCCTTACGTGCCAACAAGTAAAAGCAGAACATCAACAACTCACTGGATTGTTTCAAACGCCAGAAGTACTAAAATGGAAGTGGGAAATGATACCGATGAATTTTATAATACAACTACCGATGGCTAGAGATTACAGCAATATCTGGGTAATTGTTGGTCGCATGATTAAGTCAACACCTTTGCTACCTGTTAAGTCGTCCTATGTAGTTGATAAACTAGCTGAAATCTATATAGATTAGATAGTGAGACGAAACGGGATACCTCTCAGCATCGTATTCGATCGAGACCCAAAGTTTACTTCTCAATTGTGGAAATTAGTACAGGAAAATTTAGGATCGAAATTGAATTTCAGCACTGTAGCACACATGTGACACTCTAAATTTTCAAATAGGAATTTTAATTATTTTTATTATCGGTTAATTGTAATTTAAAGGATTATTTACTTAGAATCATGGGGACCAATTTTAATATTGACTGGACTAGAATGAAATAAAATCTGTATTTTGGGGCTGCCGAATATATGTGAAAAAGAATTTGGATTTTACCACACTACCTCGAATTTTTGGGGTTAAAAGAATTAAATGTAAAGTTTCTAGATGTTAAATTGTAATTTCTATAACATTATAATATTCTTGCAAAATATCATAGTGAACTGGGACACGTGCCACCTCATTGTTTTATCAAAATGCCACTCCACCTCTTTATACATGTACATTCATAGAATACATGGCCCTATATAATATATACATGAACCAGTATGTTCATTTTTCCCTACCTGCAAGGTACGTCCTGCTGCTCTTCTTTTCCTTTCTGCTTGTCTTTGTTTATTATCTGCTGATTTAATTCTTCATTTTTTTAATTCAAACTCTTAATCATTTAACTATTTATCAAGGTACTTGTTAATAATTAGTGCAATACCATTTCATTTACTAATTACAGAACAAGAAAGTAGTATGTTACTCTTGAGATATACAACTGATTATATATTTTCTAATCAATTAATTTTAGTGAGATACTTATTGTTACAAGATAATATTTATTAAGTTAGTAATTATTTAGTTTACTACATTAGTAAGTGATTTATTAAACTAGTGAACTATGATTTGATTGGTTTATTTCATAAATCAAGATTTAAGTGCCATAGTTATTTTACCCTCCGGTTTAGTTGAACAGATCGATTCGTAAATTGAAATACTCAAAAAAGTGTGTTGAACTTAATTAGATGGACACCAGGATAAATTAGTATCTAATATGGTATTTACATTTAGGTGCATGATATATCCATTTCTTAAAGAGACTTGGCTACAGGATTATTATAGAGATAAATTGCGAGCCAAGCAGTGACCTATTTAGTCATGTGGGTACTTTGTTTATTAGTTTATTTGATGATGCCATATTTAGTGTCATTCATATTGTCATTCATATAGGTAAGATTATATCATAAATGTGTTTTCATTCTGTAAACACGCCTGTTCATGTTAACTCATGTGTTTTACTTTATCGCACTTGTGATCGTCATTGCACGTTATACTTGTAATATGAGTGTAGTACTTTATCTCGCTCCGGAATGGCTTATTGATATTTGAAAGATCCATGTCGACATTGAATGTGTGACGTCTCCTGCTAGTATGGGACAGTGGAAAGACGAATCACAATCAATGCCATGATTGATATTGGCCCAGTATAATACTTTATCTCGCTTGTGCACGAAATGTGATACGATATTGATTGTTGTTATCTGGGCCTAAGTTGCAGCATGGAGGTTGTGACCCTTGCGGGCAGCATCGGGCTTGTCGTAATGGTTGGTCACAGCCATGGTTAACGATTCCACTCCCATGCATGGACGGAGCGTATCATGGCAATGGGGTCGTAGATTTAGACATGTACCGGGCATGTCAGTGTTTTTAGCAAGGTCGCTCCTTGCATTTGGTGAATAAGGTAGTTATTTTGAAGCAGGAGTTAGGTTGTCAACAGAATTGTATCCTTCATTGTTTGATATACCTCAATTGGAAGTGAAGAATCTTGGTCCCAAGTGGCATACGAAAGGGTCTAGAAGGGAGGGTTGAATAGACCCTGAAGTCTTTTTCGACTTCAAAAAGTTTCGTATTACTTTGAAGTGTTTGAACGGTTGTAAAGCTTAGCACTACGTCAGGTGCTTAAGAAAAGATAACTTAGACTTAGTGATTTCAACAATTCCCATAGTAGGGTAATGTTTCAATCGCTTAATCAGGGTTAGCACAGCGGAAATGATTTTATAGCTTAGCGTTTTCTTTAACTTAAATTAGTCGCTTAACTATTTTAAATGCTTTTTCAAGATACAATTTTAAATAACACAAGATATTATAAAGTCACTTCTTCTCCTATGCACTTAGAGGAATTCACTAGTTCGATTATCGAAGAGTCACACAGAGACTTCTACAAAACAGATGAAAGGGAAGACGATCTTGAGCTCCTTGATCACACAGACTTCAGCACCAATAGAGATCTTTTTCAATAAGCTTCTCTCACACTGAAATGCTACTTGTAGAATCAACAAACTTTCTCACACAGATAAAAGATGTTGAGGGTTTTGTCACGGGTTTGTTTGATGTTGGAAAGTTCAAACAACTTGGGATATCTCAATAGGAGTTTAGGGTTCTTCTATGAAGAGGTTTGAGGTATCTATGATTGTCTTTGGAATGTATATGTAAAGGCTTGATGGATTTTGACTATGGAGTTTGTAAGATTTTTCTCTCAAGTAATTTCAGCAAAGTCTTGACCTTTTTCTTGTGTATGTACGTGTATTTAGGGTTTGCTGAAGGATACTATTTATAGGGTTTATTTGGATTTGTCCGTTGGACACATGTGAGCGCGTGTACCTCATGCAGCACGTTAAAACAGTCCCTTTCTGACATTCCTGAAATTCTGCTGGTTCTGATTGGATAGGAGCAGGTTTTGAACTCTAAAATCTGACAGTCTAGTCAAAAGGTGGCTTGTCCACAAGTCATAATAGCTTATCACATTTAATGCACTTATCAGACATTTAATGCATTTGAATTTATTTCCCGTTGGAAATAAATGTCCGTTGATGATTGCATTTAAGTCCTTCATGATATGAGAATTTATTTCAGGTGAATCTGATCCTTGATCACTTGAGTGCTTTGAGCGCTTGATTCATAAATCTTGAAACTGTCTTTTAGCATTTGACAGACAAATCTTCATCTTCACTTGACTTCAGATGCTGATCTTCAACTTCATATCTAATAGACTCACCTAGAATTCTACTAGCGACTTGGTATCCAATATACTTAGTGTAAAATCTACAAAGATAAAAATTACAAGCCTAACAAAATTACAAACTTTCAAACGCTTATACAATTGTTCTATAAAAACATAAACTTACATTATATTTTGGGGTCTAACATAAAGTCTTATCTTGTCATCATCAAAACATCTAACATGAAAATTCCTAATAAAGGACCTAAGTGCTACACCAGGACACAATCTCAGGAACCACTATGAGTGACTCTAGTGCTTGGCTGAGGGAAATCCGGTGGTAGCCACCACCTCTAGAATCCTTCACTAACAATTGAGTGTTATGTGTTATCAGCTTTCCTTATTCATTAATGATTATTGCATTGTTTGACTGTTATCATATTATCAATGATCACGCATCATGACATATATATGGATATATATATATATATATATATATATATATATATATATATTATGATTTCATGCATAACCCCGCACTTGCACACACTGCACTCACTGAGCTAGTAGCTCACCACTCATGTCTCCCCTTCCCCAGATTAAATATGAAGATTATTGACAAATAAATGCAACCTAATTAAGGTCGCGAATTGTATATGAATTATGGGAGTGGTCCGGGAAAACATATATTGATTGGGTGGGACCAAACGTGCGTGGATGTTCGTATTGTTCATGAAGCTGAACAGATTATTCATTGCCAAATTACTTCTCTTGAGGATAATTTGAGTGTATTTATTTCTTTTGCATATGGGCTTAATACTATTGGTGAAAGAAGAGAGCTTTGGGATAATAGCTTGGCCTATTCGGAAATACGAGTTGATGATGCATGGGCTGTTTTGGGAGACTTTAATGCTGTTATAGATGAAAGTGAAGCCTTGGGAGGAAGGGCGGTGGAGGAAACTAGTGATGAATTTCAAGCTTGTCTTTCCGCATCGGATCTTACTACTCTTCCGATGGAGGGATCGTGGTATTCGTGGCATAATCAAAGTGATGGTGTTGCTAGCAAATGGCGTAGATTAGATAGCGTGGTGGCTAACCCTATTTGGTTTACAAGATTTCCGACATTGGCATACTCTTGTCTACCTCCTAAAACCGACGATCACTCGCCTATTGTGTTCAAAACTACTATGGGCAGCCGGGGCAAAAGGTCATGGTTTCGGTTTGATAACTATAGAGCGGATTCAATAGCTTTTTTATCAACAGTGGAGAGGATATGGAAACACAAAATTCATGGAGTGCCAATGTATGCTGTAATTCGTAAACTTAAATCGTTGAAACCGTTGTTCAAAGAGATGCGAAGGCGTAAAGGGAATCTTGGTGTCAATGTACTAGAGGCGATGCAGTTCTTGGAAATTGTTCAAAGAATACTTGCGAATTACCCTACTTTCGAGCCCCTTAAGGAGTTAGAGAAAATATGTCGAGCAATATATACCAAGGCGGTCTCTAATGAACAATCCTTTCTCAATCAAAGAGCAAAAGTGGCATGGTTGAAAGATGGGGATCAGTGTACGTCTTTCTTTTTTAGACGTATAGAGCTTAGACGAGCCAAATCACGCATAAACCGTATTGAAGGCTCAGGAGGTGAGGTAGTGGATGATCCAACTCTTGTACGTAATGAAATTGTTGCATTTTATGAGAAACTACTTGGTGATTCGATTAATCCGGAGGTGGAGGCTGGCACTCTTGAGTCATTTATCAATAAAAAGCTCTCATTCGAAGATGCTATAGCCACGATCCGACCAGTTACTTCTAGAGAGATAAAAGAGGTTATATTTGGACTCAATGATAATAAGGCTCCGGGCCCGGATGGGTATAATGCACTATTCTTTAAAAAGGCGTGGGATGTGATTGGTAATGAAGTATCAGATGCAATTATTCATTTCTTCCATACAGGGCAGCTCGTGCGAGAGATTAATTCCGCTATTATATCCCTCATTCCTAAAGTTGAAATGCCAAAAAATCCCAAGGAGTTTAGACCGATCTCGTGCTGTAATGTTATATAAAAGGTAATATTTAAGATAATGGCGAACCGAATGTGTGAATACCTTGACCAGCTTGTTGATACGAACCAAACAGCATTTGTCCCGGGGAGACGAATCAGTGATAATGTGCTATTAGCACAGGAATTGCTACATGGGTACAACCAAAAAAACCTCCCGGCTAGATGTGCTTTCAAGGTTGACCTCATGAAGGCTTATGACACGGTAGAATGGAGCTTTGTGCTGGAGATGCTTAGAACAATGAATTTTCACCCTATATTCATTGGATGGATTAGAGAATGTATGACCACTCCAGCGTACTCAATAAACATTAATGGGACTGCCGAGGGCTATTTTCGGGGTAAGAGAGGATTACGGCAAGGAGATCCAATATCCCCGTATATTTTTGTACTAGTTATGGAGGTGCTGCATGGAATGGTGGGGAAATGCATATCAGAAACACCAAGGTTTCAATATCATTGGAAATGCCATCGTACCAAAACAGTAATGCTAAGTTTCGCCGATGACCTACTTTTTTGTCATGCAGATTCTACTTCTATTGGTGCTCTTAAGAGGGGGACGGAAATGTTTGGGAGATTATCGGGGCTCAAAGCGAATCAAAATAAAAGCAATATGTTCATTTCTTCAAAGGCTAGACCGGATAGTGCAACCCTAAGTCAGATGGTGGGTTTTCCCATGGGACAGCTCCCGGTTCGTTATCTTGGGGTACCTCTTATTACTTCAAAGCTAACCATTTCAGATTGTAAGCCGCTCCTTGACAAAGTGGATAAAAGAATAGGCTCTTGGACCAACAAGTCTCTATCGTATGTTGGCCGTGTGCAACTTATCAAATCAGTACTTGGATCTCTTCATGTGTATTGGGCAGGTATGTTTATTCTACCAAAGAATATCGTACATACTATAGAAGCAAAAATGAGGCATTTCTTGTGGCATGGTTCGTCTGATACGGGATTTCAAAGGTGGGTTGGGAAACAGTTTGTTTGACACAATCGGAAGGAGGGCTTGGTATTACTCCTCTTCTTCCTCAAAATCAAGCACGAATGGTTAAACATATTTGGGCTTTGCTTGTTGATAATGGAACATCGGTTTGGGCTGCTTGGGTTAAAGAAAATAGATTGAGGAATGAATCGTTTTGGAGTGCTCCTATCCCTTCATCTTGTCCATGGAGTTGGAGACAACTACTTAAGTTGAGACCACATATTTAGCATGCTTTTCAATATAACATTGGTGAGCACAATTTTTTCTTATGTAAGGACCCTTGGCACTCGGATGGGGTCCTTGGCTCCAAATATCCGAATGTATCTCTTCATACGGGGCTGCCTAGTGACGTGAGAGTGAATAGAGTGCTTATACAAGGAGTATGGGAATGGCCATCAAATACTAGATTTGAAATTCAGAGGATAATGGAATCGCTCCCATCTACTCATCCTGGTAGAAACGATTGGATTAGTTGGAAATTGACCAAATTCCGTAAGTTTACAACGGCTTCAGCTTATAAAATCTTTCATGTGGATAAGCCAAAAGTAGCATGGTCAGATCTACTAATGGGACCGGGGAAGATCCCTCGCAATCTTTTTATACTATGGCTGGCCATTCGCGAGAGGTTACCTATGCGGGAGAAGGTATGGATAGGACACGGAGAGACCAAATGTGTCTTATGCGATGAGAACAAGATTGAAAACCATAACCATATGTTTTTTGATTGCACATTTTCGCGTAAGTGTGTAACCAGCCTATATAGAGAAGTCAAGTTTATATGGCCTAGAATGACTTGGGGAAGCGGGGGCTGCACAAAGATGGCGAGGTAAACATTTGGTAAATTGCTCCTATTGTATCCTCCTAGCGACTTTGGTGTATTCATTATGGAGAGAACGGAATTCACGCATATTTGAATCTACTCATAAAACTCCGGAAGAGGTGGCTGCTCGTGTTCTAAACATAGTCAAGGATAAATTGCTAACCATGCAATTGGATGATTCGATACAAAGTAGAGCAGTGAAAAGATTATGGCATATAGCTTGGTAGATTCTTTTATTTGCATTGATTGTATAGTTTTTCTTTCTATTTGGTTGTCATGGATGTTGGCGTAGCTAGTGTGTTAGCTACATTGGTGCCGTAAGGGTCATTCCCTTATGCGCTTTCCTTGTACTTTTTTTTACTATATAATGAAATTGAACCTTTAACCAAAAAAATAAATAAATCAGATTCATGTAACAAAAATTCATGTCCTCTTTCACTAAAAGTTTTGTCGTTTAATTTTCTAGAGCTTTGAACCACATTATTGGATGTTCCGCGATTCGATTACCAAATAGGTGAAGTAGGGTGGGACAACACCCTTAAATCGATGGTGAATCCGAGTGGGCCATACAAATCTTTGATGATATGCTTAGAACTTGTATTTTGGGTGGAAAGGTTGTTAGAGCTCAACATAAGCACTAAAGAACAACGTGAGGACTACAACGAGGTCTATTATACAACAATGATAGACATTAAGAGTTCACTTAGATCTAGCGAATGAGATCTTCCAGGAAGAGATGTCCAAGAAGGGCCAGAGAAGATGATCACTTATCCAGCTTTATCTTTTCTTTATCTTCCAGTGCTTTTTGTTTATGTTTGTTTTTCTATTTTTTTTTTTCATTAAAGGTTCAATTTCATATATGTAAGTAAAGATGATACAAAAAAGCGCATAAGGCATTTGTCCCTTACCGCACCAACATAGCTAGCATACTAGCTATACCTACATCCAACAACACCGAATGAAAAATACACATCCAACAATTAACAAAGTATGAGCTACCAAGCTATATGCCATAATCTCTTTACCGCTCTACTTTGAAGAGAATCATCCATATACATGGTGAATAGCTTGTCCTTGACCAAGTTGATGATGCGTGCGTCAACTACTTTCGGGTTTTGTTGGTGATTATCAAAGATACGCATGTTCCTTTGTTTCCATAATGAATATACCAAAGTGGCTAGAAGGATGCTGTAGGAGCAATTTATCGAGTGTTTTCCACGCCATCTCCGAGCAGCCTATAAGATCCCTCTTCCCCAGTCCATTCGCAGCCAAATGAACTTAACTTCTTTATGTAGAATAGACAAACAACTTCGTGAATATTCACACTCAAAGAACAGATGGTTGTGTGTCTCAACCCTATTGTCATCACATAACACACATGTATCTTCCCCCATGACCTATCCATTCCTTCTCTCTCAATGGTAACCTTTCTCGTATAGCCAACCACAATTTACCTGAGTTGGTTAGTTTCCAGCTTACCCAGTCTTCTCTATACGGATAAATTAAAGGGAGATGTGAGCTTATTTGTTGTATTTCAAACCTCGTCGCCGCTGGCCATGACCACTGACCATCCACAATTACATTTTCAATCTTCACATCAATTGGAAGTCCCCCGTTAGTAGTGTTCCATTTCGATATTTCCTTCCAAGTATTCCATCAGTGTGCCACGGATCACGCCAAAGTAGGAATGTAGACCCGTTCCCGACGTATTGGAATGCATGTTGTATATAAGGGCTCAGTTTTAGTAATTGTCGCCAACCCCAGGAACATGAGGATGGAATAGATATGCTCCAAAAGGACTCATTCTTCAATCTGTTCTCTCTAACCCATGCAACCCAAACTGAAGAACCATTATCAACAAGGAGAGCCCATATATGTTTCACCATATGCGCCTGATTTTGTGGAAGGAGTGGGGTAATACTGAGGCCTCTCTCAGAAGTCTTCTAACATACCGTTTCCCATCCCACCTTTGAGTATCCTGCATTCGAGTTGCCATACCAAAGGAATTTGCGTATTCTTGCTTCAATATTACGGAGTATATTCTTCGTTAAAATAAACACTCCAGCCCAATAAACATTCAAGGATGATAACACTGAAAAAAAAGGTAAAAGGTCAATTTCATTAATAAACAAAATAAAGGTACAAGAAAACGGACAAGGATTTGCTCCTTGCGCCAAGATAGTTAACAACGACCTAACTATCCCTAACACCCACATCTACATAAAATTAAATATTACATATTACAAGAAAATTCACTACCAAGCTATACGCCAAAGCCTTCACAATGTTTAGTGCTTGAGCACTCACAAGTTCTGGTTGATGACTCTTTCCTTCAAAGATACGAGAATTTCTCTCCTTCCATATCATGTAGACAAGAGTAGCAAGAAGTATACGGTATGAGCAGTTAATGATATGCTTTCCTCTCCATCTCCGGGCAGCCCATTCTATACCTCGTTCCCAATTATGCATCGGCCAATTGAAATTGACCTCCTTCTTCACAATCGAAACACAATGGCTAGAAAAGACACACTCAAAGAAAAGATGATTGTGTGTCTCGATCACGTTTTGGTGACAAAGCACGCAATAATAGTTCCCATTACCAATCCAAGGCTTATCCCTCGTAGGAAGCCGTTGCTTTATGGATAACCAAAGTATAAAATTATGGCGTGGAATCTTCCCTGGCCCATGCAATAAACTCGCCCAAGTAATCTTTGGAACCTGAGGTTTGAATATCATAAAGGCAGATGCAGATGTGAACTTACCCGACTTTGTTAACCTCCAAGACACCCAATCTGATCTATTCACATGTATACAAGGTAAATTCGTTGTGATTTGTTGAATTTCAAACCTTGTGTTTGATGGCCACACCCAATCTAATCCTCTAATAACCGAACTCACCGTTGAGTCAATAGGCAGCCCTGTAAGGAGAGGACGATTACCATATTTCACAGTAAACACTCCTTCAGGATGCCAGGGATCTCTCCAAAGAGCAGTGTTTAACCCCGAACCAATATTATACTGAAAAGCATGTTGAATGTGAGGGCGAAGTTTAAGAATCTGACGCCAACTCCATGAACAAGATGATGGAATATTCATACTCCAAAAAGAATTGTTACGTAGCTTATTCTCCTTAACCCAAACAGCCCACACGGAAGCCCCTTCATCAGTCAAAAGTGCCCAAACATGTTTAACCATGAGATCTTGATTCTTTGGTAATAGAGGAGTAATACCGAGCCCCCCTTCATCCACCTTCAGACAAACCGTGTCCCATCCAACCTTTGCATAACCCGAAGTTGAACTTCCATACCACAAAAATCTTCGAAACTTGGCTTCAATACTACGTAAAATCCCCTTTGGTAATATGAAAATTCCCGCCCAATACACGTGTAACGAGGAAAGAATCGACTTGATTAATTGAACTCGTCCGGCATACGTCAGCGATTTGTTCGTCCATGATCCAATTCTCTTATCCACTTTCTGAAGGAGGGGTTTGCAATCTGATATAGTGAGCTTGGATGTAATCATAGGTACCCCTAAGTATCTTACCGGTAGACTTCCAATCGGGTAATCCACAACTTCCTTTAAAGCTTCTCTCTCCGGCCAAGCCTTAGCTGAAACAAAGATATTACTCTTGTTCGGATTAGCATGCAGCCCCGATAATCTAGCAAAAAGATCAGTTCCCCGTTTAATCGTTGCAATGGATTGAGTATCCGCATTACAAAACAGGAGGAGATCGTCTGCAAAACTCAACAACACAGTTTTGGTTCTTGCACATTTCCAATGGAATTTAAACTCACTATCTTCTTCAATATACCGTTCAATAATTCCATGCAAAGCTTCCATAACCAACACGAAGATGTACGGTGAGATAGGATCTCCTTGACGTAAACTCCGTTTACCACGAAAATAACCCTCAGCTGCCCCATTGATGTTAATTGAGAAACTCGGTGTAGTCATGCACTCCTTCACCCAACTAATAAACGTAGGATGAAATTTCATCGCCTCTAGAAGAGTAAGAACGCAATCCCATTCAACCGTATCATAAGACCGTATCATAAGCTTTCATCAAATCCACTTTGAATGCACATCTGCGTGGTAAATTCTTTTGATTATAACCATAAAGTAGTTCTTGTGCTAGCAATACATTATCACTGATCCTTCTCCCCAGTATGAAAGTCGTTTGAGATTTGTCAACCAATTTATTAAGATGATCCCTAAGTCGATTTGCCATAATCTTAGAGATCACCTTATAGATCACGTTGCAACAGGATATAGGCCTAAAGTCTTTCGCATGTTTAGGATTCTCTACTTTAGGTATGAGGGATATCATTGTAGAATTAATCTCTTTAACCAACATACCCGTTTCAAAGAAAGAGGAAATAGCTTTTGTGACTTCATCTCCGATGATAGACCATGCTCTCTTAAAGAATCTAGAGTTATATCCATCCGGTTCCGGAGCTTTTGTATCATTGATCCCAAACATGACGGCTCTAATCTCCTCATAAGAAACTGGTCGAACCATGTTGATTGCATCATCCGAGTCAAGCATCTTAGTGATAAATGGACTAAGAGAGTTGACATTCACATCAGGTTCAATCGAATGCCCTAACAAGTTTTCATAGAAAGCAACAATCTCCTTCCTTACTTGTAGTGGCTCATCAACCATCTCCCCATTCTCTCCTTGGATACGAGTGATTCGTGATTTTGCTCTCTGTGTAGCAATCTTCTTGAAAAAGAATGATGTACATTGATCCCCTTCTTTTAACCATGCCACTTTAGCCCGCTGTTTGAGGTAGGTTTGTTCATTATGAACTGCTCTCGAGTAAATCCACCGACAATAATTTTCAAGCACCATTAGCTGACTAAAATTGGGAAAATCAGCTAGTAGTGTTTGAACGACTTCAAGGAACCCCTTAGCTCTTTGCACATTCTCACCAAGATCTCCCTTTTGCCTCTTCATATCTATAAAAATTGGCTCAACCTTTTCAATTTACAAATGACCGAGTACATTGGTAAACCATATATATGATGTCGCCATACATGGCTTACCGAACTTAAAAACTCATTAGATTCAGCAACAACGTTATCAAATCGAAACCATGCTCCCTTACCTCTACGTGGATTGGCAAATTTAAGCACTAGAGGACAATGATCCGATGTCTTTGGGGCAAGATAAGAATACATAACTCCCGGGAAATTGCATATCCATTGAGGATTTGCAACTACCCTATCCAACCTTCTCCAAATACTAGCATCCCCTCGTTGTTGATTATGCCAAGAGAACCACGGCCCCTCCATAGGAATTGTGGTAAGATCCGATGCCGAAAGACATGCTTGAAATTCATCATTAACATCATCCTCCTCATTACCACCCAATCCTTCACTCGAGTCTAAGATTGCATTAAAGATGCCCATTAAAGTCCATGCTTCATCCACCCATAATTCAGAGACTCTAATAATTTCATCCCAAAGTTCTCTTGTATCCACAACCGTATTGTAACCATATACAAAAGAAGTGATCATTGAAGTATTATTCTCATGAGAAACAATACGACAATGAACAATCTGCTCCATAGAACCCAAAATATCAACAGGCACACAATAAGGGTCCCATCCTATCCAAATACGGTTACCAGGGCCATTAGAATAATCAATATAACATTGCCAAGTTTGTCTCAATCTACTACAAATACAAATAGCATTATTCTCCGTCACTCTCGTTTCAACAAAAGCACATAGCTTTAAACCATAAGATGAAATAATGTCCCGAGCCGATTCTTGGTGGTCCAATTTGTTTAGACCACGAACATTCCAACATGCGACTGGAATCATTTAACCACCTCTTTAGGGGCTGCTTGAGGACCCCTCGTATATATAGAATCACCATTCATTTCATCTTCATTTTCGTCATTCTCCTCTAGCTCCAAATCCACCAAAATATCAAAAGGGTTTCGATCATACACTCCGAACTCCTTTGATGTAGGAAAATTCATTATAGTACTAGACGTTGCATGGTTATCATTTCTTTCTCCCTTTGAAGTTTGCGTTTCCACCTCCAATATATTCACCGGATCTTTGCCTTTATTAGTACGTGCCTTTTTATGCACCTTCCAATCATCATCTTTTGAATTTTTGGGTACATATATATGCACCGGTTTAGGACGTTGGACAGCTTTCTTGGCTAAGGGGCAAGAACTATCGACATGTCCAAAAGAGTTACACTTCTTGCAAAATGCCGGTCTCCACTCGTATTCAATATTCACCTTACAAGAACCATTATAGTCCCCTTCTTCCGACGGCAATAACATGAACACATGATCCAAAAATTTCGAAGTTATGTCAACAAGTACACAAACCCGAGCATAATCCAATCTCTCCATAGTTGATGTAAAAGCGTCCGAATAAAGTGGACGTCCCACCGCACTCGCCACGTTACTAAGGCCTTCTAATGTCCAATACTCCGTAGGAATGTTACGAAATTTTACCCAAATTGTGACTTCTTTATGAACATGTTTTTCCAACGACATTCCTTCTTTCCAACGTTCCAGGAATAATGGCTGACCCGATAATAGCCATGGACCACCTTCAATCACAACATTCATACACTCTTCCGATTCAAACTTGAAGAAATAAAAGAAGTTTGATGTAGCTTTTACTTCCTTAAGTCCCTTCCAAACTGAAAATGCATATTTCTTGACACCCATGAACAGCAACTTCTTCCCAAGAAAATAACCAACAGTCGTGTATTCCCATCTTTTCATGCCTGCCTTTGCTACTTCCCATGTTGGGCGCACAAAAGTATTGCCTTTGATAACTTCAGGTTTGATATAATGAAGATTGGTGCGAGATGATGAAGAAAACGAGTTCAAATGGGCTGAATTTTGATGGGTATTGACTTTGATATTACCAAAGTATATGTTATCCAAATCAGGATTGAGGCTAGGATTTGATTTGCTTTCCAAATCTGCCAGGATCTCTTCCCTTTGATTGATTGTGTTTGCCTCCTTCCCTAAGAAAACCCTAGGAGACGCACGCTCCTCATCCAACCTTCTAGGGTTTGAACTCGAAACCCTAGCTTCTTCCTCCACATTTGATTGAATTTAATTAGCAATATGAACTTTCTTTGTTCCAAAATTCCACTTATTCCTCATCAATTCCGGCGAGGGGACCACATCAGCAAATTTTGAATTGAAAGGTAATTCCGAGATAGGAGATTCGCTATTCACCAATGCTATGGTTGACCGGGATACATCAGGAGATGGAGTAGATCGTCCCTCCTCCTTACCATTGACGCCTTCAACTCTTTTAACCAAATCAAGAAAATCCGGAACTATGAAAGATTGATTAAAAGTTGGAATCCTATGAGTAATTGTTTCAAAATCTGGTGAAAAACGTTGTAGAGATGGAACATTTGCATGAATTGATGTAGAAGATGAGAATAATCCACATGTAGATGATGAATTAGCCATGAACAATTTCGAAAATTCAAAATATTTTAGAGAGAGGTGAGAGCATTTTTCTAGAGAGAGAAAGTTACTGTTTCTCACTTTTATGATAAGACTGATTTTATCAATTGAACACGTCCCGCATAAGATAACGACTTATTCGTCCAAGATCCGATCCTTTTATCCACATTATCAAGTAGTAGCTTACAATCAGCAAGTGTAAGTTTAGAAGTGATAAGTGGAACACCAAGATATCTAACCGGAAGATTTCCCATCGAGAAGCCACAACCTATTGCAATTGTTTAGTATTCGGTCTCGCCTTCTTGGACAAGAATATGTTACGCTTTTCTGTATTAGCTTTCAGCCCCAATAGCATTCCGTACCTTTTAAGAGTTTCGATAGAATGAGTATCTGCATTGCAAAACAAGAGGAGATCATCCGAAAAACTAAGCATGATAGTTTTAGTACGTTCACATTTCCAATGGTATTTGAATCCCGAATCTTCTTCAACAAATTTTATAATAATCCCATGTAGCACCTCCATGACAAGGACGAAAATGTATAGGGAAATGGGATCCCCTTGACGAAGACCTCGTTTCCCTCTAAAAGTAACCTTCGGCAGCCCCATTGATATTAATAGAGAAAGATGGAGTAGTCATGCATTCCTTCACCCCATACAATAAATGTCGGATGGAAATTCATAGCCTTCAAAACCTCAATTACAAAGCCCCACTGGACCGTGTCATAAGCTTTCATGAGATCTACCTTGAATGAGCACCGAGTCGGAAGATTCTTTTGATTATAACCATGCAATAATTCTCGTGCCAATAGAACATTATCATTGTTTCTTCTCCCCAGAATAAACGCCCTCTGCGTTTTATCAACCAACTTCTCAAGGGACCATAATTTTCGAAATAACCTTATAAAGAACATCAACACGAAATAATAGTGGAGTTGAGCTCTTTAACCATCTGACGTGTTTGGAAGAATTGTGATATTGCTTCTGTCACCTCTTCTCCAATAACATTCCACGCCCTTTTAAAGAATATTGAATTGTATCCATCTTGCCCCGGCGCCTTATTGTCATTAAACCCGAAAATAACATCTTTGATCTCTTGTGCTGTAACAGGCCTGGTCATATGTAATGCTTCTTTCGGCCGTAATTTTTTATGGATGAACAGTTCAAAGATTCCATCAGATAATTCCGGATCAATAGATACCAAGCAAATTTCTCATAAAATGAGACAATTTCATTGCGAACAAGCAACGAATCATCAATATCCACACCTCCAATCCCTTCAATACGATTAATGCGTGATCTAGCTCTCCGGCCAGCCATCCGTCTAAAGAAGAATGATGTGCATGGGTTACCATCTTTCAACCAAGCAATTTTTGCCCTTTGCTTGAGAAAGGATTGCTCATATGATACCGCCGTAGTATATAAAATCCGACACAATTTTTTAAGCTCCAAGAGAGGCTCAAAAGTGGGTTTCTTTGCACAATCTCAAGAAACCAACTCATCTCTTTAACATTGGCTCCAAGATCACCTGTACGCCTTTTAATCTTCTTAAAGCTAGGTTTCAACAACTTGAGTATGCAAATAACAGAATACATTGTCACTCCATAGAGATTATGCTTCCAAACATCTTCAACCATTGGCATGAAATCCATGAATTCCGCTATAAAATTAGCAAAACGAAACCACGGATGTCTCATGGGCAAAAGTCCTCCCTTAGAGTTATGTATTTCATATCTCTTAAGGACTTTCTCTAGGTAGAGCACTTGAGAGAGACCTATCATTTTATTCGCTCTATCTCTATATAGACAAATTCGCAGAATGTAGGTCACTTCTTCCAAGTCTTTCATGGAGATCGTGCTTGAGAGCCGTGTCTTGACTGAAGCCTATGTCATTCCCTATAAGTAGTATGTCATCTACGTATAGAACCAGGAGTGTCAACTTGCTCCCACTGACCATTTTGTACACACATGGTTCGTCTTCATTCTTGATGAAGCCATATTTCTTTGCTTCTTCATCGAACCTTAGATTCCTGCTCCGAGAGGCTTGTTTTAGACCATAAATGGACCTATTAATTTTGCAAACTTTTTGGGAATCTGCTTCGGATATGAAGCCTCTGAGCTGTTGCATATAAATGTCCTCCATGAGGTATCCATTTAGAAATAGGGCCTTCACATCCATTTGCCAGATTTCATAATCCAAGTTTGGAGCTATGGTTAGCAAAATTCTAATAGATTTGATCATGGCTACTGGTGAAAGGTTTTCTCATAGTCAATGTCCACCTTACCATCCGGACCAATCCTTCTCATATAGATCCATTTGCATCCAATTGGTCTTACTCCATTTCGTAGATCAGTAAAAGTCAAGACTTAGTTCGAATACATAGAATCAATCTCTGCTTTCATAGCCTAAACCCACTTTGAGGAATCTATATCCGTCGCCGCTTCGTCATATCCAGAGGGATCATCTCCATGGCTCCCTTCTGCAACAACATACAGATAATGAATAATGTTGTGTATCGTGCAGATAGCCATATCTCTCAGGTGGATGAGATACTCTGCTAGATCATCGCTGCGACGATTGTGTCAAATTGGGTTCTGATTCTTGAACTAATGTCTCCGAAGGGATGTTATCTTGTTCTTCCAGAAAGAACAATCTTTCTACCTGCACCATCTTCTCTAATGAATTATTCTTCAAGAAAGTGGGCTTTCAAGGCCACGATGATCCTATGATCATTTTGCAGGTAAAAGAGGTATCTCATCGAATCTATGGGAAAATCGATAAAACATCCTTTCAAGGATCTATCCTCCAGTTTCTCTAACTTGGTCTTCTTTACATATGCTAGGCAACCCCATATCTTTATGTACTGGAGACTAGGCTTTCTACTACATATTTCATATGGTGTTGTGGAAACAGATTTCGAGGCACATTTGTTCAGAATATGCACAGCTGTAAGCAAAGCATGTCTCCACAAGGAAATGGGTAAATCAGTGTAGCAAAGCATGGAGCGTATCATGTTCAACGGAGTACGATTCCTTCTTTTTGCTACCCCATTGAGTTGTGGAGTTGCTGTAGGAGTTAGTTGTAATACTATGCCTTGTTCTTTTAAGAACTCGTCAAACTCAGCACTCATGTATTCGCCACCTCGTTCAGATTTAAGTGTCTTAATACTGTGCCCAGTTTGTTTTTCAGTTAAAGCTTTGAATTCCTTGAACCATTCAAGTACTTCGGACTTGTACTTCATCAGATAAACTAGACCATACCTAGAGTGGTCATCTGTGAAGGTTATAAAGTACTGAAAACCTCCAAGGGCAGCATCGTTGATGGGTCCACAAACGTCAATGTGAATTAATCTTAAAACTTCATTTGCCCTTTCGAATGTCCAGTGAATGGTGGCCTAGTCATCTTGCATTTAAGACATGGTTCACACGTAGGATATGGGTCAGACCCAAGTGGACCGATAAGCCCACGTTTTTCCAACTCATGAATCTTAAATTCGTCGACATTTCCTAGTCTAAGGTGCCATATGAATTTTTGGTTTACTCCACTCCTGTTACGTTTCCTAGTCATAGTATTAACCATATATTGATTTCAGACATTCAAATAGTATAAACCATTAATTAAAGATGCAGAGCCAACACACTTATTTCCAAAATAAATATCACAGAAATTATGTTTAAAAGAAAACAAGTGTCTTTTCTTGACCAATACAAGAATAGAAACAATATTCTTGAGCCCATTGGGCAAAACTAGGCAATCATCTATTATAATTTGATGTCCCAAAAACAATGTAACAGAAGTAATTCCAATGTGCTTCGCAGCCACACCGAGTTCGCTTCCAACATTGATCATCACTTCCGTCTTATCTAGCTTTGTAGTTGCCTCCGGATCCTAGTTGAAAACACATATATGAGCATTAGCTCCGGAATCCAGAATTGAAGAAGTAGAAGATATCATCATAGAACAAAAAGTTCTACATCTGCTTTTAGCTTTGGATAGTCACGCTTCCAATGCCCTACTTCTTTGCAGTGGAGGCACATGTCTGTCTTCTTAGGACCCCTGCCCTTGAACATTTTCTTTTGGTTTGCCTTGCCTTTGGTCTTCCCAGAAGTATTTGCCACTCCCAGTTGCTTCTTGCCTCGTTTCTTCTTTTGAGTTTTTGAAATCTTAGTAGAAACGACCAAAGCAGTCTCTTTTGTCTTGGGGTCCATTTGTGATTGAGCATTTGTGAGTTTAATCAAAAGACCCGACAAGCAACACTCAATGTCATTCATATTGAAATTCACTATGAATTGCGAAAAGGACTTGGGTAGTGACTACAGGATGAGATCAGACTGCAGCTGGAAAGTCCATAGAGAAGTCGAGAGCCTCCAAACATGGAGATCATCTTCAAAACATAATCCCCAACTTTCTCTCCTTCCTTCATTTTCACCCCAAAGAGTTGGCAGGAAATCTCATAACGAGCAGTCTTGCTGTGCTCTCCGTAGAGTTCTTTTAGATGCACCATGATTTCAGCAGTTGTTCCTATCTTTTCATGAGATCTTTGCAGTTCGTTGGTCATCGATCCCAGCATGTACCCCTTTAACACGAGTGTCATCTTTTATCCAGTCTTCATGAGCAAAACTATCTTCAAAAGATCCGGGGTCCGAGACTTCAGGCATCTCTTCATCTAGCACATGTCCCAAAGATTCAAGGCTGTGGATTTTGTATCTAATCAACAAAATTTGGTCCAATGAGGAAATTTTTCTCAAGTAATATTGTCCATTGTGTAGGAAATAAACTGCAGAAAAATACCAAAATTTACGATTAGATGTGTTATTATGTACTTTCGCGTGAAATCAAGGATTTCAATATTTAGTTGATTCCCACTATTTTTTCTCGAAATATTGCACTCCCACTGCAATAATCGGAAACCTCATTGGATTGTTTTCATAGTGAGTGATTGAGTTCCTCAATGATCTAAACAAGTTGCAACCTTGAACGATATATGGCCGTTTAGATCATTGAGGTGATGTTACACATCAATCGGTCTAACCGATGGTTCAATCCCCTTTAGCTCATGGATCATTGAACCACAAACTTTTTCGATATATAGGTGATGATCCATCTAAGCCATTTATCCCATCAACTCCTTTCAGTCTAACAATTTAATCCTGCCTTGCAACCTTGAACGATATATGGGGTGGAATTCACTTTGACATGAAGGCATGAATCAAATGCACTAGAGAAGATAGAGTACCAAGTCTTGGTGTATGACCCCCTTATTCCAGGAAGATGCCATGCACTAGAAATGAACCCACCTTCTAAAGTTTGATAGAGAGCTAGGACATCCGATGCCCCTTTACTTACCCAGTATTTTTGATGGGAGAATTATAACATTCGATAATGTTAATTATGTTAGTCTCACTTTGCACATTAATTTCTTTATCGCGTAATTATAAAGGAAATGCATAAGAATAAGCTTTGCAATTCTAACAGCACACACATGTATGGACTATCTAGATCATCTCGAGCCAATGAGTGAATGGGGAGGAGTTTTATCTATTACAAGGGTCACTGCCTATACAAGATCTAATCTTTATACTTCTCCAAGATTTCATGTGCCACCATGATTCGCCATTTGGGCCTATCTCTAAAACAATTACATAGAACTAACCTGTGCAAAAATTCTATGAATTATACAAGTTGGGGAGCTCAAACTCTAGCCCAATACAACCCCGGTAAGACAGCAAAGATAAACCCAAAGTCCATACACGGGTGTCACCATCACATAAATAAAGAGCATATAAACAATTTAAACACATATGTGAATTTATCATTAAATCTAATTTAATGTATCAAATCTAATTTAATACATGATTAAATCTAATTTAATATCATCAAATAAATCCAATTTAGTTTGACTACTATCAAATGAAGTCACATGGGTAATTTAATGTTTGTATTTAAATCTAATTTAACATATACCAACCTATTATTAAAGGAAGGTTAAATCCAACTTTATACTTTTGAAGAATTTTAAGTCCAATTTAAATTTCTTAATAAATCCAATTCTAAAATTAAATTTAAATCCAATTTAAATAATTTAGAATAAACTTAAATCCAATTTAATTCACTAAATCTAATTTAGGGTTTTGAATAAATGTGGCTTGTTCAACCGCTCTGGGCTTATTTATCATATGCCAGCGTGGACCACCGAGCCCAGCGCTTATAATATGCGTTGGGCTCAGCCCAACACTTTAAATTAATGTGTTGGGCCAAGCCCAACAATTGTTCAACCGCGCATGCCCAGCGCGGATCACCCTTGCGCTGGGCCTGCCCTAGCGCTTATATTATGTTTCTCTCGGTGTTGGGCTTTAGGCCCAACACAACCGTAATTTGTGTTGAGCTAAAGCCCAACACCCCTGCCGCCTCCCCTAGCAGCACGCGCTGCTGCTCCAGCAGCTCAGCTGCGAGTGATGCACAGGCGGCTCGTGTAACGCCCCAAAATTTGGTCATAAAAGACCCAACTTGAATACATAAGTCTATCGTAGCTGTAGTTCCAATTCCAAACATGGACCCAATTTTTATCAATGTATCTTAGGGTCCTACTCCTGAAACTATCATCTGCATCACGAAGTAACTTAATATCCTTGAATAAAACTACCAGTTTTTACCTCTTGGATCGTCTATGTCTATTCCTGTTATCCTCCAACTAGTCTCATTGCTCAACTCACCTACAACTGGAGGGAAGGAATGAAACAAAATACGTAAGCCAAGGCTTAGTGAGTGCCAGTGCTTGTGTGCAAGTTTTCTCAAAATAGTTTTTAGACCCAAACGATAAATTAGTGAGGGGAAAAAAACAATAATAGTTTTTGTGATTTTCAAAGGATCATTGAAATCCTAAATAAGAATAGCAATTTGTGATCATAGTAACAATTAAGCAAATAAGTAGTATGAGACAAAGGTCTTAGTATATGCACGATGAGGTTTGTCAAATATCATTGAAAACATGCTTGGAAAAAATTACGTTCATGATAAGTTGGAACGATTGGTGGCATGATATTAAGTTTCAAAACATGCTTTTTAAAAAGCATGTAGTTCAATGCAAGTATCACGTACAAGACATGTTTAAGTAACACGTTCAACACATGTTTATATAAAACGTACAAGACACGCTTAAGCAGTAGGGGGCCATGTTAGCAATACCATCGCGTCCGATGATTACCCACAGCACTTTGGGTCCCGCTGCTTCTTCCTTTATCACCCCTGAACACGCGGCTTAAAAGCCATCACCTTATACCTCCCCAAGCAGGCTCGCGATGCCCGATTGGTCATATCGGAGTATGCCACACGATAAAGGACCCATGCACCCTCAGAGCACTCCGTCCTAGGTGCATGGATCTGGACGTGAATAGGGGAACTGTTTAAGACCGCAAGCCCATGCTTGACCGGCCGAACCCTGCCCTATCCATCGCCCGACCTTGGGCCAACACAACCACGTCAGATGCAAACCGTCACAAGAACACCATCACGGCAAATGATCAAGATACAAGACCAATGATGGAGTAATTTCACAAAAATCAGAAAACCGATGTTTATTTCGAAATCATTCTTATATAAATTATGCATCTGAAATAAGTAAGCAATCACGTATGTCACGAATGATGCAATGAAGCATTTTAGTTCACGATGAAATATTAATCGACAAAATAGTTTTCAGAATTTCTTAAAAGAATGTTTTCCTCGATTCATTTTCACCAAAACATGCCTGAAAAATTACTTTTGCAAGATACGTGTTTGAAAACATTCATGCAGGTAATAGTTGGTGCCAAGAATTGGTGAATGTAAAATGAGTCTGAATTTGATTGAAAGTGTTGAACTCATTTTCATGTCAAGTATTCAAAGCATTTGAAAGTACATAGATATAGACATATATATATATATATGACGTATTCCTTCCAGTTTTGAAAGACATATAACTATAATTTGAGAGACAACTCACAGTACACTTCCAAGTAATTCCGGTTGCATGCGAGGGATCTCACAGACTGCCTGCAACCAAGAATCACATTAGAATCTTATTCTCCAGTACTTGATCTTAATAACCTAACCTACCAACCACCCCGAACAAGGCTAAACCGGCTTGGTTGTAGGCCACGAGACAAATATTTAATAGTACAAGAAGTTTTGGTTCACGCTTGAGAGACTCGTGGTATACAAAAGGAGACGAACAAACATTGCATATCTCAACAAGGTCCGACTTGGCAATTGTAGTGTGAGAATGGATCAATCATAGAAAGCTTGAAATTATTGAAACTTTTTTAAAAATGTACTCAACATAGAAATGACCATAAAGGAAAATTATAGTATTATTTTTAGTTAGATACCACCACTTTCTATGTTTGAAAATTTGTTTGCTGTACAGTATAGTTAGTTTGGGCAGTCCCTTCAATGAATTTTTTTTAAATTATGTAGAACTAGAAAGGCTGTAAATTTTGGATATCCTACTCATCACCCGTCCGTCGATGTTCAGTAAAAGTTTCAAACAAAATGAAAATGTTTAAGTTTGCGGTTTAGGGGCGAAACTGGACTTTCCCGAAACTGAAAACATCCTGCCACTATAAGTTTCCAGATTTTCGGAAAATTCATCTTAACTTCAAAATTTATAACATTTAACATCATATTATACACATAAGTAAAAGTTTCCAGAAAAGTTTCAAGAAAAATAATATGTTCGTTTTCCCCTTCAAATGATTTCGAAAACACACATCAGCAAATTTGTGGTGTTAAAATCGAACCACCCATTCTCCTCTTAGACATTTCAACAAACAATAGATCTGCTCACACCACCCTCACATACACAATTACACAAAATACAAACAATATAATATGCTCATGAATCAAATCATTCACTTTACTTGAGCATGCAATCACCTATCTTGAAACGACACACCTTTGAAACTCAAAGTTTAATTTCAACTCACTTTATAATCCAAGATTAATACTCAATAACCATATGACATTTGCCAATATAGTACTTGAAATCATGGGTAATGAGTTAAACTATCTAATTAATAAGTAATTAACTAGAAAACTTGATGAGGGAAAGAAAAATGAAAGGATGAAAAGGAACGTACCTGTTCTCCCAAAAATGAAGAGGGTTTATTTTATTTTTTTTAGTTCTATATATATATATATATATATACACACAAGCTGTCTTATATAATATATATATATATATATATATGCATGAGGTGGCAGGTGTCATTAGCAAATTTTTGGGTGAAGGGTAGAGCATCACGTGTACTCCTCATTCCTTCAACTCCTTTCTATTTATTTTTTTCTGAATTATAATCTAGTCACTAAACTTTTAGGGATTTATGATTTAGCATCAAAACTTTCTGGAATTTGCAATGTAGTTGGAATTTAATGTATTTCCTTTATAATAATTTCACTTTGATCCTCAAAGTTTTGAAGAATCTTTTCTTTGCCCGAAATCAAGTAAGTCTACCAAAATTTTAATGCCAAAGAATATCCACAAGATCGAGTAAACCACTTGTGTATCACCTAATTCACTTTAGTCTAAGAAGACAATCAAATCAAATAAATCACGAAATCTAATTATCCCATGTATTAATCTCTTCTTGATCGTTCGAATAATATGAAAGGGTCCACAAGGCTGAAAATAGGGGTATCACAATCCAAACGCTGAAAAGGCTAAAGGTAAGCCTGAACACTGTGAATCAAGCGCTAAGCATTTAGCACCAAAAGTGCAACCCAAGCCAGCGCCAAGGAAATACCAGCGTCAATATCCAAGACAGTCAAGATCATATTATCGATACTATGATGATTATGATTATGACTACCATTATAATCGAGGATATTATTATACATCCAAAAAGCACACAACACGATGTGAAACCCAAAAAGGCCAGTATTCCCACAATGAAGACTAGGCAAATATGGGTTTCTAAAGTTCTAGTTCAAACAAAGTTACTAACAAAGAAGGACCCAAGGCAACTTGGGTACCTAAGAAGAATTAGAATTATCCTTTAAATTCAGCTACCTAGAGCCAACACCGATACTTCAGTTTGGTACATTGATAGTGGATCGTCAAGATCGTCAAGACACAAGACGGGTTCCAAAGATCTTCTAGTCAACTATCAAGCTACCAACGGTCCTCAAGTTATATTCGGTGATAACTCCAAAGGTAAAAACAAAGGTATAGGTATCATGCATAGGGGGAATATCATGATTAGTGATGTATATTATGTTGAGGGTCTTAAGCATAATTTGTTAAACATTAGTCAATTTTGTGATAAAGGCTTTGAAGTAAAATTTTCAAGCGACTTCTGCTATGTTAACGACCTTAAGACTAAGTCTACTAAACTAAGAGAAAAAAGAACAAACAATGTGTATTTAGTAGATTGGGATTCTACATTTGATAACAACCCCACATGCTTTGTTGCTAAGAGTCTGACACGCTAACAGCTAACGTGCTATAATAGCAAGTGCACTAGTCGTGTGTAGTAATAAAAGTGGACGAGAAGTCCAGATTGTCGAACCACAAGGACTTGAATTCTAATTTACGATTTTATAACAACAAAGATCAATACAATAAAGGTAAAATGAGTGTGAAACGCGTAAGATAAGAACAAGGTTGCACAAGTGATATAAAACCAATTATAAAGGGAGACTAAGGCACATGCTAGGTCCAAATTGATCAAATATACTTATAAAGGCTCTTGTTGTAGAATTAATCTTATATTGTTATGGTGAAAACCCCTAAGGTAGAGAATAACCGATGTCTCGAGTATAAACTCCTATACTTAGATCGTGATTTTCCAAATATCCCTATCCGGAAATCTAACCACTAAACATGCATTAATGTACTAGAGTTCACTCGATTTGAATCGAACGACTTCACCCGGGAATCTTTACCTATGTCTAGGGCAATTCCTCATTAGTTGCGGGTCATGATGTGAATTTCTTGCACCCTAAGTCAATTTTCTCCCGAAATATTAACCTAGGCATAAGATTCTAACATATAGTGATCAAGTATATGCAAGATAGACAAAAACACAATTCACATCACATAACAATATAAGAACAATCTCAACAATCATCTATTGTAAGCATATATCACAATTTGGCCTTACATGACCCTAGTCTTA
>CM033396.1:20391937-20571488 GCA_019426215.1 Buddleja alternifolia
TTAAAGAGCTCAACTCCACTATTATTTTCGTGTTGATGTTCTTTATATGGTTATTTCGAAAATTATGGCTAATCGGCTTTTGTGAGTCCCTTGGGAAGTTGGTTGATAAAACGCAGAGGGCATTTATTCCGAGGAGAAGAAACAATGATAATGTTCTATTGGCACTGAGAATTATGCATGGTTATAATCAAAAGAATCTTCCGACTGAGCGTGCATTCAAGGTAGATTTCATGAAAGCTATGACCGGTCCAGTGGGGCTTTGTAATTGAGGTTTTGAAGCTTATGAATTTCCATCCGACATTTATTGTATGGGTGACGGAATGCATGACTACTCCATCTTTCTCTATTAAATATCAATGGGGCTGCCGAAGGTTACTTAGAGGGAAACGAGATCTTCGTCAATGGGATCCCATTTCCCTATACATTTTCGTCTGTCATTGAGGTGCTACATGGGATTATTATAAAATTTGTTGAAGAAGATTCGGGATTTCAAATACCATTGGAAATGTGAACGTACTAAAACGATCATGCTTAGTTTTTTGGATTGATCTCCTCTTGTTTTGCAATGCAGATACTCATTCTATCGAAACTCTTAAAAAGGTACGGAACGCTATTGGGGCTGAAAGCTAATACAAAAAAGAGTAACATATCTCTTGTCCAAGAAGGCGAGACCGAATACTAAACAATTGCATAGGGTTGGGGCTTCTCGATGGGAAATCTTCCGGTTAGATATCTTGGTGTTCCACTTATCACTTCTAAACTTACAGTGCTGATTGTAAGTACTACTTGATAATGTGGATAAAGGATCGGATCTTGGACAAATAAGTCGTTGTCTTATGCGGGACGTGTTCAATTGATAAATCAGTCTTTCATCCTTGAATGTTTATTGGGCTAGAGCGTATTTTACGAAGAATATACTCCGTAATATTGAAGCAAGAATGCGCAAATTCCTTTGGTATGGCAACTCGAATGCAGGATACTCAAAGGTGGATGGGAAACGGTATGTTAGAAGACTTCTGAGGGAGGCCTCAGTATTACCCCACTCCTTCCACAAAATCAGGCGCATATGGTGAAACATATAGGGCTCCTTGTTGATAATGGTTCTTCAGTTTGGGTTGCATGGGTTAGAAAGAACAGATTGAAGAATGAGTCCTTTTGGAGCATATCTATTCCATCCTCATGTTCCTGGGGTTGGCGACAATTACTAAAACTGAGCCCTTATATACAACATGCATTCCAATACGTCGGGAACGGGTCTACATTCCTACTTTGGCGTGATCCGTGGCACACTGATGGAATACTTGGAAGGAAATATCGAAATGGAACACTACTAACAGTGGTCATGGCCAGCGGCGACGAGGTTTGAAATACAACAAATAAGCTCACATCTCCCTTTAATTTATCAGTATAGAGAAGACTGGGTAAGCTGGAAACTAACCAACTCAGGTTAATTTACTACGGCGTCGGCTTACACTATCAAGCAATCGGAACCTAAGGTTGGATGGGGATCATTGCTACTTGGACCGGGTAAGATACCTAGACACACCACCTTCATATTATGGTTGGCTATACGAGAAAGGTTACCATTGAGAGAGAAGGAATGGATAGGTCATGGGGGAAGATACATGTGTGTTATGTGATGATAATAGGGTTGAGACACACAACCATCTGTTCTTTGAGTGTGAATATTCACGAAGTTGTTTGTCTATTCTACATAAAGAAGTTAAGTTCATTTGGCCGCGAATGGACTGGGGAAGAGGGATCTTATAGGCTGCTCGGAGATGGCGTGGAAAACACTCAATAAATTGCTCCTACCGCATCCTTCTAGCCACTTTGGTATATTCATTATGGAAACAAAGGAATATGCGTATCTTTGATAATCACCGACAAAACCCGAAAGTAGTTGCCGCACGCATCATCAACTTGGTCAAGGACAAGCTATTCACCATGTATATGGATGATTCTCTTCAAAGTAGAGCGGTAAAGAGATTATGGCATATAGCTTGGTAGAGCATATTTTGTTAATTGTTGGATGTGTATTTTTCATTTCGGTGTTGTTGGATGTAGGTATAGCTAGTATGCTAGCTATGTTGGTGCGGTAAGGGACAAATGCCTTATGTGCTTTTTTGTATCATCTTTACTTGCATATATGAAATTGAACCTTTAACAAAAAAAAATAGAAAAACAAACATAAACAAAAAGCACTGGAAGATAAAGAAAAGACAAAGCTGGATAAGTGATCATCTTCTCTGGCCCTTCTTGGACATCTCTTCCTGGAAGATCTCATTCGCTAGATCTAAGTGAACTCTTAATATCTATCATTGTTGTATAATAGACCTCGTTGTAGTCCTCACGTTGTTCTTTAGCGCTTATGTTGAGCTCTAACAACCTTTCCACCCAATCTCTTGGAGGAATTCCAAGTGTTCGTATAAGATCATGATAAAGATTTTGAATTCGATCATTGGAAGGTTTCCAGTTAAGAGGTCTTCGCAAGGGTTTAGCGTAAGGATGAAAACCATGACTTCAAGAATTTCAACATCCAAATCAGGAAGCCTATATCTGCCTCTGAAGTATCTTGGCTTTCGCTTCTTTGTGAGCATCTTTTTCAAGCTCGCAATCTCTTTAAACATGGAGCGCCAATTTTTGTTATCGATTTTGGACATTGGCTCCGAGGCTTTTCCTTTGGCTTTCTGATCTTTTGGATTTTTTGCTTCTTTTCGGATATCTCGGCATAGTAATTTGACTTCATCAACGAGTAGGGCGATTTGTTTAGCTATACTTTGACTCACGGAATTGGAAATATTATGCCTTTCAGTATGCGCTGAAGCGTTCTCAGCTAAAGAGTTATTAATCTCTTCAGATAGGCCGGTAATTATAGGGACCATGTGATCCAATACTGATACAGTACTCTTGACCGCAACGTTTGATATATCACGGCTTCTAGTATTGGAGGCAAGCCTGATGTGCATCTCATCATTGACCATCATCTTTTTGCAGGACCCCTCAATGTTGTGGAGTGAGTTCCTCATTGATTTTCCAAAATCCTTTGCCTCTGGATCGCCATCTGAATCTGAGTCGAAGGAAGAAGAAGGACGCTCAGGAGATGGAATGAGTCCATATGAGCTTGAAACTACTACCTTTCCCTTGGATTTGTCTCTGATGAAAGATTCCTCTGCTTCTTCAGCAATTTCGTCCCGTACTTCCTGAATTGCTAAATCAAAAAAGATTGAGTTGCAGCTTCAATCTGTGCAACTTGATCTACAAGTGGAGTCTCAACTACTGGTATGCTGTGGGATTCTTCCATTTGGAATGGATATTAGCATCTACAATTGGAGCATCTTCAACAATAGGAGATTGGTCCACTTCCAACTTTGTGATCTCCGCAGACGACAGTCTTTTTTTAAGGATGACCCAGATTGGGCCAAGCGCTTCCAGAATATGCCTTCGACTTTGATAGAAAGATCGCTGGATGATAAACAAAGGCTATGTTTGGTTATGTTTTCAAGTCATATTTGGTCCAAAATTCCCGCCAAACAATATTTGTTTCACACAATATTTCATCAAAAATACACAACTTTTTTCATCCAAAAAAACATAATCATTATTTTTCCTCTTTCTCTCACTTTGTCCCCTATCTCATTATCTCTCCTCTATTTTTTATACAAAAAATTTCTCTCTCCTCTTAATATCCATTATCTCTTTCTCCTCTCTCTATCCCCTCTCCTCTCTCTCTTCTCTCTCCTCACTCTCTCTCTTCTCTCTCCTCGCTCTTTCTCTTCTCTTTGACCGTGTCTCTTTTCTTTTTTTGTAATATTTTTTTGTAATGTTTTGTCATATCTTCGACCGTGTACCATTAAACTTTAAAATAGAAAAAAGTTTGTTTGTTTGTAATTCAATAAGAAATAGTATTGATAAAAACATAGATTAAAATTTGTGGAGTTTTCTAAAGTAAAACTTTCAAATTTTGTTTTTCAAATTAGTTATAGTGAAAGTATTTGGATTTATATATATCTATATTTATATGCATATATATGTTATTTGTACATATTATTTTAAAGTTTTATTTACTTTTTATGTGTGTAGCTGTGTATAATTTATCTCATTGCTAAATTTGTGATTTGATTGTGTGTGTGGATCGAGAAATGCATGTGTTCTACCCATATTTATATGTGTATGTTTTCTTAATGTATATTATGTGAAAAAAAAGGTCTTTGGACGGTCAAAGGCAATTTGACCACGGTCAACTCGGGTTTGACCGAGTCAACCGTGTGGTCAACGCGGATTTGACCGCGTGAATAGTGACTTGAAGCAAGGGTTTCTTATTTTGTGGTTTTGGTTTGGATTTAGTAATTGACTTGTAGTAGAAGTGACCTAATTATCTAAGAATAGGATTGTATTTTAATAATTTTTAAAATAAATTACTTATTAATATTTTTTCTATAAATTAAATAAAAAAAAGGAAAAAAAAGAAAAAAGAGGGGGGGGGGGACTGTTCATCGTCTTCCCCAATCTCCCCCAACTCCCCTCACACCCCTTTCCTCACAGTTTGAGCGCACACGCACACATTGTTACACGCACACACAAACACACACAATTACACACACAGAAACACACACACACACACTATTACACACACACACAAACACACAATTACACACACACAAACACACACACAGTCACACACGCACACTGTTACGCAGACTCTCACACACGCTGATACATATATATATATATATATATATATATATGAATATATATACTTTTCTTTTAATTATATATCAACTCTTTATTAACACTATTACTTATATAAATATATGTGTGTGTGTATATATATATATACTTTTCTTTTAATTTTATATAAACTACTATTACACATATATATATATGTACACTAATATATATATACAAACAATTGGTACAAATTAACAGAATTACAACTCTTTGTTTTTTTTTCTCTCTCTAGAGAAAAAGCTCCTGCTTTAAGGCAAAAAAGGAAAGACAAAAAGCTAAGCGTGCTTTAAACAACGGCACCCACCTTAAAAGGCTCCTGCTTTAAGGAGCCTTTGTCTGCCACCAAGAGCCGATCGGCTCCGCCACCGTGCTGTTAGGAATGTGCCCTAAAATCCAATTATTTAATGTGTTTATTATGAATAAATAAATAATATATTTTAGAAGTTATGAGTATTACTAAATGTCCTATGGGATAGGCATAGTCCATAATTACATATGAGAATCCAAATGGAAGTGATGTTCCATGAAAGACTTGGATTACGTATATCATGTGTTATTATAAATTGGTTATAGTCGGTGATAAGAATGGGCGTCTTATCTGCTAAAGACTATAATATGCTATATTCGATGATTTGTCTTAATCATGGGAATAGGGATTCCATATATAGTATATTCGTGTAAATCAATTAGATTGAAACACTGAACCGGACCAATCAAATTATTTATTTTGACTACTATCGAATATAAATAATTTTGAACAATAACTCTTAATCCTATGATTGTCGTGGACTAATGTATCTAGTGCACATTGCTTTGATGTATTTAGAAGTGAGGTCTTCGATGGCCAATATACTTTATACATTGGGTAATGACATAAAAATGTGATTGGAAATGACATTCATATGGGATCTATAATCTCTATAAGAGATAAGATATATCCCCTATAATGGATTTGCAATGTTCGACTTTTCTAAAACTTTGGCCAAAGTGTTTCAAGTGAAGTGTCGCTGAAATTATATGAAAAATAGTTTTTCATTTGGAAAGTTGATAAAAAGCAAATTGAGCATTATAGGATAAGATGTGAGAAATAAAATAAAAGTAGTCTCAATTTTATTTCTTCATGGATATTTTAATAGAGGAGTTAATAAAATATTTCTTTACGAAAGAATGGGAACTCAAAAATAAATTGAAGTTAATTTTAGAGTGCAACAATATTTATTTAGTGGAATTAAATATTGTTAAGTAATATTAAATATTATCATGTGATGATAATTTGATTTAATTTACTTGGAGCTAAAATTAATTTTCCCTAAGGTCCCTTCGCAAACCTCAAATTGAAACTCTACGAATAAATACTAAAGTATCCATTAGATGGATAAGTTTGAACTTAGATGAAAAATTAATGTGGGAAATATGTTTGGAAAAGATATTTAATTAAATAGTGATTAAAAAAAAATTGTGAATAGTAACAACGTGAAATTTTCTGAAATGGGCACCGAAAGTTTCTTTGTTTTTTCCACCCCACTTGTTTTCTTTAACATCCCACATGAATTTTTTAAGGCCTATTCATTTCTTTTTCACCCTATATAAAGGGGTGTCATTTGGAAGTTCAAATGCACAAAAAACACAACAAAGACAAGTAGTTCTTGAACAATTTTTCAAGAACAAGCTAGTCTTTAAGAAAATAAAATTCCTCTCAAGGAGTTTTATTTTAGTAGTATTTTTTAGAGCCCACACTCATGAGTTTGTTGAGGCATTGCGAAGAAGGCTTTGCGGTGAACGAGTTCTTCTACCGGCAAGTTTCAATCTTCGGTGTAAGGTTTGCTTTCTTCATTTTCAATTGTTATTGTTTTTATAGTTATTCAATTATTGATTTTAATTAAAGTGTTTAATTATGTAGTCTTTTAATTGTTAGCTGTAGATAGACAATAATAATTATTAATTAAAGTGTTTAATTAATTGCTTTAAGTCATAGTATGTATGCTTTAATTTTTGATGTCATGCATGTACGCATAAAAGCTAGGTCTCTATTTTAATTCCGCTGCGTGCCAACTTGCGTTCGATTTTGAATCATTTTCCCAACACGTGCATGGCGGAGCCGGACATTGGAGACCCACCACCACTGGTGGTGACCCCAAATCGGAAAGTAAAGAAGTTGAAAAGAAACCTGCTAGGCGCGGACGACGTGCACAGCTCTAGCACCGGGATGGAAGGAGGGGCGCAGCCAACTGGACACATCTCCGGGGAAGACTCGGCGAACATGGTTTTGGGGGAAAATCTGCAAGGCGGGGAAGAGCTACAGAATCCAGAATCGAAAAGCAGGGAGAAGGAGACATCGAACGCTTGGGCTACGAATACTCTCGGACAAACGTGGAACAAAAAATCGAGTGTTCCAGGCTTCTATACCGGCGAAGGAGAAGAAGACTTCTTCAATATCGAGGAGGCCAGTGAGGATGAGGTTATGGCATCTCCCTACCGTAGAGCACTCGTAGTCAAAGTACTTGGTCGGAAAGTGGGTTTCACACTACTCAAACAGCGCATGAAAGCATTGTGAAAGTTACCATATGACATTACGCCTGTCGATCTCGGGAATGAATCTTACCTGGTTCGTTTTAGGATCAAAGCTGAATATGACAAGGTATTAAAAGAGGGACCATGGATGATTCTCGGACACTACCTCACGGTTCGAAAATGGGATCCGACGTTTAACCCCAACACGGAGAAGTTATCAAAGACATTGTCTGGGTGCGTTTCCCGGATTTACCGATTCATTACTTTGATAACAAGCATCTACGAGGGATGGGCAATCTCATTGGCAAAGTGCGCGGCATCGACAAACACACGGAAGAGTCGCTACGGGGGCGGTATGCTAGAGTATGTGTCGAGTTAGACATGGATAAACCGTTGATTCCCGCTATTAAAGTGTACAAGAAACTGCGGCTGGTGGAGTATGAAGGACTATCACTGATCTGTTTTACTTGTGGGGCGATAGGACATAGGAAGGAGACTTGTGGGGCAAATCCGAACCAGGGAAACGGGGAGGTCTTGGATAAAGAAAAAAAGAAGCAGACTACCCCATCCACTCTTGGACATTGGAACATTGTACGCCCCCGAGCTCGAAAGAAAGGAGTACAAACAGCAAATGGGGGGAGTAACCTATAGGGACCGGCGGTGTTTCACTTTGGTGCAAGGAGGAATGAGGACCAAGTAAGTTATCGGCAGCAAGGGAACCGAAGGGAAGGTATGCATCAAGAGGATAGAGGTACTAGTGACCCGCGACATGGTAATACAGCCCGTGCTAAGGAGAAACAACCAGGGGGTGGTTCGACACCTATTGCGAGTGGGTCGAGATTTTCGGCGCTATATGGGAGAGGAGAGAAGTCGGGATCCGAAGCAACTGACAATAGGCAACAGGCTGCTAAGGGAGTGGGGCAAAGTCATGGAACCGCAAGAGCTTGGAGACGGGTTGAGAAAAAAGTACCACAACGCCAAGAGGAGACAATAGTGGAACGGGAGAAAATCGAGCCGATCACTTATGGTGCCACTTACCAAATTCGAAATAATTCCATCAATCCACTGTTTGACCTGGTGAATGATATGACCGAGTGTATGTTGATAGAGGGCCAAACAGAACCAAGTCATATAGCTTTGCGAGCTGAGGAACCGCGGGGTTGTCCGGCTCCCGGCTCTCTATTTGACTTCACCCGACCTCCAGACTATACACATGAAGAAAATCTTAGTTCAGAGGACGAATCGGTGGAGGAGATTGATACGTCTAAGCTTGACGATGGGGGTTGTGGAGACGGGATTTACACTGTGCCGAAAGGAAGTGGGATCGCCGACGTCAACATGGCTTCAGAACGGGGGGTACTAACCCCCCCCCCCCCAAAGATATAACTTTATGTTTTATCAGAACTTCCCCCCCAAATAAATTTACTGACGTCTATTTTTTGGAATTGCAGGGGTGCAGCGAAACCGGAATTTCTTAGTTCGCTTAAAGAAGTTCTTAATCGACATAAGCCGATGATCCTGGTACTTGTGGAACCGTGTGTCCCGGGTCATAAGACAGAGGTGATTGTCAAGTTTAGTAAATTTGATAGATGTGAGCGTGTGGAAGCTAGGGGATTCTCGGGAGGCATCTGGCTGTTTTGGAATTCCTTGGAAGTTAACATTGAACTCATTGAGGCTAACGAACAAAGCATCACCTCTATTATTCGAAGGGATGGAGAGGTATCGTGGGTAATGACCGCCGTGTATGCAAGCCCCCAGATGGATACACGGAATCATCTCTGGACTCACCTTATTCGCATGGCTCCTAATATTCATGGTCCTTGGATGATTGCGGGAGATATGAACGTGGTGACAACGCAAGCAGAGAAGACGGGGGGTGCTCCGATTGACATGCATAAATGTCGCAAACTTTTGGAATGCATGGACAAGTGTGAGCTCATTGACCTAAAATATATTGGCTCTCCCTTCACTTGGGCTAAAGGGGGGAGGTCGTCTCTTCAAGAACGGTTAGATAGGGCTATATGTAATGATAGGTGGCGGATTAGCTTTCCTCAAGCTACAGTGCGACATCTACCTCGCATAGGGTCAGATCATGCTCCGTTAAAGATTACTCTATCTGAGCACGCCCGGGTTAGGTCGAGGTTGGATCACTTTCGATTTCAGGCCGCATGGTACACTCATCCGTCCTTCCAGGATATGATCGCACAGACGTGGCAGGGGAAGAGGGGTATGGGGTTGCACGAGCAGGTTCAGCACACTAGGGAGGCAGCTCATACTTGGAATCATGATACGTTTGGGAATATCTTTAAGCGTAAGCAGCAGATTGTGGCTCGAATCTCGGGGATCCAGCGGGCTCAAGGAATAAATTTTTCGATTTTCCCTCCGCAAGTTGTAAACCAAACTCCAAGCTCAATATTTGGATATTTTACGACAAGAAGAGTTGTTTTGGAAACAAAAATCTAGGGCACAATGGCTTCGAGCAGGGGACTTGGATACTCGATTTTTCCATCTTTCGGCCGTGAATCGACAGGGGAAAACAAAAGTACATGCTTTGGAGCGAGAGGACGGACAGATGGAAACAAATCAGTTTATCCTCAAGCAAATGGCTGTTCGGTACTATAAGAATCTCTATGGACACGGGGACCCTGCGGCTACATACATTCGGACGCCGGGATTTCCTAAACTTCAGAAGCAGCACCTCGCCGTTTTATCCAGGCCTGTAACAAAAGATGAAGTGCAAAAAGCACTTTGGGGTATGAGTCCTACTAAGTCACCGGGTCCCGATGGCATACAACCAATGTTCTACCAACGGTGCTGGGATACGGTGGGTGATGATGTGTTTCAGATGGTACAGGAAGCTTTTCAATCAGGTACATCAGATCCATGTCTGAATAAATCTCGAATTGTTTTAATCCCAAAAGTAAAACACCCAACACATCTTTCACAGTTTCGGCTAATTAGCTTGACGAACGTAAGTCTAAAAATTATTACAAAAACTCTTGCTAATCGCATTAAGGATTTTATTGATGAAATTATCCCCCGGTCCCAAAGTAGCTTTATCCCGGGCCGGCAAACAATTGATAATGTGTTGATCACTCAAGAAATCTTACATGACTTTCGTCGCCTAAAAGGCAAAAAAGGGTTTTTTATAGCCAAAATTGACTTTGAAAAGGCTTACGATCGTATCAATTGGAGTTTCCTTGAAAATGTGTTAGGTGAGATTGGTTTCCCTGTGACTTGGATCACACTTATTATGGAGTGCACCACCCGTGCCCAACTATCATTGTTATGGAATGGTGAAGCAACAGAGTGGTTCACCCCCAAGCGTGGACTAAGACAGTCCCCTGTCGCCTTATCTGTTCATTTTCTGTGTGCAGAAATTAGGATGTCTCATCGAGTTGGCTGTGAGGGAAAAGAAATGGAGGCCGGTCCCTACTTCCAAACATGGGCCATGTATTTCCCATTTAATGTTTGCTGATGATTTGTTACTTTTTGGGGAGGCTACGGCGCAGCAGGCCTCGACAGCTATGACAACATTACAACAATATTGCAACATCTCGGGGCAAGCTGTCAACGTGCAGACGTCCAAAATATTCCTATCTGAGAATGTGAAAGGGGAAACCAAACTTCGTATCAGTCACATCACGCGACTTGGAAGTACGGCAAATTTGGGTCCATATCTGGGGGTTCCGCTTCATCATGGCCGTATCTTACGCAGGGATTATCAGTTCTTGGTAGACCGAGTGAAGAAAAGACTACAAGGATGGAAAAGAAAGCACCTCTCTCTTGTTGGTCGAGCGACACTGATTAAGTCGGTAACAGAAACGATAGCGTCCTACCACATGCAAACTATGAGGATACCGCTCGGAATCTGTGATGCCATTGACAGGGTAAATAGGTAGTTTTTATGGGGTGGCTCGGAAGGAGAAAAGAAGATGCACTTGGTCAACTGGGATACTGTTTGTAAACCAAAAGAGCTAGGGGTTTGGGGCTACGACACTCCCGGGTCACAAATTTGGCACTACTGGGGAAGCTTGGGTGGCAGCTAATTAAGGATGAGGATAGTTTATGGGTGCAAGTTTTTAAGCATAAGTATCTTCTTCGACAAAGGGCTCGGGCCAAAAATGCGTCTTCGGCTACGTGGCGAAGTATCCAATCGGTGTTTCCTGTACTTAAATCGGGCATAAGATGGATTGTTGGGAACGGGGATAAAATAAAGTTTTGGGAGGATACTTGGCTTGGAGATACGTCGCTAGCATCCCGGTGTGTGGAATCGATCCCGCAAAGGGAGTTGCGGCACACTGTGGCTCACTATTGGGTACGGGGGTTTGGATGGGATTGGGAGTTGTTACAGAATTTGTCAGCAATTGATAAAACTAGATTACAGGAGGTTGACTTAGATCAAACAATGGAGCAGAGAGATACGCCGCGATGATTATTTTCTTCGGATGGACGGTACAGCTGTAAGAGTGCGTACGGGGTGTTGACTCAGGTTTCCGATAGGCAGAGGGAGGATCGTTTTTGGAGGAAAATATGGCGAGTCCCTGGTGCACACCGGAGACGCATGTTCCTATGGCTAGTCCGACATGACAAAGTGACCACGAACTCGACGTTAAAGGCCCGAGGAATAGCAGCCACGGATAGTTGTCTTATCTGTGGGACTGAACGGGATACACCTATGCATGCACTGCATGATTGTTACTGGACAAAAAACATTTGGCTTCAGTTGGTGCATCCTAACTATCACAGTTCTTTCTTTTCAGGCACAGCGAAGGAATGGATTGACGGGAACCTCTCGCATGCAATTAACAGGTATGATTGGTGTGATAGATGGGACCTTGTTTTTGCTGAGACTCTTGCTTTTCTTTGGCAGGTTCGCAATGAAGTGACTCATGGGACCCGAGAGGACGTTCCTTCAGGGGAACTAGATATGTTACGAAAAAGAATTGACGGTACTGTTAATGCCCTTAATTTTGATCCAGACGTGATGCATCAGCGGATATACACGGGTTGGCAATATCCCACACCTGGCTACACAAAGCTAAACATTGATGCTGCAGTGACCTCGGGGGGCCAGGCAGGGGTTGGAGGTACTCTTCGTGATGAACATGGAACTTGGTTAAGGGGGTTCAGTGGTCGCATTGACCCGTGCTCATCTTTGGAGGCTGAGATGCATGCCATTCTAGAGGGGCTAGAGATGGCGTGGGCCGTAGGAACACGAAAAGTGATTGTTGAGTCTGACTGCAGAGCCGCACTTAATAGCATTGTGGACGCCTCCATGGAACATCACCATTTTGATGTGATTTCCCGCATTCGTAGGGTGCAGCGCAGAGACTGGGAGGTCTCCTTTCGATTCATCTGGTGAGAAGCGAATCAAGTAGCTGACACTTTAGCAAAAATGGGCATTCACACCCGTATGCACTACACGGATGCACCCTGTTCACAAGTATATCACCTCTTAGATAACGATATAGCTGGTCTTACGTGGCCTCGTCTTGTGACTACTAGTCCGGGTTTGTCGGGCTAAAGTACTTTGTATTTTTGGGTAACCCCTCCTTTCGGAATTAAAAAAAAAATATATATATATATACACACTACTATTGCTTACATATATACATATATATTTATCTATATAATAATTATTTCAATCTCAATATTATATTATAATTTTTAATTATTGACAGACAAAAACTTACATGATTTGACTGCTACAGTAATTTATGTTCCCTCTGAAAACAAAACCAAACACTATCTTACCAAAAAATCACTCAAAAACCAACTCCCAAAACATAACCAAACATTATTCCATCAAAATTGCACGTGTCCCCATAAAATTTTCATCAATAATTCTCACCAAAATACCATTCCAAAACATAACCAAACATAGCCAAAGCGTCTTCACTCTCTTCAGTACTAAATGATAGATCAGCGTCTTCCAAGATCTCTACACCAGATGTATACGATGTGAAATAGTCCATTAAGAAAGGCATCAGCACTTAAGCTAGCACCTGATCCATTGGCCGAATAAGAGAATGAATTTGGGCCACTCGGATGTTCTGCTCACAAAACAAGACAGGTAGAAGGTTGTAACCACGGAAGTCACTAAAACCAAAGTGATGGTTAAAAGTTGTATCCAGCGATTGAGCATTCTCAACAATCGCTAATTTGTCTCGATGAAACTCTGGATGGTTATCTGTTAAGTGCATATGCGCTTTGCTAGGACTCGGAAGGGCATCACGCTTGTTGGTGGAAGTGTCTTCATTCAGATCTACTTGGATACGCTAAGCAAAATTTAGTTGCAGATGAAAAACATAGCGTTCTCCCCGACTGATCTGAGTAGGTTGATATCTGAAAAAATGTTCCACGCCTCTTCTAAAATATGGCAAGGCATTCACGTCTCCCACTAGCGATTCGTGCATTTGCAGCAAAAGCAGAGCGTATCCTCGACGCCGGTACTCAATTCCAAAATTGAAGATAAAGGGTTACTTGATCATCTCCTCAATTGTATGGAAGTGAAGTACAAAATCCTCAACCCACTTGGATGTGTCCAATATCCAGCGTCTTCTAAGTTTCTATGCCAACTCTTTGTCTTTCTTGGCCTCGAGTAGCTTCTTGAATCCTTCTTTCTCAACTTCAAAGCTCTTGGCCCAAACTCTGGCGAGGTATTCTCGTGCTTCATCTTCAACCCAGAAATTGATTGGATTGGTTTGTTCTCTGAACATTGTTGGGTCTTTTCCATAAGCGCAAAGGTTTTGGTGAAGACTTACTGGCGGCTGAATGGACGACCTTTGGCAGGGCAGAATAACCCATTTTATTCAACTGTTCTTCAATGGGGTTCTTCTCCCAAATCGCCCACGTGAAGATTCCGGATATGAACGTGAGTGTGGCAAAACAGATAATTGCATTCAAAACTTCAGCGGACTTCCTAAAAGCGGTTGCTTTCAAACTCTACCAAATCTCTTAGAGGAGTCTCGGGATACTCAAGACAAGCAATAATCGCCTTCTTGGACTTCAATCCTAGAGTTGCAAGCTCTTCTAAAATAATCGCCTTCATGGACTTCAATCCCAGAGTTGCAAGCTCTTCTAATATTTGTGATGTTTGAGCGTCTGAAAGAGCCAGATTGTGGAGAGTTGTTTGAAAACCTAGCTCCATCTCAACTAATTGCCGAAGGGTTATTTCTGTCCAAGCATAATAGTACTCAAGATCTTTATCATGGCCTCTCGGAAAGAAATTCATTGACGGAGGAGGAGGACCAGTTGGAGTGGGGACAATCGGGGATTTCTATTGACCGCTCAACATCCAAAGTTGCTTCCCTTGCTGGAGAGATCTCAGCGTCCGCAAGGACCGTTTCAACTTCTTTGGCGGTTTCCACCACTGTTGACAAGTCAACATTCAACTCTACGGCCACCTCAGGAGGAGGAGGTGCATCAGGGTTTGGCACACTTTGCTAATACATGCAAGCGTTTGAGAAACAAGAAAAAAATTCTACTAAGTAGAGATACGAGATATGAAAGACAAAAACGCTTACCCTGAGGACTATTTTCGACTATAACAGTTGCTTGATCTTTTGAAACATCTATTTCCATAGCCTCAGGCTCCAAGACTTCTTCATCATCTTCTAGGTTGAGGAAAGAAGTGGGGGATCAACACGAATTGGAATAGTACATTCTTCTAACGTATTCAGAACATAATGAATATTATATTCTCTTCGAGCTGAAAGAAATTTTATCCTAGCGTTAAAGAAGAAAACAACAAGGAAAGGATAATTTACATTGTTTAGCACAAGTATGTCTTGATCGCTAGGAGAATCCTTTGAAAGAGGATTCCCTTTAGGCTCTATAACTGGTTCAGAAGTAGTAGGAAGTGGACCACTGGCCGGTTCCTCAAGCGCTGGCTCTGCAGGAGTGCTTGTTGATCCCTTTGGAGTAGACCACGACGTGCGCTTTCGAGCAAGCGACACTTCTATTTCTTCTGCTTCTTCCTCTGTCTTTGGCGATATAACAGTCGCTTGAGGAGGAAGGGGTTTTCAGAGGAGGGGAGGGAGACGTCTTCTTTTTCTTCATCTCCTTCTTTTGTTTCTTTGCTGACTTGGAGGGAGGGCTTAGCGATTTTCAAACGTAGTCTTTATTTTTGGTATCTTGACCACAACTTTTTCTGGTTCATCTGATGAGGAAGTCGCTTTATCCTCGTCATCACGACCAACTTTGCCTTAAGCAAGGAGTTGCTTACGCTCCTCTTCGGAAACAGCTGCACCACCCATAAAATTTGGTCGCTGGCACTTTGGATCCTTGGGATGTAACATATCCGCTAGCACTAAGAATGAAACTAAGCAAAATCCCACAAGGCTTGGGATTCACCTTCAGCTTGGTCAAAATGGCGATCGTCATCTTGTACTGGACGATAGAGACCTTATCAAATGAACCTTTGCAGCACTCGATCATTTTTGTGCAAATATCAGCCGGAATGACATGTTCTCCTTTCATGTCATTCTTCTTGAAATTTGACTTGTAAGCAGCATCAACGTCATCACGACGAACTTGTTCCCAGACTTTGGTAGAGGCACCCATGGCAACTTTTTCAACTTCACATCCATCAGTAAGCAATTGTAGCAAAGTAGCTAGAAGTTGAGGAGTTAGAAAAAAAAGTGTTTCGGTAGAAGGGAAATAACATGAAATTGAGTTGCCATCGTCAGAAATGACAGTATGCGGAAACAAATGTTTAACTTCATCCTCATGAATAAATGAATAAGAGGTGAGAAGGATTTGTCTCATTAGGAAGTTTTGATTCTCGAAAAGGTATTCCCAGTTAAGTAGGAAACGAGCATTGAAACCCAAGACGAAAGAGACTGCTTTGGTTGTTTCTACTAAGACTTCTAAAACTCAGAAGAAGAAACGAGGCAAGAAGCAACTGGGAGTGGCAAAAACTTCTGGGAAGACCAAAGGCAAGGCAAACCAAAAGAAAATGTTCAAGGGCAGGGGTCCTAAGAAGACAGACATATGCCTCCACTACAAAGAAGTAGGGCATTGGAAGCATGACTATCCAAAGCTAAAAGCAGATGTAGAACTTTTTGTTTTTGAAACAAATTGTTCTATGATGATATCTTCTACTTCTTCCATTTTGGATTTCGGAGCTAGTGCTCATATATGTGTTTTGAACCAGGATCTGGAGGCAACTACAAAGCTAGATAAGAAGGAAGTGATGATCAATGTTAGAAGCGAACTCGGTGTGGCTGCGAAGCACATTGGAATTACTTTTGTTACATTATTTTTGGGACATCAAATTATAATAGAAGATTGCCTAGTTTTGCCCAATGGGCTCAAAGAATATTGTTTCTATTCTTGTATTGGTCAAGAAAGGACAATTGTTTTCTTTTAAACATAATTTTTGTGATATTTATTTTGGAAATAAGTGTGTTGGCTCTGCATCTTTAATTAATGGTTTATACTATTTGAATGTCTGAAATCAATATATGCGTACTATGACTAGGAAATGTAACAGGCGTGGAGTAAACCAAAAATTCATATGGCACCTTAGACTAGGACATGCCGGCGAATTTAAGATTCATGAGTTGGAAAAACGTGGGTTTATCGATCCACTTGGGTCTGACCCATATCCTACGTGTGAATCATGTCTTAAAGACAAGATGACTAGGCCACAATTCACTGGACATTCGAAAGGGCAAATGAAGTTTTAAGATTAATTCACATTGACGTTTGTGGACCCATCAACGATGCTGCCCTTGGAGGTTTTCAGTACTTTATAACCTTCACAGAGGACCACTCTAGGTATGTTCTAGTTTATCTGATGAAGTACAAGTCTGAAGTACTTGAATGGTTCAAGGAATTCAAAGCTTTAACTGAAAAACAAACTGGGCACAGTATTAAGACACTTAAATCTGATCGAGGTGGCGAATACATGAGTGCCGAGTTTGACGAATTCTTAAAAGAACAAGCCATAGTATTACAACTAACTCCTACAGCAACTCCACAACTCAATGGGGTAGCAAAAAGAAGGAATCGTACTCTGTTGAACATGATACGCTCCATGTTTAGCTACACTGATTTACCCATTTCCTTGTGGTGACATGCTTTGCTTACAGCTGTGCATATTCTGAACAAATGTCCCTCGAAATCTGTTTCCAGAACACCATATGAAATATCAAGTAGTAGAAAGCCTAGTCTCAAGTACATAAAGATATGGGGTTGCCTAGCATATATGTAAAGAAGACCAAGGTAAAGAAACTGGAGGATATATCCTTAAAAGGACGTTTTATCGATTTTCTCAAAGATTCGATGGGATACCTCTTTTACCTGCAAAATGATCATAGGATCATCGTGGCCTTGAAAGCCCACTTTCTTGAAGAATAATTCATTAGAGAAGATGGTGCAGGTAGAAAGATTGTTCTTTCTGGAAGAACAAGATAACATCCCTTCGGAGACATTAGTTAAAGAATCAGAACCCAATTTGACACAATCATCGCAGTGATGATCTAGCAGAGTATCTCAGCTGCCTGAGAGATATGGCTATCTGCACGATACACAACATTATTCATTATTTGTATGTTGTTGCAGAAGGGAGCCATGGAGATGATCCCTCTGGCAATGACGAAGCGACAACGGATATAGATTCCTCAAAGTGGGTTGAGGCTATGAAACCAGAGATTGATTCTATGTATTCGAACTAAGTCTTGACTTTTACTGATCTACCAAATGAAGTAAGACCAATTGGATGCAAATGGATCTATATGAGAAAGATTGGTCCGGATGGCAAGGTGGATACCTATAAGGCCAAGCTAGTGGCGAAAAGGTATAATTAAAAGGAGGGCATTGATTATGAGAAAACCTTTCATCAGTAGCCATGATCAAATATATTAGAATTTTGCTAGCCATAGCTCCTAACTTGGATTATGAAATCTAGCAAATGGATGTGAAGACCCTATTTCTAAATGGATACCTCATGGAGGACATTTATATGCAACAGCCCGGGGGCTTCATATCCGAAGCAGATTCCCATAAAGTTTGCAAAATTAATAGGTCCATTTATGGTCTGAAACAAGCCTCTCGGAGCTGGAATCTAAGGTTCGATGAATAAGCAAAGAAATATGGCTTCATCAAGAATGAAGATGAACAATGTGTGTACAAAATGGTCAGTGGGAGCAAGTTGACAATCCTGGTTCTATACCTGACATATGGCTCTCAAGCACGATCTCCATGAAAGACTTGGGAGAAGTGACCTACATTCTGGGAATTCGCCTATATAGAGAGATAGAGCGAATAAAATGATAGGTCTCTCCCAAGTGCTCTACCTAGGGAAAGTCCTTAAGAGATATGAAATACATAACTCTAAGGGAGGACTTTTGCCCATGAGACATGGCATTCATCTTTCCAAATCTATGAGTCCTAAAACAGACAAGGATAGAATGGAAACGAGGAATACACCCTATGCATCCGCAGTAGGAACTCTCATGTATGCGATGTTGTGCACAAGACCAGATCTGGCACATGCTATGGGCATGGTCAGTAGGTTTGCAAGCAAGCCCGGGGGAGCCTCACTGGACAGTAGTGAAAGTGTATCTTAAAGTACTTAAGAAGAACGAAAGATATGCTATTGATATATGGAAATGGAAAATTGAAGGTGGATGGTTACATCTATTCAGATTTTCAGTTTGATCCGGATGACCTCAAATCCACCTCAGGGTACATATTTACTCTCAATGGTAGAGCAGTATCTTGGAAAATTCCCAAGCAAAGCACAACTGCTGATTCCAAAACGGAAGCAGAATATGTGGCAGCCTCTGAGGCAGCAAAAGAAGATGTTTGGATGAGAAAGTTCATAACTAAACTTCAAGTGGTTCCTAGCGTGGAAATGCCATTGCCACTATGGTGTGACAACAACGGAGCAATTGCGCAAGCTAAAGAACCAAGGTCTCACAACAAATCAAAACACGTGATGAGGAAATATCATATAATACGAGAAATCGCTGGAAGAGGCGATATCGCCGTGCAGAAAATAGCCTGAGCAGAAAACGTGGCTGACCCACTCACCAAGTCATTATCATAGACGATGCTAGATAAACATCTTGAGAAGATGGGCATCAAATACCATAGCGATTGGTGTTGAGTGCAAGTGCGAGATTATTAGGTGTATGCCCTCAATGCCTAAGAGGAATTAGAGTAGGGCTTTAATAAGTTATTTGTATAAACATTTTATCATCTCTATTTGTTTTAATTTTGTTCATATAAATCTAATGACATTTAAATGAGTCCATGAGATTTGAAGATAGACTTTCCACCTCTTGTAGAAAAGTAGATGCATCGGAAAAGTCAAGTACTTAATCTCTTTTTGGGTAAAAAAGTTCAATTGCATATATGAATATAAAATCCATACAAAAAAGCGCATAAGGGTATGGCCCTTACCGCACCATAGTAGCGAACATGCTAGCTACTCCATGACTCCAAAAGCATAAACTACACAATACATGGATTTTTAGAAATTGAAATTGAAAAACATCTACCAAGCTATGTGCCACAATCTCTTTACTGCCAATCAATTACTTAATCTCTTAAACTAGAAGTTCGCGAGTTAAGGAATATTAATTGGGCATTAATATTTTACTCTTATGACACCTTCTTTGACAAGGACGTGTCAGTCCTACACTGATTAGATAGTGGAAACTGGTGTCGTGAACATGATTAATGGAATGAATATATTTGAACTCGACTCGCATTAATCCAATCACATGGGTATTTACTCTTTGACAGTCAATCATTGGGATTAAGATTGCAATAGTATGTGTGAGCTTTAGACCTGAGGAGTTATTTGTGATGTCCTTGTAGTATTGGATATGTTATCACCTGATAGGTGGGGTCGACCTCGAAGTACGATCCACATGGTGCATTAGTCATTATAAGATAACTGGCAATATGGGACTCACAGTCTCGATAGTAAACGAGTATGTGACCTGTACAATTATAAACAATAGAAATTACAAAGTCTTTGGCCAAAACAAATAAACTAAACTAGTGATGGTCACTAAGGGTAGTTTGGTAATTTCACATTGTTATTATTTCTAAGTACAACATCAAGTTATATGAGTTTCACGTAGGTGAAGAGTTTATACACATATGGTAGTCGTAATCAAGGTTCGTGATGACTTGTTCATCTCGTATTCAATTGGGTTACAATTTTGTTCCACGGTGTTGGCTAGGTTACAAACTTATCGTTTGGAATCCTCCCATTGCCAATTGAATCGAGCCTCGAGAGTCGCGCTATGTGAAGAAAAAGAATATTTCCATGCTATGGGTATTTTTGTAAAGTCGCATTAGATGAGAATTGACTAACAAAATAGATGACATGATTTAATTAAAGATATTTAATTGGATTAAATAAATTGATTAAATCATATGAATTCATAAGTTAAATTAATTGGAAATTAATTTATAGGTTGAATTAAATTAATTAGGTTATTTTAATTAGATTAAAGTAATTAATTAACTGTCAATTGGATTGGATTTGAATTTAATTAATTACACATGGGCTAAGATGGAACAAAGTTTGAAAGCCCATCAGCAACACTCCTAGTGGCCGCCCCCCCTCACTGTATACCTAGGGGTTCTTCTTATGTGATATAAGTATTCAGTTAGTGTCAGAACTCTACACACACAAGTCATTGTTTCAGAATCTGACTTAGAGACAAATAGAAACTAGAGCTATAGGAAAGAAAATTCCCTCTCTCTCTCTCTCCAACTAGCCGCCGCTCCCATTGTTGCCGGGAGGAGATCGGAGCTTTTCTCAGAGAATTTTTCTTCGGCGTGATTATCTAGAGGCAGCAGTCTGGGGCTGCTACTGATAATTTAGAATTTTGTTGTCAAGAGGTAATTCGATTTCTCTTTATTGTAATTTGTTCCTATTGTGTTTATCACCAATATCATAAAAATCCCCGGATTCGATTCTCGGTGGGATTCGAATTAAATTTTTTATCCGCTAGACCGAATCACAACAGTATTAAATATCAATTCAATTTTTCCTAAGGTCAGTGGAGAATAGGATACCTTGTACCCTTTACCAACTTAATATTTTAGATGTGGGAGAATTTAATTATTTAATAGGTCTCACTTTGCACTCATTCATTTTATACATAGCGCATAAACATGGATCAAATATAAATTGAAAGCATTCCTAGAAAGCTAACAACATATGATTCATGGACTTAAATCCTAGATTGAGCCAAGCTAATGCCTCAATCACTAATTGAAAAGAAACTCACTAAAACTTCCAAAGTTCCTTCTTGTATCTCCTTGGCTCGACTTGAATTTCTGCTTTGGACCTATTCTAATTCTAACTATTACAAGTTTAATATTTTAACCTATGCAATATTCTGTAGAAAGAAAATAAGCATAGACTCAAAATGGCCTTTACAATCCATAAAAAGAAATACAAAAAAAATAAAATAAAACTGAGCCTAAGTCCATGAATCATGTCGCCCTAATTAAGTTTCAAATTTAATTATTGAATTCAGGTTCTCGAGGAAAGTTTATATTAAGATTCAATTTTAATAAAAATTAACCTCTAAGTCTATTAAAACTAATTTTATAAAAGAAAATATTCAATTTCATTTAAAGTCCAACTTTAATAAAATTAGATAATTTGAAATTTAAAAATCCCTTTGTTAAATAAACTATATAATTTATTTTTTCATTAAAATCCAATTTTAATCAAAAACTAAATGATAATTTATTTATTTTAAAAAAACAGCACGGGTCACCGATGGGTTTACTCGGGTCGGGCTGGATTGACTCGTGTATTAAAAACCACACAGGTGGGCGCGCCGTGCAGCCCAATTTCACGGCAGCTTAGCTGCCGCGCAATTAGGCTCGCACAACCAGCCCAATTAGCACGGATGGACCGCATTGTGCGGCCCATGCTCAGAGCGCACAGCCGCTAGTGGCGACGAATTAGCCACTGAATCTGGGGTTTTTTTCTAAAATTTTATCACATTAAAATTACATAAAATCCAATTCTTATTAATTTCTAAAAAATAAAAATAAATAACAATTCCTCAAAACACAAAAATGTGAAATCAACATTTCTAATCATGCATCGCGAAAAACTGTAATTTTCAAATATACATATCTAATCACATATTTACACATAAATTACATACGTTGAACCCCCACAATTTGGATCTGATACCACTGTTAAAAAAAATGATAAACGCAGTGGAAACGCTATAACGAAATTTTTTACAGATTTTCCCAAAACAGGATCAACCCGGGGTTTGAACATGCATATGTATGATAAGGTTTTCGATACATTACCCGTTGTACCCAAGTGGCTGGAGAAACTAAGGCTATGTTTGGTTATGTTTTGAGATAGTATTTTGGTGAAAATTATTGGTGAGAAATTTATGGGGACACGTGCATGTTTGGTGGGATTATGTTTGGTTTTATTTTGAGAGTTAGTTTTTGAGTGATTTTTTGGTGAGATAGTGTTTGGTTTCGTTTCCAGAGGGAACAAAAATTACTGTAGCTGTCAAATCAAGTAAGTTTTTGTCTGTAAATAATTAAAAGTTATAACATAATATTGAGATTATAATAATTATTATATATATGTATGTATTGGTGGTTGATACACACATATATATATGTGTGTGTGCGCGCACACACACTTGTCTATGATTTATGTATATACAAAGATATACACAATGTATACATACATATATATCTATATTATATACATTGCAAAATATATTTATATATATTCCCAATATATATTACTTATAAGTATTTGGCACATATAAATATTAATTTATAGATATTATCTAATATAGATACATATATATATGTATATTGTATTCTATATATTTCGTACCTTGATATATATTTATAAATATTTCGTAATTAAAAAATTTATACATTCATAAATATTCTGTTAAATCAACTGAATCAAAGTGAAAAGATGTAAATAAACTGTAGTTAAATTTTGTTAAGGAACTAATTAAATGAACCATTTTGGGACTTTAATAAATTAGATGCTTGAATTTGATTGATTTCTTTAGCCTTCCTTGGAGCTGAATAGCAAATTCCTTAAGAATAGGTAAGAAGCAGACACGTTGCTTTCCAAGCCTTCACTAGGACCTTGAGCAGGTGACACCTCATCTTCCTCACGTATGTCACACCTTCAGCTAATTCACCCAAAAAATGGAAAAAAAAAACTCTTCCTACATCACATTATCTCTTATCCTAAATACCATCAAGAAACCAAGAACTCTGACAAATTATTATAAACTTCATTCTCTTGAATATGTAAGGTAAGATGTTGAATTAAAAATTTAATTCCATGAACAGACGCAGCAACGGTGAACTACTGCAAACTTCTAATTCGAAATTGTTAAGAAGGAGGTTTATGGGTTGAGGCTTGAGAGGTAGAAATCTTATGTTGGGATAACTTGACCACTTTCGGAGCTCCGCGGCGGATTTTTGACGTTGACGAGTGTGTGGTTCGAGTCTGCTTGTTCATAGTTTTTGACAGAGAAAGAGAGAAATTAAAGAAAAGAGAGAGAGAGAGAGACAGAGAGAGAGTGAGAGAGAGAGAGAGGGCAGACAACTCTGCCAGTGATAGAGGAGAGAGAAGGTGGAAATTTGAATTTGGTCAAGAAGTATTTTGGGCCAAAAATTTGAGCCTTTTTCTGGCCAAATATCATGGTTGCCAAACAAGATTTGGTCCGAATTTTGGGCCAAAACAGGCCCAAAACATAACCAAACATAGCGTAAAGCTTTCTTCAAATTCTTGAATTCCTACAGCTTTTCGCGAACTAATCCGGTTGATTGATTCTTGATCTAAGCAGTACAATGGTGCTGCCTCTAAATTATCTCGCCGAAAAACTTGAATGAAAAAATCTTCTCCTTCTTGGCTATGGAGGCCGACAGCTAGGGTAAGAGAGGAGAGGGAGAAATTCTTTTCTTGTAGCTAAAGTGTATTATGACTTGTGTTATGCTTAGGTTTAATTAAGTGATATATTTATATCACTTAAGTTACAACATTGGGCTTAAAGAGCCCATGTTAGATGCCTACTAGGGCCGCCCCACATGTCTCATGGTGCACCAATTTTAAGCTCAGTCTAATTAATTCAATCCAACTAATTAAACTAATTAAATAATAGATAGGATGATTCATTAATTATATTTCTCTAAGAAATAATATATTAATTAATATCATAAATGAATTAACTTATTCTTTCAAATAATCAATTCTATTTAATTAATTTTTAAGTATCCAATACTTAAAATATTGCTACAAGAAATATTCCATAAGTTCATTCAATTTTTCAATTTTAAGAGTGACTCTTTAGGTTCATCTTTATTTGGCAATGAGAGGATTTCATTGAATGTGGTTAAACACCTAGCCAGTCAAGTGGCCCACATTATATCGCAAATAAGATTAAATGATTAGATCATTGTCAACCTTTCCTATCATAATTACCGTGTGAGTAGTAAGTCTTCGTTTCCATATCCTGATCAAGTAAGAGTCATGATTTTGGTCAAACTCATAAACTTGACTCTATGCTATATTTATAATAAGTCTAGATCAGTGAGTTTTCTTATTTGATTCGTTCTCAAATAGCTCATATGCTTTGGCCAAAGATTTTAGATCTAACTTACTTATAAATGCAATTTCTTATTCACTTCTGAGGGAACGAATTCCATCTTGGATATTAGTCAAGACTACGACTTGCCCATTAGGTTGCAGCTTGAGGTTGACCCCACCAAAGGGTGAATTGGGTCTAACTAATCTAATGACAAACCTAATATCACAAGTATATCTTCAACTTGATTCCTCAGGTCTAAAGTTCAGACACACCTATTACAATTAATCAATTCTGTCATTGACTGTCAAAGAGTAAAACCTATGTAACCGAATCGATGTGAGTCATGTCTGAGTGCTGTCACGTCCATCAGTGTACCTACAATATGAGTCCTTCACTACTTTCTAGTGATTAACAGGCACTTCTCTCGTCAAAACTCATATCATACAAGTCTTAATGATTTCCAATGCCTAATTGGAAATCCTCGACTTGTATACTAATTTAGTATACAAGTATTTAAACTCCTCTAGTGCCTGTAGAGAGTTAACTCTTGTATTCATGGACTTAGATGATTACATTATACATAAATACCAATTATATTGTAAACAACTAAAACGCTTTTATATCTGATATATATAGAATAACAATTAGAATCTAATAATGTCCTTATTCTCTCTAATTCACTAATGGCATTTTGGGACATAAACCTAACAGTACATCGATCACCATCTTTTTACCAAGCCACTTTTGTCCTTTGATTTAGATAAAATTGTTCATTAGCCACCGCTTTGGTATAAACAATTAGACAAACTTTCTCTAATTCCAATAACGGCTCAAAAAGAGGAAACTCTGCTAACGTAGTTTGAACAATCTCCAGAAATCGCATCGCCTCTTGCACATTCACCCCCAATTTCCTTTTTCTTCTTTTGATATCCTTAAACCTCAACGTAAGAGCTTTGAGTTTACAGATTACCGCCTACATAGGAACACCATGAATCTTGTGCTTCCATGTATTCTCAACCATGGGAATAAAATCTGCGGAGTCCGCAATATAGTTATCAAATCAAAACCAAAGGTTTTTGCCCCTCCATCCCATACCTGATTTGAACACAATAGAGAATGATCCGAAGTCTTAGGCGGCAAGCATGAATATACCATTAGTGCGAATCTTACTAACCATGTAGGATTAGCCACTACTCTATCTAGTCTCCTCCATTTACTAGCTGCACCGGCACTTTGGTTATGCCAAGTATACCACGGTCCCTCCATCGAAATAGTAGTGAGGTCCACCACAGATAAACAAGATTGGAATTCATCATTCGTCTCTTCTTCCGCCCGTCCTCCTAAAGCCTCACTTTCATATATAATTGCATTGAAATCTCCCATAATAGCCCAAGCTTCTCATCTCAAAGTAAGCCAAAATATCGTTTCAAAGCGCATGCCTTTCTTCAACTTTATTCAGCCCATATGCAAATGAAATATGCAAAGACAATTTTATCCTCATGAGATGTGTTATTTGGCAATGGATAATTTGCTCAGATTCACCCACAATTTGAACATTCACACACGTATTGTCCAATCTAATCCAAATTTGATTTCCCAGTCCATTAGCATAATTACAATGCCAATTCCACATTGAATTAACATGACTAATTGCATAAGAAGATTTACGTTCCACTACTCTAGTTTCAACAAGAGCACATACGCGAAGATTATATGATGCTATCAGATCCTGAACCGCTTATAAGTGGCCCACTTTATTAAGACCATGCAAGTGGAATCATCTAAGAACGTCAATAGGGGCTACATGTATAGGACCCCACAAAGATTCATTTTGACCGTCACACCTTCATTATTAACTTCCTCCGTCTCAATATCATTCAATAGCGCAAAAGGATTATTATTCAGTATATTTGCATCTCGTATGACTAGAAAATGGCTGATTAGAGGCATTATAATCTTGAGCTTTCAAACCTTCTCCCTCATTAGGTCGCTCAACATTATTTCGTTTACGTTTTCGCTCTTTCCATTGTTCATTTGTAGGAACTTTTGGTACATAAATTTGAACCGATTTAGGATGTTGCACCACCTTCTTTACCAAAGGAAAATCCCCTTCTTTATGCCCAAATGATTTACATGATGGACAAACCGCTGGTTGCCATTCATATTCAATAGATCCTTACATGAACCATTGTATTTGCCGTTACTTGAAGGAAGTAACATAAACACATGGTCCATGGTCATGAATATGGTATGTATGTAAACAACCACACAAACCCTTGAATAATCAATCCTCTCCATAGATGAGGTTAATGCATCCGTATATAAAGGACTTCCCATTACGCTAGCATCAGTACTAAAACCCTCTGTTGTCCAATATTCAGTCAGAATATTACAAAACTTCACCCAAATTGGTACCTCTTTATGGTTTCTTTTCTCAAGAGACATGCCCTCCTTACATTTTTCAAGAAACAATGGCTGCCCCGCCAACATCCAAGGGCCCCCTTCAATTGCATTGTTCATGCATGAGTCCGATTCAAACTTAAAGAAGTAAAAACCATTAGATGTAGCTTTTTACCTCCTTGATTCCTTTTCAAACCGAAAATGCGTATTCCTTAATTGCCATAAATGCCCTTTTCTTACCAATGAAATTCCCCACAACCGTGAACTCCCAATGTTGCATACCTTCTTTATCCATCTCCCACGTAGGTCGTACAAACAAGTTACCATTAATAGTTTCGGGTTTGATATATTGAAGAGTAGTTCGAGTAGATGAAGAGAATGAATTCCTAAAATCATAATTTCCATGAGTATTCACCTTAACATTACCAAAGAATATGTGGTCATTAGATTGATAGAGAGAAGGGAAAGAATTCCCTTCCAAATCTGTCGAAATTCCTTCATTTTGTGCGAGATTTGATGTCTCAATCAAAGGAGCCTCATTTTCAATCCTAGAAAGTAGATCAGCTATCTTTTTTTCTTGTAGGGACGAAGGTAATGTAAACTTGGTGTTAGATTCGTCTAACACCACCATTGATGAAGAATCACTAGCCATATTACCATACTTACGAACTCCATTCAATTTTTCACGAATTAAAACGGATGAGCGAACTATATATGCAAATTTTCAATTGTTTTGTAGATCAGATCATGGTGATTGATTTGTAACCATTGCAAGAGCCAATCATGATACATCTGGAGAAGGAGTAGCACAAAATTCTTCCTCTTTACCTTCATAATCATCAACCCATTTAACCAAATTTAAGAAATCAGGAATTTTAAAACTTTGATCAAAAGACGGAACACGTCGAGTAATAGTTTCAAAATACAGCGAAAATCATTGTAAGGAAGGAGAATTTGCATGAATTGATGAAGAATATGAAAACAAATCACATGTAGATGATGAATTTGCCATGGTTACGCTAGAAAAATTCAAAAAAATCTAGAGAGGAGAGAGCATTTTTTCTAGAGAGAAAAAAATTCAACACTGGCTAGAAGGAGAGAGAGAGAGAGAGAGAGAGAGAGAGAGAGAGAGAGAGAGAGAGAGAGAGAGAGAGAGAGAGTGTGATGCCCCCAATTTCACCACTGAAAAGGTTCAACATAAGGCACGATTCTATTAGAATAGTATGTCGAAAATAAAACTTAATACAAATACTCTTTACTCAGATACTCTTGATAGACGCAACTTCATCATCTTAACAAAAGACACTCTTAATGAAATCTCAAATCTACGAAAATCCAAAAAGTTAACATCTAACTATAACAAAGGTAAAGAGCTTCAGAAATCACTCGGCCTCTGATGAGTCTCCACGGTCTCGCCTAAGAGATCATATATGCTGGAAGGAAGGAAGTAAAACATAGAGTACATGAGTAAAAGACTCAGTGAATGCCCGATGTGTGTGGTGTGTTTAACAAATACTTATAATTTTTGAAATGCGTGAACATAATCAAATTTTTTTTTTTAACAAAAATGAATCTTTAAAAAGATTCCAACTTAATGTAACCGATTGTAGACATCCATAAATATCAATTCAAGACATAAATATATTTTTGTCCAAATAACATTAGAAAAAGATAGTCTGATATGAAAGAATTCAAAATGATTATGATTATGATGATCATATAACCAAATTGCTGATACTAGACAACCTTATGACTCCCAACCGATAGTGACAGACCACCTTATCACTTTGGGAAAGGAACAACCTTACCAAACAGAAACACATGCTTTGAGTATAGGTGGAACAGATACTACCCAAGACAACCGCAAACAGCTTTTGTTGTGCGTTGCGAGGGAGTGGGCTATGGGGACTCAGGGTCCTACCGGCAAGTCCGCTACTGCCCAACGGTACCCTTTGTACAGCCAAGCCAAGTTGGATCCAACGACATAAACAGATCAAAATAGAACCATACTAGTCATTGATCATCATAAACAATAGATTTAAAATTCTGGAGAAACAAATGAGTTACCTTTAAGATATGAATTCAGAACATAAACATGGTTCCACAATTTTTTCAAAAATAGATTTATTTTTTAAGTACAATATATATAGCAGTTGAAATTTATATACATATATTCCTTCTAGTTTTCAAAAGATACTACTGTAGAGCTAAGGGGCACCCACCGAATACGTAAATTAGCAAGAAAATATAATTCTTACTCTTCCTTTTATTTGCTCCATTTTCACTTTCCTTTCTTATTTAAAATGTGTACAAATAAAATGTATGGTTTAAAATTTTAGGCATCACACTCCACCACCTTTAAAAGAATTTGGTCCCCAAATTCTCACTTGAGTTATTGAAGAGTCTGGATAACCTTCTCGCATCCCTTTTTTTCGCTTCCAAGTTGCTTCTTCCACCTTTTGATTACTCCACAAGACCTTCACCAATGGAATCCTTTTCTTACGGAGTTCTTGTATCTTTTGGGCTAAGATTTGGATGGGCTTTTCTTCAAATCATAGGTCTTGCTCAAGGGGCAGAGTTTCATGTTCTATGATGTGCGAAGGGTCGGGGTGGTATTTCTTCAATTGTGAGACATGAAAAACATTATGTATTCCAGCTAAGGTGGATGATAAAGAGAGATGACACGCCATTGGCCCTACTCTTTTTATGATTTCAAAAGGTCATACATAACGAGGGCTTACTTTACCTACTTTTTCAATTCTCATAAATCCTTTCCTCGGGCTCATTTTCAAAAATATAAAATCTCCAACATCAAACTCTAAATTTCTTCTCCAAGTGTCTGCATTACTCTGTTGACAAATTTGAGTGGTTTACATCCTCTATTTGATCAAATGAACCTTATTAATGGACTTTTGTATGAATTTAGGTTTTATTGCCCTTCTACGTCCTAATGATCTTGGCGCTCGGTGTTCGTTCAAATCACAATGCAATGGGCATCAACATTTTCTCCCATATAGTCCTTCATAAGGTTCCATCCAAATAGTCAATTGCCCAACCTCCTCTGTAATCCAAAATACAAGTTCTAAGCATATCATCAAAGATTTGTATGGCCCACTCGGATTCACCATCGATTTAAGGGTGTTGTCCCACCCTACTTCACCTATTTGGTAATCGAATCGCTGAACATCCAATAATGTGGTTCAAAGCTCTAGAAAATTAAACAACAAAACTTTTAGTGAAAGAGGACATGAATTTTTGTTAGATGAATCTGATTTTTTTTTTATGTTTTTTGGTTAAAGGTTCAATTTCATTATAAAGTAAAAAAGTACAAGGAAAGCGCATAAGGGAATGACCCTTACGGCACCAATGTAGCTAACACACTAGCTACGCCAACATCCATGACAACCAAATAGAAAAAAAAACTATACAATTAATGCAAATAAAAGAATCTACCAAGCTATGTGCCATAATCTTTTCACTGCTCTACTTTGTATTGAATCATCCAATTGCATGGTTAGCAATTTATCCTTGACTATGTTTAGAACACGAGCAGCCACCTCTTCCGGAGTCTTATGAGTAGATTCAAATATGCGTGAATTCCATTCTCTCCATAATGAATACACCAAAGTCGCTAGGAGGATACGATAGGAGCAATTTACCAAATGTTTACCTCGCCATCTTTGTGCAGCTCATAATACCCCGCTTCCCCAAGTCATTCTAGGCCATATAAATTTGACTTCTCTATATAGGCTGGTTACACACTTACGCGAAAATGTGCAATCAAAAAACATATGGTTATGGTTTTCAATCTTGTTCTCATCGCATAAGACTTTCAATTGCCTTGAAACATAGGCAAGTACTTTCCCGTTTTGTATTAACACAGCACCCAAACTATTTTTAGAAGCATCACTATACACAACGAATCCACCAGTTCCAGTTGGAACAGAAAGAATAGGAGCGGTAGTCAATTTGTGTTTCAACTCTTGAAAACTCTTTTCACAAATATCAGTCCAAATAAATTTCATGTTTTTTCTTGTCAACATATCGTCAATGGAACGGCCAATTTTGAAAATCCCTAAACAAATCTCCTGTAATATCCTGCCAATCCTAAGAAACTCTTAACTTCTGATACATTTATTGGTATTGGCCAATTATGCACAGCTTCTATTTTACTCTAGTCAACTAAGATTCCATTCTTGGATACTACATGACCTAATAATACCACTTGTTCCAGCAAGAATTCACACTTCTTGAATTTAGCATATAGTTGTTTCTCTTTGAGAACTTGCAACACAAGTTTCAAATGTTCCTTGTGTTCTCATTCATCGCATGAGTAGATCAAGATGTCATCAATAAATACAATCACAAATTTATTAAACTGCTTGAATACCCGATTCATTAAGTCCATGAAAGCTGCAGGAGCATTTGTTAAACCGAAGGGCATTACTAGAAACTCATAATGGCCATACCTTGTTCTGAATGCAGTTTTCTGTATATCTTCCTCCTTGATTTTCAGCTGATGATAACCAGAACTCAAATCAATCTTAGAAAACACCGATGCACCTTGTAATTGATCAAACAAGTCATCTATTCTGGGAAGGGGATACTTATTCTTGATTGTTACTTTATTTAGTTCTCTGTAATCAATGCATAACCGCAAGGTTCCATCTTTCTTTTTAACAAACAACACAAGAGCTCCCCAAGGAGAATAACTAGGGCGAATGAAACCCTTATCGAGCAAATCCTGTAGTTGCACTTTTAACTCTGTTGGTGCCATTCTATATGGTGCTTTAGAAATAGGGGCAGTTCCTGGCACAACATCAATCACAAATTCAACCTCTCGATCTGGTGGTAGTCCTGGTAAATCATCTGGAAATACTTCTAGAAATTCTCTAACCACTTCCACATTTTCAGGCTTTAAATGTGTCTTGATTAAAGTGTCCACCACAGTTGCCAAATATCCAACACAACCTTTGTTCAACATCTTTTGGGCCTTCAATGTCGATATAATTGGTAAGGAAAATGAACCTGAAGTGCCGCTAAACATAAATTGTTCTTTTCTAGGTGGCTGAAAGATCACGACTTTTTTATTACAATCAATGGTGGCATGATATTTGATAAGCCAATCCATACCCAAAATAACCTCAAAATTTGAAATTGGTAGAACAACAAGATCAGCATATAGTGTTCGGCTACCAATCTGAATAGAACAAGCCCTCAATACATGACTGCAATCATTTCTTTCCCCAATGGAATTGTCACGCTATATCTTATTTTTAACAAATATGGTGTAATGCCCAATTTTCTCACAAATGCATTTGATTTGAATGAATGTGTAGAACCTGAATCAATCAATACAAATGCAGGCATACCCGAAATCAAAATAGTACCTGAAATGACGGAGGGATCTGCCTCAGCCTGCTCATTTGTCATTGAATAAACTCTCCCCTGCACTCTGTTCTGGAGGGTTGGGCAATCTTTTGCAAAATGTCCAGGCTTTTTACATTTGAAACAACTATTGGAACCCATTTGGCATTCACCAAAATGATTCTTCCCACATTTAGTACATAAAGGTTTTTCTATCGCATTGGAGGTTTGTCCAACTCTAGGACGCTTGTCATTTCCTTGACCTGGTTTTTGCTCTGGTTTCTTCCATTGTGTTGGGTTTCTTGGAGTGAACATTTGTCTGTTTTGTTGATAGGATTTCTGGAAAAAAAATTCATCCAGGTCAGCCATCAAAGCTTTATCGACAATTTTCCGCTGCCGAAGACATCCTTACATTCAATCCTCTCAAAAACTGATCGATCTTTTTAGTATTATCTCTTGCAATGTACGGTACATATTTGCAACCCTCTTCAAATTTTCTAACATAGTCACATATAGCTTCAACTCCAAGAAGTCCTTTACCTTAAGGGATCTAGCATCTCGGGTGAAGTACTTGTCTCCATATCCACGACAAGTTTGGCTCCTTCCCACCCGATTCTTGCTTTTTTCTTCAGTAAGAAGATTGCACAAAGTACCTTATCAACATCATTGATACGCATGTAGTCAAAGATTTCCAATGATTTAACCCACTCCTCTGCAACTATGGGATCCCGAGCTACCGTAGAAATCAGATGGTTCCATTTTTCTGAACTTCTCATACACAACTTGTGGATTGTCAGGTCGAACAGGAGGTGCATGAGCTTGTTGATTCTGTTCTTGAGTTCTCTGTTGCATGTCCAGTAACTGTTGAATTTGCTCACCGTGCATTCTAGTTTGTTCTTGTATCAGATTAGTTAGATAACCCACCACATTGTTGCCACCCTCTTGGGCACCCATTGCCTTTCTTTTTGGCGGCATGATTTCCTATATTTTACCCAACTTATCCCATTCACTAGCCAATAATGAATGTACACCATAATGACAATAATATGCATTGATCAAACATAAAAGAATAAACTAAAGAGTTGACCAAGTTTCCCAGCCAGAATATGTTCATATGCCTTCTTCTGTCTTCAGGAAAGACTAAACCTCCGCTTTGATACCACAACTGTCACACACCCCGACCCGTACATGTAACTCAGATAAGCCACATGGTCAGGCCAAGGGATGATGACCCATTTTCTTCCTTTGAAATGTTATGGTTTTCCAAAATAATAGAATATATCCATTTAAAAATAAAAGCAAATTATTTTTTTATATACATCAAAACCCATTTTATATACTATGTCTGATCGCTCTAGAGACTTGGGCAACCGTCACATATTAACATAATCATCACCTGCATCATAAGAACCTAATGAGCTAATGGCTCAGTAAGAAGAAGCTCATATTTTTAAAAACAATGTTTCACGTATCACATACGATAGTCAATAATGCATGGTTCAGTTAAAACTTTTCTTTTTCCTTTTTATCCTTTTCTTTGTTTGGGTACCCTCGAAGTGTGCTATTCGATTGATAGTGATAGGCGTCTGTTTTCGGAACCTGTTCATAATAATTGGCCAATGAAAGAGGCATCACAGGTTTCTCATAACCGACCTTTCGGCTCTATGATATTAACCGCTAGCTCTCTCGTACATCGTGGCTTTATCTATCTTGGCTTTTACACCTCAAGGTATTCACCACCAATCTTTTGGGTCCACCGGTCCCACCCGCGTCCCGTGCCCGACCATCAATTAAATACCATACCTCCCTTTTTCAAATCATTTTCTTTACGTGTGCATCAACATCATGCGTCATGATCATACACAATAAACAAGAAATAACATTCATTCCCAAGTAAATCATCTTAAAACATCATAAACATATATACATCAACACTTCACACAATAGGCAAGTAATAACATTCATTTCCAAACAATTATCTTAAAACATCATAAACATGAATAATATGGTCCATATGAAGCAGTGAACGAACTTCAACTTACCTTAAGTTCTCTGCAATGAACCAGAAAAGGTGACGCTACCGAAGCTAGCTAATGATACTTCTTCGTAATTTTAGATGTGCAATAATCTGTAAAAAGGGTATATAACATACCTAAATACAATCCTCTATAATTATTCCAAATTCACCGATTAAATTGAAGAAACAATCGGTAAAAGACTTACTTGTAACGGCCACGTCGATATGCCTAACTCCCTTTACCTATTACTCTTCATTTTCTATTTTTCCTTGAATTTTTTTTCCTCTCTTTTCTTTCTTTTCTTTCTTCTCTCTTTTCCTTCTTTTTCTGGCGGCTTTTTTTCCATTTCTTTGTCCAGAAAGTCTTTTTAAAGACTTCAAAGTCGGTTTAGCAAACTTCATTGTGAAGTTTGTTGAAAATATTATTATTTTATTCAATGAATTATTTGCAGCTGCTAGCTTAATACGTGTTATACGTTTATGCCTTATATTTTCTATTAGTCACATATTTACATTCATCGTGACATATAAATGACACGTTCAATCAAAACTCTAAAGTTAAGCGAGCTCAGACAGGAGCAATCCTGAGATGGGTGACCACCTGGGAAGCACGTCAATTATCTTTTTTTTTATTTATTATTATTTAACTAGTGATAAATGCTAGACGTCGTGCCTGCTTAGACGTCATGCCTGCTTAACTCATAATAAACGTTTGCAAAAATGTACCTTAAATGCAGTTGTCATATAATTTTTTTTTTAAAAAAATCATGTTCGTGCAATCATGCCATTTATAGTCAATAATAAATGCTAACTATATGACATGCTTATTGTTGGCTGCGTGAAAGATGATTTGGGCATTACAAAAACCTTTTCATGTAGAGACCATAGGCACACGTCTAGTTGTTGTCCGAGTAATTAATGGTAAGCTTTACCGTTACGGATATTAAAGAAGTACGATCATGTATATGTTGTAGTCCAAATTACCCGATACATTGTTCCGTCGCCTCGATTTGTCATTTCATAAGCCCATGGCTCTAGAAAACTCGGCCATCGTGTCAATGGCTCGAGAAAACTCCACCACCGTGCCCAGAACCGCTCGACGCTCGGCCACCGTGTGCCCTGAACGACCTGATGCTCGGCCATCGGGTGCCCCCACGACCAGGCCACCGTGTGCCCTGAATGACTTGATGCTCGGCCATCGGGTGCCCCCACGGCCAGGCCACCGTGTGGCCAGGACTACCCGACGCCACGCCACCGGGTGCCCCCACGGCCAGGCCACCGTGTGCCAAGGACTGCCCGACGCCAGGCCACCGAGTGCCCCCATGCCCAGGCCACCGTGTGCCTAGGATGACCCGACGCTTGGCCACCGGGTGCCCCCTCGGCTAGGCCACCGTGTGCCCAGGAACACCCGACGCTCGGCCACAGGATGCCCCCTCGGCTAGGCCACCGTGTGCCCAGGACCACCCGACGCTCGGCCACAGGGTGCCCTCCTCGGCCACCGTGTGCCCAGAACGACCCGACGCTCGGCCACCGGGTGCCCTCCTCGCCAAGCCACCGTACCCCCTCGGCCAGGCCACCGTGTGCCCAGAACCGCCCGACGCTCGGCCACCGGGTGCCCTCCTCGCCAAGCCACCATACCCCCTCGGCCAGGCCACCGTGTGCCCAGAACCGCCCGACGCTCGGCCATCGTGCCCAAAACTCGGCCAAAACTCGACCATGGTGCCCGGTGCTCGCACGGCGCTCGGCCATCGTGCATTGAATTATGTATGAGTGATGAAGGAGGTATTGCTGATTTAATTGGAATGTAAAAGTTTAATTTCAGCAAATAAAGATATCGTAAAGTTCGATGCTTGGCGCTAGCTCGAGAAAGAAAGGTCTCCTAGATCGAACTGGCGTCGCAGAGTGGCGGGCCACCCTAGGTGGTCGGTGGGCGCCATAACATTTAAGTCCTTCATGGGTTGAGAATTTATATCAGGTGAATTTAATCCTTGATCGCTTCAGTAATTTGAGCGCTTGATTTATTATTTCTTCTTTAGTGTTTGATAGATGCTTAAGACAAATCTTCATCTTCACCTGACTTCAGACAGCATCTTCAACTTCATCTCTGACAAACTCACCTAGAATTCTTTCAGCGATTCGGTATCTAATACTTAGTCTAAAATTTATAAAGATAAAAATTACAAGCCTAACAAAATAATAAACTTTCAAACGCTTATACAGATATTCTGTGAAAGTATAAACTTACAATCTTTTGGAGTCTAACATAAAATCCTATTATTGTCATCATCAAAATATCTAACATGAAATTTCCTAACAAACACTTTCTTTGACAAGGAAGTGTCAGTCGTAGACTGATTAGATAGTGGGAGCTGGTGTCAAGAATATGATTAATGGAATTAACATATTTCAACTCGACTCGCATTCATCCAATCACATGGGTATTTACTCTTTGACAGTCTCAATGATTGGCATTAAGATAGCGATAGTATGTGTGAGCTTTAGACCTGAGGAGTTATTTATGATATGCTTGTAGTATTGGGTATGTTATTAGAGTAGTTAGAGAACCATATCACCTGATAGGTGGGGCCGACCTTAATGTACAATGTACATGGTGCATTCGACATTATAAGATAACTGTCAGTATGGGATTCACCACCTAGATAGTAAACGAGTATGTGACATGTACGATCATAAGCAATAGAAATTACAAAGTCTTTTGCCAAAGCAAATAAAGTAAACTAGTGATGGTCACTAAGTGTAGTTTGGTAATTTCACATTGTTATGATTTCTGAGTATAACACCAAGTTATATGACTTGATCGGGTCACGTCGGTGAAGAGTTTATACACATATGATAGTCGTAATCAAGGTCCGTGATGACATGTTCATCTAGTATTCAATTGGGTTACGATTTGGTTCTACGGTGTTGGCTAGGCAACAACCTTATCCTTTGGAATCCTCCCTGGAGAGTCGTGCTATGTGAAAAAAAGGAATATTTCCATGCTAAGGGTATTTTGGTAAAATCACATTAGATGTGAATTGACTAACAAAATGGATGACATGATTTAATTTGATTAAATAAATTAATTAAATCATACTAATTCATAAGTTAAATTAAATGAAAATTAATTTATAAGTTGAATTAAATTAATTAGATTGATTTTAATTAGATTAAAGTCATTAATTAATTGTTAATTGGATTGGATTTGGATTTAATTAATTACAAATGAGCTAAGATGGAACAAAGCCCGGAAGCCCTTCTGCAACAGGCCTAGAGGCCGCCTCCCTCACTGTATACCTAGGGGTTCTACTTATGATCAATAAGTATTCAGTCTGTGTCAGAACTCTATAAACACAAGTCATTGTTTCAGAATCTCACTTAGAGCCAAAAAGAAACCTAGAGCTATAGGAAAGAAAATTCCCTCCCTCTCTCTCCGACTAGCGGCCCCTGCCATTGTTGCTAGGAGGAGATCGGAGCTTTTCTCAAAGAATTTTTCTTCCGCGTGATTATCTAGAGGCAGGAGTCTGGGGCTGCTGCTGATAATTCAGAATTTTTTTGTTAAGAGGTAGTTCTATTACCCTCTATTATAATTCTTTGCTATTGTGTTTATCACCAATATCATGAATATCCCCGGATTCGATTCTTGGTGTGATTTAGATTAAAATTTTTATCCTCTAGACCGAATCACAACGGTGGTATCAGAGCCAAAATTCGAGAAATTCATGATATTCATTGTATGTTTACGTGTTTTAATTGTTTTAATGTCATAAACATGTTTTTACATGTCGTTTGTAATTTGGGTAATTTACGTTATGCATGTGAATTTGTAAAATTGTTTTTTCATGAGTTGAATTGGATTTACTGGGTAAAACGAAAAATTGAATTGGATTTATAATTTTTGAAAAAATCACATGTTTTTTGGAAAAATCTGCCGCCCAAAGGCGACGCGCCGCCTGCGCATCACGCGCAGGTGAGCTGCTGCAGCAGTAGCGCGTGCTGCTGGGGGAGGCAGCAGGGGTGTTGTGCTTTAGCTCAACACAAATTACGGTTGAGTTGGGCTAAAGCCCAACACCGAGAGAAACAGCGCTGGGCTCAGCCTAGCACATAATATAAGCGCTAGGGCCGAGGCCAGCGCAAGGGTGATCCGCGCTGGGCATGCACGGTTGAACAATTGGCCCAGCACATTAATTTAAAGTGTTGGGCCGAGCCCAGCGCATAATATAAGCGCTGGGCGTGGTCCACGCTGGCGTATGATAAAGAAGCCCAGAGCGGTTGAACAAATCACATTTATTTAAAGTGCTAGGCCGAGCCCAAGTGTATTTTAATTAATGTTTTTAGGCCAGGCCCAACATAATTAATAATATCGGGCCTAACCCAATGATTTAATTGGGTTGCCTAATTGTCAATTAATTAATTATGTGGGTTTGACCCAATTGAAAGCTCAACCAAACTATTTATCAATTAATTGACCCTAATTAAATTTCGTTTCAACTTCTAAATTGGATCTAGTGAATAAATTAAACTGGATTTAATTTTTTTCAAAACCCTAAATTAGATTTAGTGAATTAAATTGGATTTAAGTTTATTCTAAATTATTTAAATTGGATTTAAATTTAATTTTAGAATTGGATTTTTAAAAAATTTAAATTGGACTTAAAATTCTTCAAAAGTATAAAGTTGGATTTAACCTTCCTTTAATAATAGGTTGGTATATGTTAACCTTCCTTTAATACCAACTTCCTTTTTACATGTAGATTAAATTACCCATGTGACTTCATTTGATAGTAGTCAAACTAAATTGGATTTATTTGATGATATTAAATTAGATTTAATCATGTATTAAATTAGATTTGATACATTAAATTAGATTTAATGATAAATTCACATATGTGTTTAAATTGTTTATATGCTCTTTATTTATGTGATGGTGACACCCGTGTATGGACTTTGGGTACATCTTTGCTGTCTTACCTGGGTTGTATTGGGCCAGAGTTTGAGCTCCCCAGCTTGTATCTTCAATTCATAGAATTTTTGCACAGGTTAGTTCTATGTAATTGTTTTAGAGATAGGCCCAAATGGCGGATCATGGTGGCACATGAAATCCTGGAGAAGTATAAAGATTAGATCTTGTATAGGCAGTGACCCTTGTAATAGATAAAACTCCTCCCCAATCACTCATTGGCTCGAGATGATCTAGATAGTCCATACATGTGTGTGTTGTTAGAATTGCTAAGCTTATTCTTGTGCATCTCCTTTATAATTACGTGATAAAGAAATTAATGTGCAAAGTGAGACTAATATAATTAACATTATCGAATGTTATAATTCTCCCATCAAAAATACTGGGTAAGTAAAGGGGCATCGGATGTCCTAGCTCTCTATCAAACTTTAGAGGGTGGGTTCATTTATAGTGCATGGCATCTTCCTGGAATAAGGGGGTCATACACCAAGACTTGGTACTCTATCTTCTCTAGTGCATTTGATTGATGCCTTCATGTCAAAGTGAATTCCACCCCATATATCGTTCAAGGTTGCAAGGCAGGATTAAATTGTTAGACTGAAAGGAGTTGATGGGATAAATGGCTCAGATGGATCACCACCTATATATCGAAAAAGTTTGTGGTTCAATGATCCATGAGCTAAAGGGGATTGAACCATCGGTTAGACCGATTGATGTGTGACATCACCTCAATGATCTAAACGGCCATATATCGTTCAAGGTTGCAACTTGTTTAGATCATTGAGGAACTCAATCACTCACTACGAAAACAATCCAATGAGGTTTCCGATTATTGCAGTGGGAGTGCAATATTTCGAGAAAAAATAGTGGGAATCAACTAAATATTGAAATCCTTGATTTCACGCGAAAGTACATAATAACACATCTAATCGTAAATTTTGGTATTTTTCTGCAGTTTATTTCCTACACAATGACTACTAACCTATTGACACTATTACTTGAGAAAAATTTCCTCATTGGACCAAATTTCGTTGATTAGATACGAAATCTGAGGATTGTCCTCAGCCTTGAATCTTTGGGACATGAGCTAGATGAAGAGATGCCTGAAGTCTCGGACCCCGGATCTTTTGAAGATAGTTGTGCCCTTGAAGACTGGATAAAAGATGACACTCGTGTTAAGGGGTACATGCTGGGATCGATGACCAATGAACTGCAAAAATCTCATGAAAAGATAGGAACAGCTGCTGAAATCTTGGTGCATCTAAAAGAACTCTACGGAGAGCACAGCAGGACTGCTCGTTATGAGATTTCCTGCCAACTTTTTGGGGCGAGAATGAAGGAAGGAGAGAAAGTTGGGGATTATGTTTTGAAGATGATCTCCATGTTTGAGAGATTGGAGGCTCTCGACTTCTCTATGGACTTTCCAGCTGCAGTCTGATCTCATCCTGTAGTCACTACCCAAGTCTTTTTCGCAATTCATAGTGAATTTCAATATGAATGACGTTGAGTGTTCCTTGTCGGGTCTTTTGAATAAACTCACAAATGCTCAATCACAAATGGACCCCAAGACGAAAGAGACTGCTTTGGTCGTTTCTACTAAGACTTCAAAAACTCAAAAGAAGAAACGAGGCAAGAAGCAACTGGGAGTGGCAAATACTTCTGGGAAGACCAAAGGCAAGGCAAACCAAAAGAAAATTTTCACGGGCAGGGGTCCTAAGAAGACAGACATATGCCTCCACTGCAAAGAAGTAGGGCATTGGAAGTGTGACTATCCAAAGCTAAAAGCAGAAAATAAAGCAGATGTAGAACTTTTTGTTTTTGAAACAAATTGTTCTATGATGGTATCTTCTACTTCTTCGATTCTGGATTCCGGAGCTAGTGCTCATATATGTGTTTTCAACCAGGATCTGGAGGCAACTACAAAGCTAGATAAGAAGGAAGTGATGATCAATGTTGGAAGCGAACTCGGTGTGGCTGCGAAGCACATTGGAATTACTTCTGTTACATTGTTTTTGGGACATCAAATTATAATTGATGATTGCCTAGTTTTGCCCAATGGGCTCAAGAATATTGTTTCTATTCTTGTATTGGTCAAGAAAGGACACTTGTTTTCTTTTAAACATAATTTTTGTGATATTTATTTTGGAAATAAGTGTGTTGGCTCTGCATCTTTAATTAATGGTTTATACTATTTGAATGTCTGAAATCAATATATGGTTAATACTATGACTAGGAAACGTAACAGGAGTGGAGTAAACCAAAAATTCATATGGCACCTTAGACTAGGAAATGCCGGAGAATTTAAGATTCATGAGTTGGAAAAATGTGGGCTTATCGGTCCACTTGGGTCTGACCCATATTCTACGTGTGAATCATGTCTTAAAGGCAAGATGACTAGGCCGCCATTCACTGGACATTCGAATGGGCAAATGAAGTTTTAAGATTAATTCACATTGACGTTTGTGGACCCATCAACGATGCTGCCCTTGGAGGTTTTCAGTTCTTTATAACCTTCACAGATGACCACTCTAGGTATGGTCTAGTTTATCTGATGAAGTACAAGTCCGAAGTACTTGAATGGTTCAAGGAATTCAAAGCTTTAACTGAAAAACAAACTGGGCACAGTATTAAGACACTTCAATCTGATCGAGGTGGCGAATACATGAGTGCCGAGTTTGACGAGTTCTTAAAAGAACAAGGCATAGTATTACAACTAACTCCTACAGCAACTCCACAACTCAATGGGGTAGCAAAAAGAAGGAATCGTACTCTGTTGAACATGATACGCTCCATGTTTAGCTACACTAATTTACCCATTTCCTTGGGGTAGCAAAAAGAAGCATTACATATGATCAGGCCTGTTACAGCACAAGAGATCAAAGATGTTATTTTCGGGTTTAATGACAATAAGGCACCGGGGCCAGATGGATACAATTCACTATTCTTTAAAAGGGCGTGGAATGTTATTGGAGAAGAGGTGACGGAAGCAATATCACAATTCTTCCAAACACGTCAGATGGTTAAAGAGTTCAACTCCACTATTATTTCGTGTTGATGTTTTTTATAAGGTTATTTCGAAAATTATGGCTAATCGGCTTTTGTGAGTCCCTTGAGAAGTTGGTTGATAAAACGCAGAGGGCGTTTATTCCGGGGAGAAGAAACAATGATAATGTTCTATTGGCACGAGAATTATTGCATGGTTATAATCAAAAGAATCTTCCGACTCAGTGCTCATTCAAGGTAGATCTCATGAAAGCTTATGACACGGTCCAGTGGGGCTTTGTATTGAGGTTTTGAAGGCTATGAATTTCCATCCGACATTTATTGTGTGGGTGAAGGAATGCATGACTACTCCATCTTTCTCTATTAATATCAATGGGGCTGCCGAAGGTTACTTTAGAGGGAAACGAGATCTTCGTCAATGGGATCCCATTTCCCTATACATTTTCGTCTTTGTCATGGAGGTGCTACATGGGATTATTATAAAATTTGTTGAAGAAGATTCGGGATTCATATACCATTGGAAATGTGAACGTACTAAAATGATCATGCTTAGTTTTTCGGATGATCTCCTCTTGTTTTGCAATGCAGATACTCATTCTATCGAAACTCTTAAAAGGTACGGAACGCTGTTGGGGCTGAAAGCTAATACAAAAAAGAGTAACATATTCTTGTCCAAGAAGGCGAGACCGAATACTAAACAATTGCAATAGGTTGTGGTCTTCTCGATGGGAAATCTTCCGGTTAGATATCTTGGTGTTCCACTTATCACTTCTAAACTTACACTTGCTGATTGTAAGCTACTATTTGATAATGTGGATAAAAGGATCGGATCTTGGACGAATAAGTCGTTGTCTTATGCGGGACGTGTTCAATTGATAAAATCAGTCTTATCATCCTTGAATGTTTATTGGGCTAGAGTGTTTATTTTACCGAAGAATATACTCCGTAATATTGAAGCAAGAATGCGCAAATTCCTTTGGTATGGCAACTCGAATGCAGGATACTCAAAGGTGGGATGGGAAACGGTATGTTAGAAGACTTCTGAGGGAGGCCTCAGTATTACCCCACTCCTTCCACAAAATCCGGCGCATATGGTGAAACTCTCCTTGTTGATAATGGTTCTTCAGTTTGGGTTGCATGGGTTAGAGAGAACAGATTGAAGAATGAGTCCTTTTGGAGCATATCTATTCCATCCTCATGTTCCTGGGGTTGGCGACAATTACTAAAACTGAGCCCTTATATACAACATGCATTCCAATACGTCGGGAACGGGTCTACATTCCTACTTTGGCGTGATCCGTGGCACACTGATGGAATACTTGGAAGGAAATATCGAAATGGAACACTACTAACAGTGGTCATGGCCAGCGGCGACGAGGTTTGAAATACAACAAATAAGCTCACATCTCCCTTTAATTTATCGGTATAGAGAAGACTGGGTAAGCTGGAAACTAACCAACTCAGGTTAATTTACTACGGCGTCGGCTTACACTATCAAGCAATCGGAACCTAAGGTTGGATGGGGATCATTGCTACTTGGACCGGGTAAGATACCTAGACACACCACCTTCATATTATGGTTGGCTATACGAGAAAGGTTACCATTGAGAGAGAAGGAATGGATAGGTCATGGGGGAAGATACATGTGTGTTATGTGATGATAATAGGGTTGAGACACACAACCATCTGTTCTTTGAGTGTGAATATTCACGAAGTTGTTTGTCTATTCTACATAAAGAAGTTAAGTTCATTTGCCGCGAATGGACTGGAGAAGAGGGATCTTATAGGCTGCTCGGAGATGGCGTGGAAAACACTCAATAAATTGCTCCTACCGCATCCTTCTAGCCACTTTGGTATATTCATTATGGAAACAAAGGAACATGCGTATCTTTGATAATCACCGACAAAACCCGAAAGTAGTTGCCGCACGCATCATCAACTTGGTCAAGGACAAGCTATTCACCATGTATATGGATGATTCTCTTCAAAGTAGAGCGGTAAAGAGATTATGGCATATAGCTTCGTAGAGCATATTTTGTTAATTGTTGGATGTGTATTTTTCATTTCGGTGTTGTTGGATGTAGGTATAGCTAGTATGCTAGCTATGTTGGTGCGGTAAGGGACAAATGCCTTATGCGCTTTTTTGTATCATCTTTACTTGCATATATGAAATTGAACCTTTAACAAAAAAAAAATAGAAAAACAAACATAAACAAAAAGCACTGGAAGATAAAGAAAAGATAAAGCTGGATAAGTGATCATCTTCTCTGGCCCTTCTTGGACATCTCTTCCTGGAAGATCTCATTCGCTAGATCTAAGTGAACTCTTAATGTCTATCTTTGTTGTATAATAGACCTCGTTGTAGCCCTCACGTTGTTCTTTAGCGCTTATGTTGAGCTCTAACAACCTTTCCACCCAATCTCTTGGAGGAATTCCAAGTGTTCATAAGATCATGATAAAGATTTTGAATTCGATCATTGGAAGGTTTCCAGTTAAGAGGTCTTGGCAAGGGTTTAGCGTAAGGATGAAAACCCATGACTTCAAGAAATTCAACATCCAAATCAGGAAGCCTATATCTGCCTCTGAAGTATCTTGGTTTTCGCTTCTTTGTGAGCATCTTTTTCAAGCTCGCAATCTCTTCAAACATGGAGCGCCAATTTTTGTTATCGGTTTTGGACATTGGCTCTGAGGCTTTTCCTTTGGCTTTTTGATCTTTTGGATTTTTTGCTTCTTTTCGGATATCTCGGCATAGTAATTTGACTTCATCAACGAGTAGGGCGATTTGTTTAGCTATACTTTGACTCACAGAATTGGAAATATTATGCCTTTCAGTATGTGCTGAAGCTTTCTGAGCTAAAGAGCTATTAATCTCTTCAGATAGGCCGGTAATTATAGGGACCATGTGATCCAATACTGATACAGTACTCTTGACCGCAACATTTGATATATCACGGCTTCTAGTATTGGAGGCAAGCCTGATGTGCATCTCATCATTGACCATCATCTTTTTGCAGGACCCCTCAATGTTGTGGAGCGAGTTCCTAATTGATTTTCCAAAATCCTTTGCCTCTGGATCGCCATCTGAATCTGAGTCGAAGGAAGAAGAAGGACGCTCAGGAGATGGAATGAGTCCATATGAGCTTGAAACTACTACCTTTCCCTTGGATTTGTCTCTGATGAAAGGTTCCTCTACTTCTTCAGCAATTTCGTCCTGTACTTCCTGAATTGCTGTGCAACTTGATCTACAAGTGGAGTCTCAACTACTGGTATGCTGGGGGATTCTTCCATTTGGATGGGATATCAGCATCTACAATTGGAGCATCTTCAACAATAGGAGATTGGTCCACTTCCAACTTTGTGATCTCCGCAGACGACAGTCTTTTTTTAAGGATGACCCAGATTGAGCCAAGCGCTTCCAGAATATGCCTTGGACTTTGATAGAAAGATTGCTGGATGATAAACACAGGCTATGTTTGGTTATGTTTTCAAGTCATATTTGGTCCAAAATTCCCGCCAAACAATATTTGTTTCATACAATATTTCATCAAAAATACACAACTTTTTTCATCTAAAAAAACATAATCATTACTTTTCCTCTTTCTCTCACTTTGTCCCCTATCTCATTATCTCTCCTCTATTTTTTATACAAAAAATTTCTCTCTCCTCTTAATATCCATTATCTCTCTCTCCTCTCTCTCTTCTCTCTCCTCACTCTCTCTCTTCTCTCTCCTCGCTCTTTCTCTTCTCTTTGACCGTGTCTTTTTTTTTTTTTTAATATTTTTTTGTAATGTTTTGTCATATCTTTGACCGTGTACCATTAAACTTTAAAAGAGAAAAAAGTTTGTTTGTTTGTAATTCAATCATGAGAAATAGTATTGATAAAACATAGATTGAAATTTGTGGAGTTTTCTAAAGTAAAACTTTCAAATTTTGTTTTTCAAATTAGTTATAGTGAAAGTATTTATTTGGATTTATATATATATATCTATATTTATATGCATATATATGTTATTTGTACATATTATTTTAAAGTTTTAATTATTTTTTATGTGTGTAGCTGTGTATAATTTATCTCATTGCTAAATTTGTGATTTGATTGTGTGTGGATCGAGAAATGCATGTGTGTTACCCATATTTATATGTGTATGTTTTCTTAATGTATATTATGTGGAAAAAAAAAAGGTCTTTGGACGGTCAAAGGCAATTTGACCACGGTCAACTCGGGTTTGACCGAGTCAACCGTGTGGTCAACGCGGATTTGACCGCGTGAATAGTGACTTGAAGCAAGGGTTTCTTATTTGGTGGTTTTGGTTTGGATTTAGTAATTGACTTGTAGTAGAAGTGACCTAATTATCTAAGAATAGGATTGTATTTTATTAATTTTTAAAATAAATTACTTATTAATATTTTTTTTATAAGAAGGGGGGACTGTTCATCGTCTTCCCCAATCTCCCCCAACCCCCCTCACACCCCTTTCCCACGCGCGCACATACACACAGTTTGAGCGCACACGCACACAGAAACACACACACACACACACCATTACACACACACACAAACACACAATTACACACACAGTCACACATGCACACTGTTACACGGACTCTCACACACGCTGATACATATATATATATATATATATGAATATATATACTTTTCTTTTAATTATATATCAACTATTATTAACACTATTACTTATATAAATATATGTGTGTGTGTATATATATATATACTTTTCTTTTAATTTTATATAAACTACTATTACACATATATATATGTACACTAATATATATATATACAAACAATTGGTACAAATTAACAGAATTACAACTCTTTGTTTTTTTCTCTCTCTAAAGAAAAAGCTCCTGCTTTAAGGCAAAAAAGGAAAGACAGAAAGCTAAGCGTGCTTTAAACAACGGCACCCACCTTAAAAGGCTCCTGCTTTAAGGAGCCTTTGTCTGCCACCAAGAGCCGATCGGCTCCGCCACCGTGCATGGCGGAGCCGGACATTGGAGACCCACCACCACTGGTGGTGACCCCAAATCGGAATGTAAAGAAGTTGAAAAGAAACCTGCTAGGCGCGGACGACGTGCACAGCTCTAGCACCGGGATGGAAGGGGGGGGCGCAGCTAACTGGACACATCTCCGTGGAAGACTCGGCGAACATGGTTTTGGAGGAAAATCTGCAAGGCGGGGAAGAGCTACAGAATCCAGAATCGAAAAGCAAGGAAAAGGAGACATCGAACGCTTGGGCTACGAATACTCTCGGACAAACGTGGAACAAAAAATCGAGTGTTCCGGGCTTCTATACCGACGAAGGAGAAGAAGACTTCTTCAATACCGAGGAGGCCAGTGAGGATGAGGCGGACGAGTCGATGCCGGTTTACACGATCCCAGCAGAAGACCTCAAGGTAATGGCATCTCCCTACCGTAGAGCACTCGTAGTCAAAGTACTTGGTCGGAAAGTGGGTTTCACACTACTCAAACAGCGCATGAAAGCATTGTGGAAGTTACCATATGACATTACGCCTGTCGATCTCCGGAATGAATTTTACCTGGTTCGTTTTAGGATCAAAGCTGAATATGACAAGGTATTAAAAGAGGGACCATGGATGATTCTCAGACACTACCTCACGGTTCGAAAATGGGATCCGACGTTTAACCCCAACACGGAGAAGTTATCAAAGACAATGGTTTGGGTGCGTTTCCCGGATTTACCGATCCATTACTTTGATAACAAGCATCTACGAGGGATGGCCAATCTCATTGGCAAAGTGCGCGGCATCGACAAACACACGGAAGAGTCGCTACGGGGGCGGTATGCTATAGAGTATGTGTCGAGTTAGACATGGATGAACCGTTGATTCCCACTATTAAAGTGAACAAGAAAGTGCGGCTGGTGGAGTATGAAGGACTATCACTGATCTGTTTTACTTGTGGGGCGATAGGACATAGGAAGGAGACTTGTGGGGCAAATCCGAACCAGGGAAACGGGGAGGTCTTGGATAAAGAAAAAAAGAAGCAGACTACCCCATCCACCCTTGGACCTTGGAACATTGTACGCCCCCGAGCTCGAAAGAAAGGAGTACAAACAGCAAATGGGGGGAGTAACCTACAGGGACCGGCGGTGTTTCACTTTGGTGCAGGGGGGGAATGAAAACCAAGTAAGTTATCAGCAGCAAGGGAACCGAAGGGAAGGTATGCATCAAGAGGATAGAGGTACTAGTGACCCACGACATGGTAATACAGCCCGTGCTAAGGAGAAACAACCAGGGGGTGGTTCGACACCTATTGCGAGTGGGTCGAGATTTTCGGCGCTATATGGGAGAGGAGAGAAGTCGGGATCCGAAGCAACTGACAATAGGCAACAGGCTGCTAAGGGAGTGGGGCAAAGTCATGGAACCGCAAGAGCTTGGAGACGGGTTGAGAAAAAAGTACCACAACGCCAAGAGGAGACAATAGTGGAACGGGAGAAAATCGAGTCGATTACTTATGGTGCCACTTACCAAATTCGAAATAATTCCATCAAAACAATGTTTGACCCGGTGAATGATATGACCGAGTGTATGTTGATAGAGGGGCAAACAGAACCAAGTCATATAGCTTTGCGAGCTGAGGAACCGCGGGGTTGTCCGGCCCCCGGCTCTCAATTTGACTTCACCCGACCTCCAGACTATACACATGAAGAAAATCTTAGTTCAGAGGACGAATCGGTGGACGAGATTGATACGTCTAAGCTTGACGATGGGGGTTGTGGAGACGGGATTTACACTGTGCCGAAAATAAGTGGGATCGCCGACGTCAACATGGCTTCAGAACGGGGGGTACTAACCCCCCCCCCCCCCCCCCGCAAGGTATAACTTTATGTTTTATCGGAACTTCCCCCCTGAATAAATTTAATGACGTCTATTTTTTGGAATTGCAGGGGTGCAGCGAAACCGGAATTTCTTAGTTCGCTTAAAGAAGTTCTTAATCGACATAAGCCGATGATCCTGGTACTTGTGGAACCACGTGTCCCGGGTCATAAGGCAGAGGTGATTGTCAAGTTTAGTAAATTTGATAGATGTGAGCGTGTGGAAGCTAGGGGATTCTCAGGAGGCATCTGGCTGTTTTGGAATTCCTTGGAAGTTAACATTGAACTCATTGAGGCTAACGAACAAAGCATCACCTCTATTATTCGAAGGGATGGAGAGGTATCGTGGGTAATGACCGCCGTGTATGCAAGCCCCCAGATGGATACACGGAATCATCTCTGGACTCACCTTATTCGCATGGCTCCTAATATTCATGGTCCTTGGAATGCATGGACAAGTGTGAGCTCATTGACCTAAAATATATTGGCTCTCCCTTCACTTGGGCTAAAGAGGGGAGGTCGTCTCTTCAAGAACGGTTAGATAGGGCTATATGTAATGATAGGTGGCGGATTAGCTTTCCTCAAGCTACAGTGCGACATCTACCTCGCATAGGGTCAGATCATGCTCCGTTAATGGTTACTCTATCTGAGCACGCCCGGGTTAGGTCGAGGTTGGATCACTTCGATTTCAGGGCCGCATGGGTTCACTCATCCGTCCTTCCAGGATATGATCGCAACGACGTGGCAGGGGAAAGAGGGGTATGGGGTTGAACGAGCAGGTTCAGCACACTAGGGAGGCAGCTCATACTTGGAATCATGATACGTTTGGGAATATCTTAAGCGTAAGCAGCAGATTGTGGTTCGAATCTCGGGGATCCAGCGGGTCAGGAGTAAATTTTCGATTTTCCCTCCGCAAGTCGGAACAAACTCCAAGCTCAATATTGGGATATTTTACGACACAGAAGAGTTGTTTTGGAAACAAAAATCTAGGGCACAATGGCTTCGAGCAGGGGACTTGAATACTTGATTTTTCCATCTTTCGGAAGTGAATGAACGACAGGGGAAAACTAAAGTACATGCTTTGAACGAGAGGACGGACAGATGGAAACAAATCAGTTTTCTCAAGCAATGGCTGTTCGGTACTTTAAGAATCTCTATGGACAAGGGGACCCTGCGGCTACATACATTCGGACGCCGGGATTTCCTAAACTTCAGAAGCAGCACCTCGCCGTTTTATCCAGGCCTTGTAAACAAAAGATGAAGTGCAAAAAGCACTTGGGGTATGAGTCCTACTAAGTCACCGGGTCCCGATGACATACAACCAATGTTCTACCAACGGTGCTGGGATACGGTGGGTTGATGATGTGTTTCAGATGGTACAGGAAGCTTTTCAATCAGGTACATCAGATCCATGTCTGAATAAATCTCGAATTATTTTAATCCCAAAAGTAAAACACCCAACACATCTTTCACAGTTTCGGCCAATTAGCTTGACGAAAGTAAGTCTAAAAATTATTACAAAAACTCTTGCTAATCGCATTTAAGGATTTTATTGATGAAATTATCCCCCGGTCGTCAAGTAGCTTTATCCCGGGCCGGCAAACAATTGATGTGTGTTGATCACTCAAGAAATCTTACATGACTTTCGTCGCCTAAAAGGCAAAAAAGGGTTTTTTCATAGCCAAAATGACTTTGAAAAGGCTACGATCGTATCAATTGGAGTTTCCTTGAAAATGTGTTAGGTGAGATTGTTTCCCTGTGACTTGGATCACACTTATTATGGAGTGCACCACCGTGCCCAAACTATCATTGTTATGGAATGGTGAAGCAATAGAGTGGTTCACCCCCAAGCGTGGACTAGACAAGGGGACCCCCTGCGCCTTATCTGTTCGTTTCTGTGTGCATGCAGAAATTAGGATGTCTCATCGAGTTGGCTGTGAGGGGAAAAGAAATGGAGGCCGATCCCTACTTCCAAACCAGGGCCATGTAGTTCCCATTTAATGTTTGCTGATGATTTGTTACTTTTTGGGGAGGCTAGGCGCAGCAGGCCTCGACAGCTATGACAACATACAACAATATTGCCAGCATCTCGGGTCAAGCTGTCAACGTGCAGAAGTCCAAAATATTCCTATCTGAGAATGTGAAAAGGGGAAACCAAACTTCGTATCAGTCACATCACGCCACTTGGAAAGTACAGCAATTTGGGGCATATCGGGGGGTTTCGCTCATCATGGCCGTATCTTAAGCTAGGGGAGGGATTATCAGTTCTGGGTAGACAGAGGGAAGGAAAAGAGCTACAGGTATGGAAAAGAAAGAAGTATCTCTATTGTTGGTCGAGCGACACGGATTAATCGTGGTAACAGAACGATAGCCGTCCTAACCACATGAAAAAAGAGGAGGATGACCGCCTCGGAATCGATTCTGTGATCCATTGACAGGGGTAAATAGGCGTTTTTTTGGGTTGGCTCGGAAGGAGAAAAAGAAGATGCACTGTGGTCCAACTGGGATTACTGTTTGTAACCAAAAGAGCATAGGGGGTCTGGGCTCTACGAAACTATTCCCGGGTCAATGATTTGGCACTATGGGGAGGCGTTGGGTGGACCAAGCGAGCTAATTTAGGTATGAGGATGTTTATGGGTGGCAATTTTAGCAGAAGTATTCTTATTCGACACCTCTTGGATCGTCTATGTCTATTCCTGTTATCCTCCACTAGTCTCATTGCTCAACTCACCTACAACTGGAGGAAGGAATGAAACAAAATACGTAAGCCAAGGCTTAGTGAGTGCCAGTGCTTGTGTGCAAGTTTTCTCAAAATAGTTTTTAGACCCAACGAAATTAGTGAGGGAAAAACAATAATAGTTTTTGTTGATTTTCAAGGATCATTGAATCCTAAATAAGAATAGCAATTTGTGATCATAGTAACATTAAGCAATAGCTAGTATGAGAAAAGGTCTTAGTATATGCACGATGAGGTTTTGTCAAATATCATTGAAAACATGCTTGGAAAAATACGTTCATGATAAAGTTGGAACGATTGGTGGCATGATATTTAAGTTTCAAAACATGCATTTTAAAAAGCCTGTATTTCAATGCAAGTATCACGTACAAGACATGTTTAAGTAACACGTTCAACACATGTTTATATAACACGTACAAGACACGCTTAAGCAGTAGGGGGCCATGTTAGCAATACCATCGCGTCCGATGATTTACCCACAGCACTTTGGTCCCGCTGCTTCTTCTTATCACCCCTGAACACCGCTTAAAAGCCATCACCTTATACCTCCCCACGCAGGCTCGCGATGCCCGATTTGGTCATATCCGGAGTATGCCACCGATAATGACCCATGCACCCTCAGAGCACTCCGTCCTAGGTGCATGGATCTGGACGTGAATAGCGGGAACTGTTTAAGACCGCAAGCCCATGCTTGACCGCCGAACCCTGCCCTATCCATCGCCCGACCTTGGCCCAACACAACCACGTCAGATGCAACACGTCCCAAGAACACCATCACGGCAAATGATCAAGATACAAGACCAATGATGGAGTAATTTCACAAAATCAGAAAACCGATGTTTATTTCGAAATCATTCTTATATAAATTATGCATCTGAAATAAGTAAGCAATCCGTATGTCACGAAGATGCAATGAAGCATTTTAGTTCACGATGAATATTTAATCGAACAAATAGTTTTTCAGAATTTCCTTAAAAGAATGTTTTCCTCGAATTCATTTTCACAAAACATGCCTGAAAAATTACTTTTGCAAGATACGTGTTTGAAACATTCATGCAGGTAATAGTTGGTGCCAAATTGGTGATGTAAATGAGTCCTGAATTTGATTTGAAAGTGTTGAAACTCATTTTCATGTCAAGTATTCAAAGCATGTTGAAAGTACATAGATATAGACATATATATATATATATGACGTATTCCTTCCAGTTTGAAAGACATATAACTATATTTTGAGAGACAACTCACAGTACACTTCCAAGTAATTCCGCGTTGCATGCGAGGGATTCTCCAAGACTGCCTGCTAACCAAGAATCACATTAGAATCTTATTCTCCAGTACTTGATCTAATAACCTAACCTACCTCAACCACCCCGAACAAGGCTAACCGGCTTGGTTGTAGGCCACGACAAATATTCATAGTACAAGAAGTTTTGGTTCACGCTTGAGAGACTCGTGGTATACAAAGGACGAACAACATTGCATATCTCAACAAGGTCCGACTTGGCAATTTGTAGTGTGAGAATTGTATCAAATCATAGAAGCTTGAAATTATTTGAAACTTTTTTAAAAATGTACTCAACATAGAAATGACCATAAAGAAAATTATAGTATTATTTTTAGTTAGATACCACCACTTTCTATGTTTGAACATTTTGTTTTGCTGTACAGTATGTTAGTTTGGGCAGTCCCCTTCAATGATTTTTTTAAATTATGTAGAACTAGAAAGGCTGTAAATTTTGGATATCCTACTCATCACCCGTCCGTCGATGTTCAGTAAAAGTTTCAACAAAATGAAATGTTTAAGTTGGGGTGTTTTTTGGTTTTAGTTAGGGCGAACTGGACTTTCCCGAAACTGAAAACATCCTGCCACTATAAGTTTCCAGATTTTCGGAAAATTCATCTTAACTTCAAAATTTATAACATTTAACATTCATATTATACACATAAGTAAAAGTTTCCAGAAAAAGTTTCAAGAAATAATATGTTCGTTTTCCCCTTCAAATGATTTCGAAAACACACATCAGCAAATTTGTGGTGTTAAAATCGAACCACCTATTCTCCTCTTAGACATTTCAACAAACAATAGATCTGCTCACACCACCCTCACATACACAATTACACAAAATACCAACAATATAATATGCTCATTAATCAAATCATTCACTTTACTTGAGCATGCAATCACCTATCTTGAAACGACACACCTTTGAAACTCTAAGTTTAATTTCAACTCACTTTATAATCCAAGATTAATACTCAATAACCATATGACATTTGCCAATATAGTACTTGAAATCATGGGTAATGAGTTAAACTATCTAATTAATAAGTAATTAACTAGAAAACTTGATGAGGGAAAGAAAAATGAAAGGATGAAAAGGAACGTACCTGTTCTCCCAAAAATGAAGAGGGGTTTATTTTATTTTTTTAGTTCTATATATATATATATATACACACAAGCTGTCTTATATAATATATATATATATATGCATGAGGTGGCAGGTGTCATTAGCAAATTTTTGGGTGAAGGGTAGAGCATCACGTGTACTCCTCATTCCTTCAACTCCTTTTCTATTTATTTTTTTCTGAATTATAATCTAGTCAATAAACTTTTAGGGATTTATGATTTAGCATCAAAACTTTCTGGAATTTGCAATGTAGTTTGGAATTTAATGTATTTCCTTTATAATAATTTCACTTTGATCCTCAAAGTTTTGAAGAATCTTTTCTTTGCTCGAAATCAAGTAAGCCTACCAAAATTTTAATGCCAAAGAATATCCACAAGATCGAGTAAACCACTTATGTATCACCTAATTCACTTTAGTCTAAGAAGACAATCAAATCAAATAAATCACGAAATCTAATTATCCCATGTATTAATCTCTTCTTGATCGTTCGAATAAATATGAAAGGGTCCACAAGGCTGAAAATAGGGGTATCACAGCGCGTCCAATTCAATTTTTTGTTTTACCCAGTAAATCCAATTCAACTCATGAAAAAACAATTTTACAAATTCACATGCATAACATAAATTACCCAAATTACATACGATATGTAAAAACATGTTTATGACATTAAAACAATTAAAAGACGTAAACATACAATGAATATCATGAGTTTCTCGAATTTTGGCTCTGATACCACCGTTGTGATTCGGTCTAGGGGATAAAATTTTTAGTCCCAATCACACCAAGAATCGAATCCGGGGATATTCATGATATTGGTGATAAACACAGTAGCAAAGAATTATAATATAGGGTAATTGAACTACCTCTTAACAACAAAATTCTAAATTATCAACAGCAGCCCCAGACTCCTGCCTCTAGATAATCACGCGGAAGAAAAATTCTTTGAGAAAAGCTCCGATATCCTCCTGGCAACAATGGCAGGGGCGGCTAGTCGGAGAGAGAGGGAGGGAATTTTCTTTCCTATAGCTCTAGGTTTCTTTTTGGCTCTAAGTGAGATTCTGAAACATTGACTTGTGTGTATAGAGTTCTGACACAGACTGAATACTTATTGATCATAAGTAGAACCCCTAGGTATACAGTGAGGGAGGCGGCCTGTAGGCCTGTTGCAGATGGGCTTCCGAGCTTTGTTCCATCTTAGCCCATGTGTAATTAATTAAATCCAAATCCAATGCAATTAACAATTAATTAATGACTTTAATCTAATTAAAATCAATCTAATTAATTTAATTCAACTTATAAATTAATTTTCATTTAATTTAACTTATGAATTAGTATGATTTAATTAATTTATTTAATCAAATTAAATCATGTCATCCATTTTGTTAGTCAATTCACATCTAATGTGATTTTACCAAAATACCCTTAGCATGGAAATATTCCTTTTTTTCACATAGCGCGACTCTCCAGGGAGGATTCCAAAGGATAAGGTTGTTGCCTAGCCAACACCGTGGAACCAAATCGTAACCCAATTGAATACTAGATGAACATGTCATCACAGACCTTGATTACGACTATCATATGTGTATAAACTCTTCACCGACGTGACCCGATCAAGTATGAGCCATGGTATGTCAAACTCATATAACTTGATGCTATACTCAGAAATCATAACAATGTGAAATTTCTATTTGCTTTGGCAAAAGACTTTGTAATTTCTATTGCTTATGATCGTACATGTCACATACTCGTTTACTATCTAGGTGGTGAATCCCATACAGACAGTTATCTTATAATGTCGAATGCACCATGTAGATTGTACATTAAGGTCGACCCCACCTATTAGGTGATATGGGTCTAACTACTCTAATAACATATCCAATACTACAAGTACATCATAAATAACTCCTCAGGTCTAAAGCTCACACATACTATCACTATCTAAATCCCAATCATTGAGACTGTCAAAGAGTAAATACCCATGTGATTGGATGAATGCAAGTCGAGTTAAAATATGTTAATTCCATTAATCATATTCTTGACACCAGCTCCCACTATCTAATCAGTGTATGACTGACACTTCCTTGTCAAAGAAGGTGTTTGTTAGGAAATTTCATGTTAGATATTTTGATGATGACAATAATAGGATTTTATGTTAGACCCCAAAAGACTGTAAGTTTATGCTTTCACAGAACATCTGTATAAGCGTTTGAAAGTTTATTATTTTCTTAGGCTTGTAATTTTTATCTTTATAGATTTTAGACTAAGTATTAGAAACCGAGTCACTGATAGAATTCTAGGTGAGTCTGTCAGAGATGAAGTTGAAGATCAGCATCTGAAGTCAGGTGAAGATGAAGATTTGTCTTAAGCATCTATCAAACACTAAAGAAGAAATAACGAATCAACCGCTCAAATTACTCAAGCGATCAAGGATTAAATTCACCTGATATAAATTCTCAACCCATGAAGGACTTAAATGTTGTGGCGCCAACCGACCACCTAGGGTGGCCCGCCACTCTGCGACGCCAACTCGATCTAGGAGACCTTTCTTTCTCGAGATAGCGCCAAGCGTCGAACTTTACGATATCTTTATTTGCTGAAATTAAACTTTTACGTTCCAATTAAATCAACAACACCTCCTTCATCTCTCATACATAATTCAATGCACGATGGCCGAGCGCCGTGCGGGCACCCGGCACCATGGTCGAGTTTTGGCAGAGTTTAGGGCACGATGGCCGAGCGCCGGGCGGTTCTGGGCACACGGTGGCCTGGCTGAGGAGGGCACCCGGTGGCCGAGTGTCGGGTCGTTCTGGGCACACGGTGGCCAAGCGTCTGTTCGTCCTGGGCACACGGTGGCCTGGCCGAGGGGGCACCCAGTGGCCAAGCGTCGGGTCATCCTGGGCACACGGTGGTCTGGCCATGGGGGCACACGGTGGCCAAGCGTCGGGTCATCCTGGGCACACGGTGGCTTGGCCATGGGGGCACCCGGTGGGCTGGCGTCGGGTAGTCCTGGGCACACGGTGGGCTGGCCGTGGGGGCACCCGATGGCCGAGCATCAGGTTGTTCAGGCCACACGGTGGCCGAGCGTCGGGTGGTTTCGGGCACGGTGGTGGAGTTTTCTCGAGCCATTGACACGATGGCTGAGTTTTCTAGAGCCATGGGCTTATGAAATGACAAATCGAGGAGACAGAACAATGTATCGGGTAATTCGGACTACAACATATACATGATTATACTTCTTTTATATCTGTAATGGTAAAGCTTACCATTAATTTCTCGGACAACAACTAGACGTGTGCATAAGCTCTCTACATGAAAAGGTTTTTGTAATGCCCAAATCATCTTTCACGCAACCAACAATAAGCATGTCATATAGTTAGCATTTATTATTGACTATAAATGGCATGATTGCACGAACATGATTTTTTTTTAATTATATGATAACTGCATTTAAGGTTCATTTTTGCAAACGTTTATCATGAGTTAAGCAGGCATGACGTCTAGCATTTATCGCTAGTTAAATAATAATAAATAAATAAAAGATAATTGACGTGCTTCCCAGGTGGTCACCCATCTCAGGATTGCTCCCGTCTGAGCACGCTTAACTTTAGAGTTTTGATTGAATTTGGTACACGAAAGCTTCCCACTAGTCACCGGGTCAATATATCTCATGCCCTACGTGCTCTTACGTGTCATTTATATGTCACGATGAATGTAAATATGTGACAAATAGAAAATATAAGGCATAAACGTAAAACACGTATTAAGCTAGTAGCTGCAAATAATTCATTGAATAAAATAATAATATTTTCAACAAACTTCACAATGAAGTTTGCTAAACCGACTTTGAAGTCTTTAAAAAGTCTTTCTGGACAAAGAAATGGAAAGAAAACCGTCAGAAAAAGAAGGAAAAGAGAGAAGAAAGAAAAGAAAGAAAAGAGACGAAAAAAAATTCAAGGAAAAATAGAAAATGAAGAGTAATAGGTAAAGGGAGCTAGGCATTTCGACGTGGCCGTTAAAAGTAAGTCTTTTACCGGTTGTTTCTTCAATTTAATCGGTGAATTTGGAATAATTATAGAGGATTGTATTTAGGTATGTTATATACCCTTTTTACAGATTATTGCACATCTAAAATTAGGAAGAAGTATCATTAGCTAGCTTCGGTAGCGACACCTTTTCTGGTTCATTGCAGAGGACTTAAGGTAAGTTGAAGTTCGTTCACTGCTTCATATGGACCATATTATGCATGTTTATGATGTTTTTAAGATAATTGTTTGGAAATGAATGTTATTACTTGCCTCTTGTGTGAAGTGTTGACGTATATGTGTTTATGATGTTTTAAGATTACTTGGGAATGAATGTTATTTCTTGTTTATTGGGTATATACGATCATGACGCATGATGTTGATGCACACGTAAAGAAAATGATTTGAAAAAGGGAGGTATGGTATTTAATTGATGGTCGGGTAGGCACGGGACGCGAGTGGGATAAAGCCACGATGGCCTGGTGGTGAATACCTTGAGGTGTAAAAGACAAGATAGATAAAACCACGATGTACAGGTGGTAAATACCTTGAGGTGTAAAAGCCAAGATAGATAAAGCCACGATGTACGAGAGAGCCAGCGGTTAATATCATAGGGCCGAAAGGTCGGTTATGAGAACCCCGTGATGCCTCTTTCATTGGCCAATTATTATGAACAGGTTCCGAAAACAGACGCCTATCACTATCAGTCGAATACCACACTTCGAGGGTACCCAAACAAAGGAAAGGATAAAAAAGGAAAAAGAAAAGTGTTAACTGAACCATGCATTATTTACTGTCGTATGTGATACATGAAACATTGTTTTTAAAAATATGAGCTTCTTCTTACTGAGCCATTAGCTCATTAGGTTCTTATGATGCAGGTGATGATTATGTTAATCTGTGACGGTTGCCCAAGTCTCCAGAGCGGTCAGACAGAGCTATGTTCATATGCCTTGCTTCGAGCACTTTTGTACTCTGATGTTGATTTGTATAACCGCTCTGTTATGGTTTTGTAAACATAAATATGTTAATACAGGAATGAAGGTACTGGGTTTTGATGTATATAAAAAAATGATTTGCTTTTATTTTTAAAGGGATATATTCTATTATTTTAGAAAACCATAACATTTCAAAGGAAGAAAATGGGTCATCGTCCCTTGGCCTGACCATGTGGCTTATCTGAGTTACATGCACGGATCGGGGTGTGTGACAGTTGTGGTATCAGAGCAGAGGTTTGGTCTTTCCTGAAGAAAGAAGAAGGCATATGAACATATTCTTGCTGGGAAACTTGCTCAACTCTTTAGTTTATTCTTTTATGTTTGATCAATGCATATTATTGTCATTATGGCGTGCATTCATTATTGGCTTGTGAATGGGATAAGTTGGGCAAAATATAGGAAATCATGCCACCAAAAAGAAAGGCAATGGGTGCCCAAGAGGGTGGCAACAATGTGGTGGGTTATCTAACTAATCTGATACAAGAACAAACTAGAATGCACGGTGAGCAAATTCAACAGTTACTGGACATGCAACAGAGAACTCAAGAACAGAATCAACAAGCGCATGCCCCTCCTGTTCGACCTGACAATCCACAAGCTATGTATGAGAAGTTCAGAAAAATGGAACCATCTGATTTCTGCGGTAGCTCGGATCCCATAGTTGCAGAGGAGTGGGTTAAATCATTGGATATCATCTTTGACTACATGCGTATCGATGATGTTGATAAGGTACTTTGTGCAATCTTCTTACTGAAGAAAAAAGCAAGAATCTGGTGGGAAGGAGCCAAACTTGCCGTGGATACGGAGACATTGACTTGGGATAGGTTCAAGGTGATCTTTTATGACAAGTACTTCACCTGAGATGCTAGATCCCTTAAGGTAAAGGACTTCTTGGAGTTGAAGCAGGGAGACATGACTGTATGTGACTATGTTAGAAAATTTGAAGAGGGTTGCAGATATGTACCGTACATTGCAAGAGATAATACTGAAAAGATCAATCACTTTTTGAGGGGATTGAAACCTGAGATTAGACGGGATGTAAGGATGTCTTCGGCAGCGGAAAATTGTGGATAAAAGCTTTGATGGCTGACCTGGATGAATTTTTTTTTCAGAAATCCTATCAACAAAAGAGACAAATGTTCACTCCAAGAAACCCAACACAATGGAAGAAACCAGAGCAAAAACCAGGTCAAGAAAATGACAAGCGTCCTAGAGTTGGACAAACCTCCAATGCGATAGAAAAAAACCTTTATGTACTAACTGTGGGAAGAATCATTTTGGTGAATGCCAAATGGGTTCCAATAGTTGTTTCAAATGTAAAAAGCATGGACATTTTGCAAAGGATTGCCCAACCCTCCAGAACAGAGTGCAGGGGAGAGTTTATTCAATGACAAATGAGCAGGCTAAGGCAGATCCCTCCGTCATTTCAGGTACTATTTTGATTTCGGGTATGCCTGCATTTGTATTGATAGATTCAGGTTCTACACATTCATTCATATCAAATGCATTTGTGAGAAAATTGGGTATTACACCAGATTTGTTAAAAATAAGATATAGCGTGACAATTCCATCGGGGAAAGAAATGGATTCCAGTCATGTATTGAGGGCTTGTTCTATTCGGATTGGTAGCCGAACACTATATGCTGATCTTGTTGTTCTATCAAATATCATGCCACCATTGATTGTAATAAAAAAGTCGTGATCTTTCAGCCACCTGGAAAAGAACAATTTATGTTTAGCGGCACTTCAGGTTCATTTTCCTTACCAATTATATCGACATTGAAGGCCCAAAAGATGTTGAACAAAGGTTGTGTTTGGATATTTGGAAACTGTGGTGGACACTTCAATCGAGACACATTTAAAGCCTGAAAATGTGGAAGTGGTTAGAGAATTTCTAGAAGTATTTCCAGATGATTTACCAGGACTACCACCAGATCGAGAGGTTGAATTTGTGATTGATGTTGTTCCAGGAACTGCCCCTATTTCTAAAGCACCATATAGAATGGCACCAACAGAGTTAAAAGAGTTAAAAGTGCAACTACAGGATTTGCTCGATAAGGGTTTCATTCGCCCTAGTTATTCTCCTTGGGGAGCTCTTGTGTTGTTTGTTAAAAAGAAAGATGGAACCTTGCGGTTATGCATTGATTACAGAGAACTAAATAAAGTAACAATCAAGAATAAGTATCCCCTTCCCAGAACAGATGACTTGTTTGATCAATTTACAAGGTGCATCGGTGTTTTCTAAGATTTATTTGCGTTCTTGTTATCATCAGCTGAAAATCGAGGAAGATATACAGAAAACTGCATTCAGAACAAGGTATGACCATTATGAGTTTCTAGTAATGCCCTTCGGTTTAACGAATGCTCCTGCAGCTTTTATGGACTTAATGAATCGGGTATTCAGGCAGTTTCTTAATAAATTTGTGATTGTATTTATTGATGATGACATCTTGATCTACTCATGCGATGAATGAGAACACAAGGAACATTTGAAACTTGTGTTGCAAGTTCTCTAAGAGAAACAACTATATGCTAAATTCAAGAAGTGTGAATTCTTGCTGGAACAAGTGTTACTATTAGGTCATGTAGTATCCAGGAATGGAATCTTAGTTGACTAGAGTAAAATAGAAGTTGTGCATAATTGGCCAACACCAATAAATGTATCAGAAGTTAAGAGTTTCTTAGGATTGGCAGGATATTACAGGAGATTTGTTTAGGGATTTTTAAAATTGGCCGTTCCATTGACGATGTTGACAAGAAAAAACTTGAAATTTATTTGGACTGATACTTGTGAAAAGAGTTTTCAAGAGTTGAAACACAGATTGACTACCGCTCCTATTCTTTTTGTTCCAACTGGAACTGGTGGATTCGTTGTGTATAGTGATGCTTCTAAAAATGGTTTGGGTGCTGTGTTAATACAAAACGGGAAAGTAATTGCCTATGTTTCAAGGCAATTGAAAGAGTATGAAAAGAATTATCCAACTCATGATCTGGAACTTGCTGCTGTTGTCTTTGCCCTAAAAATTTGGAGGCATTACTTGTATGGTGAAAAGTGTGAGATTTACACCGATCATAAAAGTTTGAAGTACTTCTTTACCCAAAAAGAGCTGAATATGAGACAACGGAGATGGTTGGAACTTGTCAAAGATTATGACTGTGTAATTAACTATCATCCGGGTAAAGCAATGTGGTAGCTGATGCGCTGAGTAGAAAGTCCATGTCTGATCTCCTTATCACACAGAAGCCATTATTACTAGATTTGCAGAAATTGGAACTTGAAATTGTGCCTGAAGGGAAGGTATGCTTTTTGTCAGCTCTGATGTTGAAGTCTGCACTTCCTGATAAAATCATTGAAGCTCAGAAAGGTGATGTGTATTTATCTGAGATAAAGAAAAAGATGGATGAAGGAAAAAGGACATAATTCTCAATATCTGATGAGGGAGTTATGCAATATAATGGGAGGTTATGTGTGCCATCTGATCAAGCCATCAAGGAAGATATTCTAAAAGAAGCTCATACTTGTCCTTATTCAGTACACCCCAGTAGCACAAAGATTTATAAGGATTTACAACAACATTATTGGTGGACCGATATAAAGAAAGATATAGCAAGATATGTAGCAGAGTGTTTAACTTGTCAACAGGTTAAGGTTGAACACCAAAGACCAGCGGGTTTATTAAAGCCTCTACCAATCCCAGAGTGGAAGTGGGAGCATATTACTATGGATTTTGTGCTTGGATTGCCTAAGACTCAGAAGGGACACAACTCCATATGGGTGATTGTCAAAAGATTAACAAAATCAGCACATTTTCTTGCAGTAAGGTCGACATATAATATGGATCAATATGCGCAGCAGTACATTAGAGAGATAGTCAGATTGCATGGAGTGCCAGTTTCCATGGTATCCGATAGGGATCCTAAATTCACTTCTACATTCTGGAAGAGTTTGCACAATGCCATGGGAACAAAGCTTGCATTCAGTACAACATTTCATCCACAGAGCGATGGGCAATCTAAAAGGGTTATACAAATACTTGAGGATATGCTAAGAGCGTGCACACTAGATTTCCAAGGAAGCTGGGATGTGAAATTACCATTGGTAGAATCTACCTATAACAACAGCTACCAATCTACCATTGGAATGGCACCGTATGAAGCATTATATGGAAGAAAATGCAGATCTCCAGTTCATTGGGATGAAGTTGGGGAAAGAAGACTACTTGGTCCAGAATTGGTACAACAAACAACAATGATTGTGGAAAAGATACGTGAAAGAATGAAAACGGCACAGAGTAGGCAGAAAAGTTACGCAGACATACGGAGAAGGGATTTGGGATTTTCTATTGGAGATTATGTGTTCCTGAAAGTGGCCCCAATGAAAGGAATCATGAGATTTGGGAAGAAAGGAAAACTGAGCCCGAGGTATGTTGGTCCGTTTGAAATTCTTGAAAGAGTTGGGGAGATAGAGCTTACAGAGTGGCCTTACCTCCTTCATTAACCGGTGTTCATAATGTGTTCCATGTGTCCATGCTGAAGAAATACATTTCAAATCCTTCTCAAGTGCTAAGTTACGAGCCGTTGGAGCTATCTCCGAATTTTGCTTACGAAGAGAAACCAATGCAAATCCTTGATCAGAAGGTGAAACAATTGCGAAACAAAAGTATTAATCTGGTAAAGGTTTTGTGGAAAAATCATGCGGTCAAAGAAGCTACATGGTAACGGGAAGAAGAAATGCGGAACAAGTATCCAGTATTATTTCGGTATGTCAAATTTCGAGGACAAAATTTTTTGAAGGAGGTTATGATTGTAATGCCCAAATCATCTTTCACGCAGCCAACAACAAGCATGTCATATAGTTAGCATTTATTATTTGACTATAAATGGCATGATTGCACGAACATGATTATCTTTTTTTAATTATATGATAACTGCATTTAAGGTACATTTTTGCAAACGTTTATCATGAGTTAAGCAGGCATGACGTCTAAGCAGGCACGACGTCTGGCATTTATCGCTAGTTAAATAATAATAAATAAAAAAAAGATAATTGACGTGCTTCCTAGGTGGTCACCCATCTCAGGATTGCTCCCGTCAGAGCACGCTTAACTTTAGAGTTTTGATTGAATTTGGTACACGAAAGCTTCCCACTAGTCACCGGGTCAATATATCTCATGCCCTACGTGCTCTTACGTGTCATTTATATGTCACGATGAATGTAAATATATGACAAATAGAAAATATAAGGCATAACACGTATGACACATATTAAGCTAGCAGCTGCAAAAAAATTCATTGAATAAAATAATAATATTTTCAACAAACTTCACAATGAAGTTAGCTAAACCGACTTTGAAGTCTTTAAAAAGACTTTCTGGACAAAGAAATGAAAAGAAAACCGTAAGAACAAGAAGGAAAAGAGAGAAGAAAGAAAAGAGAGGAATTTTTTTTTAAGGAAAAATAGAAAATGAAGAGTAATTGGTAAAGGGAGCTAGGCATATCGACGTGGCCGTTACAAGTAAGACTTTTACCGGTTTTATTTAAGTATGTTATATACCCTTTTTACAGATTATTGCACATCTAAAATTAGGAAGAAGTATCATTACCTAGCTTCGGTAGTGTCACCTTTTCTGGTTCATTGCAGAGAACTTAAGGTAAGTTGAAGTTCGTTCACTGCTTCATATGGACCATATTATGCATGCTTATGATGTTTTTAAGATAATTGTTTGGAAATGAATGTTATTACTTGCCTATTGTGTGCAGTGTTGACGTATATGTGTTTATGATGTTTTAAAGAAAAGTTTTAACTAAACCATGCATTATTGACTGTCGTATGTGATACGTGAAACATTGTTTTAAAAATATGAGCTTCTTCTTACTGAGCCATTAGCTCATTAGGTTCTTATGATGCAGGTGATGATTATGTTAATATGTGAAGGTTGCCCAAGTCTCCAGATCGGTCAGACAGAGCTATGTTCATATGCCTTGCTTCGAGCACTTTTGTACTCTGATGTTGATTTGTATAACCGCTCTGTTATGGTTTTGTAAACATAAATATGTTAATACAGGAATGAAGGTACTGGGTTTTGATGTATATAAAAAAATGATTTGCTTTTATTTTTAAAAGGATATATTCTATTATTTTAGAAAACCATAACATTTCAAAGGAAGAAAATGGTTCATCGTCCCTTGGCCTGACCATGTGGCTTATCTGAATTACATGTACGGGTCGGGGTGTGTGACAGTTTTCGTTTGGAAAATGTTTCATTATACTCTCCACGTGATATTAGCTTTCCATTGCATCCCCTCCATGCTCGACGTAGTTGTTTGAGAGCGAAAATATGTATTCGTCGGGCATAATAGCGTTTTCGTATTTTTTCCATATTGTTTTTGACTTAAAAGTAACCCCAAATGATGAAAATGATATTTATCGAGCACAAAAACATTTTTCCACATTTTTCCGACGCTTTTTACTATTTTTCCCCATTTAATTATCAATTTTTACCCTATTTCTATTATTTATTTGCCTTATTTTTATGCAAAAAGTAATTTCAAATTATTAAATATATTTATGCCGGACATAAAAATATTTTTCCCCTATTTTTCAAGTCACTTTGATATTTTTCGATATTTTTTTTATTTTTTCATTATTTTTATGCCATAAATAAATTAAATAAATATTTTTTGAAAAATACTACTAAATTAAAAAGTGCGCGTTCCTCAGCTTTTCAATGTCTACTCCTGTCACAAGTCTTTTTTTTTTTAAGCCTATTATAGGGGGGGAAGGGTGTTTGAGAGGGGGTCGGGCGACGGGTGCCTAGGGTGGCCTAGCGCTGCCCAACGGGTGCCTAGCAACCCGGCAACCTCTCAAGCACCAAGGTTGCTTGGTTTGGCATCGTTTTCACGAGAAACGAGCAAGCCGTTCCGGTGGGGAGTCCGAGCGAGCGTTGTGTCCCGACGTGTGCGTCCCGTTTGAAACGGCTCGATGCGATCGCGACAATATCTTCGCCTCTCAAGGGCAACCCGACGGGCATCGGCGAGCTAATTTTAAGTGCTAGCAATGCCAAAGCAAGCATCCACACGGGTGGGTGACACGCGAAATCCTAGCAAGTATACTAGGTCGTGCCAAGTAATAAAGTGGACTACTTAGTCCGGGGTGTATCGTTTCCACAAGGACAATTGGATTCAATGCTCGTAATTGCTATATTACATAACTCTAAGCTAAATCAAATTATAAGATGATGGTTGATTATACTATGAAAATAATCAAAGACAACTATGTGATAAACAAGATAATAATTCGAATGGAAAGAGGTGATTGGGTTATGATCCTACTATGTTCTATTCTATGTTCATGAACTCTCAATTATCCGGATTCTTAGAATGTTCTTGTTATGGCGAAACCCCCTAATGTATTTATTATTCAATCTCTTGAAATAACAAGCCTATACTAATTAACAACTTCCTATATCTCTATAGTGAAAGATTGAATTAACTAACATGCATTTAGGTTCAAAGGAATTCCTTGTTTACGAAGATCCTACATTCAATCGGGTCATCTTATCACGAAAAGCCACACAACGCAATCGATTCTATCTCTAGTCAATTGTTACGTTATGATGATTGATTTTTCGATCTCCCTTTATCTATCTCCTCTCGATCTCAAGACAAAGCATTTTATCAAACACATGGTGATCAAGCATATGCAAGCATTAAGCACAAAATCAAACATGTAACAAGAATGTAATAAATCCGGAAATTAATGATTCATTAAACACAAAACATCACAAAGTATTCACATAACCCAATCACAAAAATAATTGAAATACTAATCAAGAGAAAGAGTTGAATTACTCCCTATTATAAAGTGTGAATCCAAGCTTTGATGATGAAAAATGGCTCCTCAAGCTTCCTTTGGTCTTCCTATGGCTTCCCTATGTGTTTTTACAACAAGTCTAGGTGTTTTCTAAGAGAAAAAGTGTGTTATAAAGGGAGAAAACGGCGGACTTAATTTTAGGGCTTCGGGAGAATTGGACCGCGGCACAAACTCTTATCAGACCGCGGTCCTCTTACGCAGAATTCACAGCTTTCATATTTTGATCATAACTCTCTCTACAAATGTCGGATTGAGGTGATTCAAGTTGCTACGCGAAGCTAAGACAAAGCTCTACAATATTGGAGAAGAAACCTTAGTCTGATTCGGGCTGTAAGTTGACGAAAATCTCGTGTCTATATGAGCATTGTGTAAAATATTTCATTAACTATCTTCTTTTGTTTCTTTCTTAAATTTCAAGCTCAAGTTGGATCTCCTTTCTCGTCTTTCATGCGTAAATCAACTTGTATCCTAGAAAACAAAATCTATACCAATCAAAGCATTATGAGGGATAAAAAGTGATCAAAGTCACGATCAAATCATATTACAATGGGGCATAAAATACTGTAAAATATGGACTTATCAGTGGGTTCGATTTCGGTCGTGCGTGGGCTTGTGTTGGCGACATGGGCTCCCCCCTCACGACCATGCTGGCTTGTGTGGGCATATCATCGAGGTGAGGAAACGAGGCGAGCCGTTCCGATGGGTAGCTTGAGCGAGTGCCTATTGGCTATTTGCTCGTGACGATGGCATCCCGTGGGCGTGGGGAGCTCAAGTTTCGAGTGCCAAAATGGTGTCGGCGCTCAGCATCGCGAGACGGGTCGGTTGCTACTGCGTTCTTGTGTGGGCATCATCGAGGCGAGGAAACGAGCGAGCAGTTCCGAGGGTAGCTTGAGCGAGTGATATGCCGCAAGGTTATTTGCTCGCGACGATGGCATCCCGTGGGCGTGGGGAGCTCAAGTTTCAAGCGCCAAAATGGTGCCAGCACTCGGCATCGCGAGACGGATCTGTTGCTACTGCGGGCTTGTGTGGGCATCATCGAGGCGAGGAAACGAGCGAGCCATTTCGATGGATAGCTTCAGCGAGCGATGTGCCGAAGGCTATTTGCTCGCGACGATGGCATCCCGTGGGCGTGGGGAGCTCAAGTTTCGAGCGCCAAAATGGTGCCAGCACTCGGCATCGCGAGACGGGTAGGTTGCTACTGTGGGATTGTGTGGACATCATCGAGGCAAGAAAACGAGCGATCCATTCCAATGGGTATAGCTTGAGGGAACGATGTGCCTAAAGGCTATTTGCTCACGACGATGGTATCACGTTGGCGTGGGGAGCTCAATTTTCGAGTGCCAAAATGGTGTCGACACTCGGTTGCTATTGCGTGCCTAACGGGGCATGCTTGGGTGTGCTTGATGTCGTTGGCTTCTTGTGATGCTTAAACGCGTTGCGGGCGGTGAGCGATGGATTGTGTGCTCGAGCATCGCGGACGGTAGAGTGCGTGAGTGGTGGTTGGCCTGTATTGGCATGTTGGATCCCTGCTTGGGCAACGATGACATACCATGCAAGCTTCTTCATTCCTCGGCTCAAGTGCTTGTTTACCTCGGCCGACGTCTGTTTCCTTGTGCTGAATACCCACAACGGGGGCACAGGGTTGGCCAACGTCCCACTTCCGCCTTGTGCTGCGCCCCTCGTGGTCGCGGCGCGGGGTGGACCTCAAAGCATTCGCCGTGCGCCACGTCCCGTGCAAGTGCCTCCGCACGCGTTCGGGTTGTTGGCTCATGGAGTCTTCCTCGATCTCTCGGATGCAGAACAATGAGTGGGTATGAGGCCCCCATCCTCTATTTGCCCAGAAAACAAGCGTTCGGCACTTCGTGCCAACGACTGTCGTTTTCATTTTGACCGGGACCTCATGGCTCGGCTCATGCGAAAGTCTGTCAATCCTTACTATGTCTGGACCTGGTAAGTTTCCCCGTGTTGAGTCAAATTAAGCCGCAGGCTCCACTCCTGGTGGTGCCCTTCCGTCAATTCCTTTAAGTTTCAGCGTTGCGACTATAGGAACCCAAAGACTTTGATTTCTCATAAGGTGCTGGCGGAGTCCTATAAGCAACATCCGCCGACCCCTGGTCGGCATCGTTTATGTTTGAGACTAGGACGGTGATCGTCTTCGAGCGCCCAACTTTCGTTCTTGATTAATAAAAACATCCTTGGCAAATGCTTTCGCAGTTGTTCGTCTTTCATAAATCCAAGAATTTCACCTCTGACTATGAAATACGACTGCCCCCGACTGGTTGGCCTGTATTGGCATGTTGGATCCCTGCTTGGGCAGCGACGACATACCATGCAAGCCTCTTCATTCATTGGCTCAAGTGCTTGTTTGCCTCGGCCTGCGTCCGTTTTCTTGTGCTGAATACCCACAATGAGGGCACACAGTTGGCCAAAACGTCCCACTTCCGCCTCGTGCTGCGCCCCTCGGGATCGCGGCGCTCAATCAAAGGTCTCCAAGACAATACATACATACCTAAAACATAACTCCCTCTAATAGCAATGAACCAATGCTTCCTTACTCCTCATTTCTCCCTTCGTATTCGACATACTAAGCTTATCTGAAAAGAAAGAAAGAAGGAGGGTGAGTCCGAATGACTTAGTGAGGTAGGCTAGCGGTTTGCTTTACCTTTTATCCTTGAAGTGGAATCTGCAGCGGAAGATTATAATAGAGACAAGCATATATAGAAGCAAGTAAATGAATCAATCAAGATATCAGAACGGCAAACAATCGACTATCGAAACACAGTAAGAACAAAGAAAACAACTCGTGTACTTTAGAACTCATGTCAAACGATTCTGTTCTATCTCCCCATTGCCTATACCAGAGGGAGACTTCACACCTTTCTATGCATAGCATATAGTTTCAAATGTCAGGACTCTAGAGGTGGCTCCTACGTGCTCAAGAGGTGGCTCCCACTGTCGCGTAGCACTTTGCCCCGTATAGCACTTAGCTTCCTTCATTGATCTATAGGTTGTCAGGACTCTAAAGGTGGCTCCCACCGTGTATTACTTTGTGCCGAAGCCTCAAGAGGTGGCTCCCACGGTGTAGAATTTAGCTCCCTTCCCTTTGTCATTAAGAGTCAAAGCTTTAAATCAAGAAAAGAGACATATTGCGGATGGATGTCAGACCTCGGGACTCTAGAGGTGGCTCCCGTCGTGTAGCACTTTGCGCCGAAGCCTCAAGAGGTGGATCCCGCGGCGTAGCACTTAGCTCCCTTAGCCGACGGAGTAGAACGAAGAATTACAATGGTCTCAATAAGAAGATGAAATATGCGAACTAGGTATTGGTACGACAAGACATAAGGTAATTGACACCGATCAGACCGAAGACCATTTCGAGGCAAGACATGTATTGTAGACGCAAAAGGAATCATCATCGAGGGTAACGAGAGATTAAACTGAACAAGTATTTATGACTCAAGAATCATCACGAATCAATCAATAGGATACTGATAAGACAGTTCGATAATGAAACAAGGAAATCACAAGTAGATAAAGCAATCAAAAAGTTTTGAAGGAAAAGAGAAAGCCTCACAGTTACAACCCGTCATCATCGCCTCGTGTCTCGTTTGAACTACGGACATTATCCTGCTAGTCAAATACACCATCATATTTTCTAACTAAAGTACATATAACTTAACTGAAACTAGTAAGTTATTGTTGGTGTAGAGATGTTTTATTTTTAACAAGCCTCAAGCTACTTATCAGCGCAACTTTACTACAAAAATCCTCATAAATACTCAAAGTATGATTTTGCTCTCAAATTTTACATAAACAAAAGATATAATCTTGAATAACATGTCATACAAATTTCAGAATTAATTGACTTTGTTAAGATGAAGATTTGATCACCAAAACATGGCTGCTCAAAATATTTTTCCAGGACAGCGAGTTTAAATTCATATATTTTTATAAAATCCCTTGTCAATCCAATAATGCCCAAATTTTCACGAAACATTCTCAACATAGTTATAATGTTACAGTAAAAGTTTGGAATTTAAAGAATTACTCTAAGTTAATTAAGCTTAAAATAGTAACTTTCTTAAATCCCGTCAGACATGCTGGCAGCTTCATTCAAATAATTTTAGAAAATACCACAGACCTCCAATCTTTACCAAATTTTACAAATAACCCATACAAGTGTATACAGAAAATTCAACATAAATAAATTCGCTCATTTGGTCACATAAACATAGCTCTAAAACCAACTTCAAAAACTGTAGTTCTAGACCACCTTACTCATGACTTGTATGCAAGAATCTAATTACCCAAGGCAACAAATCAACAATATATAATATTAATAGGTCTCTAATGGTGTGTGAAATCATTGCCTATCACTGATATAGGTGAAGGAATCAAGTTCCAATCCAAAGCTAGCCAAAACTCTCCTAGTAGCAGATTTTAGCTCTGTGCAGATGTGTCTCCGTTAGATGGACTTTGTGAGCAACTCCAAAGTGCTAGAAAATATCCAAAGCCATTAGCGTTTTCATCTACCTCTTAGGAAGAAATCAAAACCAGCCACGATCAATTTGGATATCATTTGACCCCTTAAAATCGGCAAACTCGCAACACTGCGCAGACTGCATTTTTCCTTCATGTCTACTCTAACAACTAAGACTTCCCAATACCATTTCAATTCCAGGAATGCATGGTGCTAATTTAAATTTGGTAAAGGGGTCTGTGATGTGAGTTTTTGGAATTCTTCTTCAAATGAATTAAGTAAGCGGTGGAGGTTATACTATATGGCTGAATGGGTACCAAGATGAGGATAAAGGATGCATGTTGTCATTATTCTCTCATGCCACGATCAAATTGGAAGTAGGAGCTGGAACTTACATATACATTTGATATACAGATTCTTAATTAACCTCAAAAGAATATGGTTTACAATTTGGCCCATCAATTTATAACATTAACCTATCAAGTACACTTTGAAAATGATAATAATGATAATAAACTTATGGACATATTTGTATGAAAGTATATATGGAATGACACGATAATTAGTTATGCAACGAGTAATATATAGAGTCGAGTACGAATGCTAAAATTTAATAAACCACATAACCCGAAGTATATCCGAAACATAAGGTGGCACAAAATCATAAATGTTACCTTAGTCTCTATAAAATTAGGAGCTGGGAAGATAGGATATTACAAATGCAATCATCAACAGGCATTTATTTCCAACAGAAAATAAATTCAAAATGCATTAAATGTCTGATAAGTGCATTAAATGTGATAAGGCATTATGATTTGTGGACAAACCACCTTTTGACTAGATTGTCAGAATTCAGAGTTCAAAGTATGCTTATGTCCAATTGGTAAGAGCAGAAATTCTGGAATGTCAGAAAAGGGATTAGTTACGCGTGACAAAAACCCTCAACCTCTTTCATCTGAGTGAGAAAGTTGTTGTATCTACAAGCAACATTTTTGTGTGAGATAAGCTTGTTGAAGATCTTCATTAGAGCTGAAGTCGGTGTGATCAAAGAGCTCAAGATAGTCTTCCTTTCCTCTATTTTGTAGAAGCCTCTGTGTGATCCTTCGATAACTAGCTTAGTGGAATTCCTCCGTGTGTAAAGGAGAAGAAGGACATAGCTGGGATTACATCACCTAGTGAACCTTACATATCTTGTGTTATTTACTGTTTTATTGCTTAACTTTATTATTCACACCATAACTTTAAAAAGGCTTTAAAACGGTTAAGAGACTAGTTGGTTATAGAGAATGCTAAGCTTAAAAATTATTTCCGTCGTGCTAACCCTGATTAAGTGATTGAAGCATTACCCTACTTTGGTAACTGCTGAAATCACCGAGTCTAAGTTATATTATCTTTAGTGCCTGACCTAGCACTTTGCTTACCAAGCGTTCAAAATCTTAAAAAGTGACACGAACTTTTTGAAGTCGAAAAAGACTTTAGGATGTATTCAACCCCCCCCCCCCTTCTAGACCCTTTCGTATGCGACTTGGGCCACCAAGTGGTATCAGAGCAGTTGAAGTAGAAACTAAGGCATTTTCGAGTGTAACTGTTTGTTTAGATCCATTTTTCAAAACTTAGTCGCGTTATTTTTAAAAAAGTTTATCTTTAAAAAAGTATCATATCATGGCTTTTAACAAAATGCCAAAGCTGGTTGAGCCAAACAAACTATGATTCGTAGAAACTTAGAGCATTTACAGCCCATTCAAATCATGAAAGTTATAACTTGAGCACCTGGAGCGACCGAAGCAACTCCAAATAGTTATGTCAAGAAGCCAAAGTTGGAATGGACGCTAGAGGATTGCAAAAGAGAGCTAACTTGAATAATGTTGGACGAAGCGCTCTCTACTCAACTTTGATAGACAATGAGGGATTGTTCAACAAAATTAAACTATGTAAGACTTCAAAAGAAATTTGGAATAAGTTGGCCTCTGTGTATGAAGGATCTGCACAGATGAGGGAGAACAAGCTCTCCATAGTCATGCAAAGATTCAAGCATTTTAAGATGCAGCCCAATGAGACGTTAGATCAATTGGATGCGAGGTTTACTTTGCTTATTACGGAGTTAGCGTCATTAGATAAGGAGTTGACCTACAAGGAAATGGTCAAAAAGATTTTTAGAAGTCTTCCAAGCAAGTATTTGATAAAGACTGTGTAGCAATGAGAGAATCCCAAATGTTGGATATTATAACTCCAGAATATGTGTTTTCGGAGCTAATGGCTTTTGAATTTGAATTGCGTGAAGTCAACGATACATCGACTTCAGCGACTGAATCAGGAGCGTTAATTGCAACTACCAAAAGTAAGGGAAAAGCAGTCGGTGAGGTGAAAGCGATAGAATCAAATGAGGAAAAGGAAATGGCTTTACTGGTCAAGAAATTTCTAAGATATGGAAAGAGAAATCCTAATATGGATTGACCTCATTTCAAACCCGGAAGCCCTGCACCAGAGCCTCAGTATCAAGCATCAGTGTATTCTGCCCCTCAGCCTCTAGCGTCAGTTCAATATCAAGCGCCTCCATCTCCAAACCAGAATCTCTCAGCGCCAGTAGTTTGTTTCCAAAAGGTTAACAACTGAATAGAAAATGAAAACTAATCTTTGTTACAACTGCAGGAAACCAGGGCACTACCAAGTAAATTGCCCTTATTCAAATATATCTAAACCCACAAAGCATGATCATGCGGATAGAAACCAATCCAGGAGAAACCTTTGTCAACAAGGTTTGCTAGCGGAATTTGAACCATTCTCCGCACTTGAAGAGGATTTGGAATCTTCAGATGAAAGCAGCGATGATGAGCCATCTAGTGACTCAGTGCTAATTTATCTCATGGCGAGATATCTGAGGTATCCACTGAACTATCTCATTCTCTTTCTTATGAAGAATTACTTGACAAAGTTAATGAATATTATAAAGATTGTCAAGGTGCCGCCAACCTATATCAAGAACACACTGATGAGATATCAGCGATTAAAAATGATAATGTGACGCTCAAAGCTGAGTTGCTAGTTCTGCAACAGTGCATCGAGAAGAACAAATCGCTTGAGGCAGAGATCACTCAGTTGAAAAGTGATCTTGATATAGTAGCCAAGAGAGAAGCTGAGCTGATTGCTAAGCCTGCCAAATCAGAATAGCTCGTCTCATTATTATCAAAAGCTTCAAAGAAAGTTGGATAATGTGACCGAGGTAATTAGACTTTTTGGTGAAAAGACCGCTTTAGGTTGTGATAAATTTGGTCATAAATCAAAAGTGCAACAAAGCAAAAGGTGTAGCCTTTGTTGAGAAGAGTTCAAACAGTCAAACGCTGAATGAACCAAAAGATAATGGTAAGAGGCCAAATGAGAAGGTCAAAGCCAACTCAGGCAATAAGGAGAAGACGAAAGTGAATGGTTCACAAAGGAAGGTCTATCCAAACACTCAAAAGACTAAGGAGAAACCTTCTGCAAGTGAATCAACGCTAAGCATCAATCGCCAAAAGCAACTTCTAAGCCAGTGCCGAGGAAATACCAGCGTTAATATCCTCAAAGATCTAGATCATATTATCGATATGATGATTATGATTATGATTATGATCAAGGATATTACTATACACCTAAGAAGCACACACAACACAAACCGAAACCAGAAAAGGCTAGTCCTCCCATAATGAAGACAAGGCAAATATGGGTTTCGAAAGTTTTAATTTAGACCAATGCTACTAATGTTGAAGGACCCAAGTCAAAATGGGTACCTAAAAAGAATTAGAACTTCCCTTTAAATGCAGGTACCTAGAGCCAACACCGATACATCATTTTGGTACATCAATAGTGGATCGTCAAGGCTAATGACAGGCTCAAAGGATCTCTTGATCAACTATCGGGCAGCCATTGGTACTCAAGTTATATTCGGAGATAACTCCAATGGTATAGGTATCATGCATATGGGGAATGTCATAATAAGTGACGTACATTATCTTGATCGTCTTACGCATAATTTATTGGGCATTAGTCAATTTTGTGACAAAGGCTTTGAAGTTAAATTTTCTAGTGACTTACTATATTAACGACGCTAAGACTGGATCTACTATATTGAAAGGAAAAAGAATACATAATGTTTATTTGGTAGACTGGGGTTCAACAATCGATATCAACCCTACATGGTTTGTTGCTAAGAGTCAAAATGAATTGGGTTGGTTATGGCATAGAAAAATGAACCACCACAACTTTAAGACAATCTTTCAGTTAATATCGCTAAATCTTGTAGAGGGATTACTTCTAGAATTCTTGAACTATTATTGCATTTAGATTTGTTTGGTCCTATTCAAATCATGAGTGTTAGTGGTAAAAAGTATTCGCTAGTGATAGTTGATGATTTCTCATGCTATACATGAGTAGAATTTTTAGCATCCAAAGATGAAACTAGTGTCAAGCTCACAACGCTAATTCATCAATTACAAACCTCAAAAGATTAAAGGTGACAAGAATTAGAAGCGATAGAGGGATTGAATTTACTAACCATATTGTTGAGAAGTTAAGTACAAATTTTGGAATACTTCATGAGTAAAGCGCCTTGAACACCTCAACAAAATGGAATTGCCGAGCGACGGAACGCAATGCTTAAAGAAGCCGCTAGGACAATGTTAGCCGATTTCAAGCTGCCTCAAATTGAGCCGAAGCAATCAATACCGCTTGCTAAACTCAGAACCGGTGTATGATCAACAAGCAACATGAAAAGACTCCATATAAGTTGTGGAAGAGACGTAAGCTTAACGTTTCGTATTTTCATGTATTTGGTGTAAAATGTTTCATTCATAACAATAGATCTCATAATCTAAAGACGTTTTTTCCTAAAGCAGATGAGAAAATCTTTCTAGGCTATGCCAAAAATGAAAAGAGTTTTCGCATCCTAAGTAAGATCAAATCGAATGTTGAAGAATCCATTCATGTTGTGTTGATGAGGCTAACAAAGAGTAAGGTTAATATTGATGATGTAGGAGTTGAAGATCCTACCCAACAAGTGGCACAAATCAATCTTGGTGATGATAATGAGGATGATGAGATCTTTGTGAGGTTATCAATGATGATATTGCAAGAAACGTTGATTGATCATGAAGAGAATGATCATCAAGAGCAAATTGGAACTGTGAATAATGAAGCGACTGCGCAAGAGACAAATGAGGATCAAGCGATTGATATTCAAGAGTCTTTCAACCCGTTCCAACCAGATCGAAAATGGCTTAGAGACCATCCACCAGAATTAGTAATTGGAGATTGGAGAACCTGTAAGATCTAGGGACGCTACACTTAATGAGACCATGTTTGCAAGTTTCCTATCTCAAATGGAACCAAAGAAAGTGGATGAAGCGCTTAGTGATTCAAGTAGGGTAGAAGCGATGCAAGAAGAGCTTAACCAATTTGAGCGTAGTAAGGTTTAGACGCTATACCAAAACCAACTCACCAAGGAGTTATTGGGACTAGAAGGGTTTTTAGGAACAAAATGGACGAAGATGGTATTGTTAAAAGAAACAAAGCCAGATTAGTCGTTCAGGTTTATTGTCAAGAAGTGGGTATTAACTTTGATGAAAATTATGCCCTAGTAGCCTGTCTTGAAGTGATTCGGATGTTCCTAGTGTTTGCCGCATTCAACAAATTCACAGTGTATCAAATGGACGTGAAGAGTGCTTTCCTGAATGGTAAACTCCAAGAAGAGGTATATGTGGAGCAACCCCTAGGATTCATCAACAACCATGGCAAAAGTATGGTCTACAATTGGATAAGGCGAGTATGGCAGCGTTGACACAACGTTATTTAAAATTACCCATAATTAAGATATCCTCTTAGTCCAAATTTATGTTCATGATATTATTTTCTGATCTACTAATAAGCGATTGTGTGAGAAATTTTCAAAAATGATGCAAGATCAATTTGAAATGAACATGATGAGTGAATTAACTTTCTTCTTAGGATTACAAGTTAAACAACTTCCTAATGGCATATTTATTAACCAAACTAAATATACATGAGATATGATTAAGAAATTTGGTATGAAAAATGCATCCTCTTTGAAAATTCCAATGAGCGAAACGCTTAAGTTAGATAAAGATGAAAGTGGGAATAATGTTGATATCACTAATTATAGAGGTATCATTGGATCACTTCTTTATCTCACTGCTAGTTGATCTGACATTATGTTTTCGGTATGCATGTGTGCACGCTTTCAAGCCGATCCAAAAGAGTTACACTTAATTGCTGCCATGAGAATCCTTAAATACCTAAAAGGCACACAAAATGTGGGCTTGTGGTATCCAAGGAACTCTCCTTTTGAACTAATTAGTTACTCAAATGCAGATTTTGCAGGATGCAAAATAGATAGAAAAAGTACTAGTGGTACATGTCAATTTCTAGGTGATAGATTTGTTTCGTTGCATAGTAAGAAACAACAATCCATAGCGACTTTTACTACTGAAGCCGAGTATGTAGCCATTGGAAGCTGTTGTGCACAAATCCTTTGGATGTGGCAACAACTTAAAGATTATGGAATCTTCTTAGGTCCTACCCCTATCCCTTGTGATAACCAAAGCACTTTAAATATGACCCAAAACCTGCCAGTCCTTCATTCTAGAACTAAACACATTGACATTCGCTATCATTTCTTGCGTGACCATGTTCAAAAGAAAGATATCTCCATGCACTTCATTGGAATTGACAAACAATTGGCAGATAACTTCACCAAAACCCTAAATGAACAACGTTTTCTACTTTGAGAAGTGAATTAGGTATGATTGATTTAAATGCTTATTCAAGAAGCATCATATTTTTATAGGCATATTTAGGGGGAATCCATTTTATTATAATGTCTAAAGCATTTTCAAAATTGAAATGAGTTATCAATTTTAGGGGGAACTTTAAAATTGTACTTATGCCAATTAGTAAGCGACAATGATCAAAAATGACTTTAAAAAACTTTATGCATTGATCATTATCGTTTACATTTGTGCATGACAATTTGATTGCTAATAAAATAAAAGTATTATTTCTAAACAGCGACTAAATGTTCATTCTGAAAAAAAATTTTGGCATTAAGTAATTTCAACTTAAACGCCAAAAAACTTTCTCTGAAAATCATGCATTGTTTTCATCGCTAAAGGTAGCGTGTGGATAAGTCAAAAAGATAAGATTTGACAACTGCCCACACGCTCCTATCAAATCAAACTGACGATTAATGACACCTATCTCAAATAAGTGGTTCAGTATTTGTACTTGCCTAGGTACGTGTGAGTGTACCAACAGGCGCGTGCACTTCACGCTGAATATTTTCAAAGATCTCAAACATATTTGAAAAATAACTGCGGTCTCCAAATTTTATATTTTACTGCAGTTAACCTAATTTTTCGCACCTATTGTTGGGAAATATACATATAGCCCGACTAAGCACAGTGGAAAAGTAAAATTTTAGTTTTTAGGATTTAAACATGCGAGTTTATTGATCATACGGGTTTATCACGTATCATCGGCTTGCTCATCTCTACACTAGTTATTTAAAACTTAAATAAAAAAGATCTTACCTTATTCGACTTTCGTAAAAATCGAAGAGTTTGTTCTTCCTTAACGTAAGCTCCCTAGCTTGTTCCTTGTTGCTTGAATCAACTCCTTCGTTTTTCCCTTTGATGAAGATTTTGAATTCCTCCACCAAAAATACCTTTGATAGGATTCTACCCAAGTATTTCTTCTCTAAAGTTGATCCACACCCTGGATACCAACTCGTTTATAATCTTTAGCTAGGTTGATCTACAAACGTTTATTCTAACTATAAGGAATAGTGCATGGGATTAAGGTGAAAGCAAAAATTTACTTCTCTAAGTAATTTGGAAGAATTCTTAAATTCAAGATCTTGATAAATAATCAAGAACTTGTATGTGGAGAGAGACAAATGATTTTCTATGCTAGAGGAACAAACAAAATTTGGCTTGTGAAGCTATGAAAATTTCGTTCTCTACTAGTCCTATATATCGGACTAGGTTCTTGCAATTCTTGCCCATGTAGAACTCTTCTACATTAAATCTTTTCCATGTAGGAATAGAAGACTAATTAATTCCTAAATAGAACTCTTCTATTTTAATTAGTTTTCTTTCTCTCAAAGAAATCTTATTTCCTTCTAGAAGAAAATTAATTAAACTCTTTAATTATTTTCCTCCACCAGATTTTCGACCAAGGCTTAATAAAATAGTCTTTTAATAATTAATCCACCATACTAGATTCATTAAAAGTCACTTCCAATTAATTAAATATTTTCTCGACTTAAGCTTAATTAAATTGATCTTACCAACTTAATTAATTTATTTATCGAACACTTGAATAAATAAACGTCTTAATTAATTAATCTAATTAATTAATATATTAATTCAATTACTTTGAATTAAATTCCCTTAGTTAAGAAATGAATTTGTCAGAGTATTATGTGTGACCCTTTAAGTTCACCAACATACTAGTAATGGGTTCATAACTTTTATAATATAATTTGGACAATTAAATTGTCTCGATTTATTAAACACTTTTAATTAACCATCTTATTATTTAATCTTCATTGAATATAAGATATCCATAAATCAAAGAAAAGTTTCTAGCTACTTATCTTGAAGACCTAGATGTAGGTGATTCAAAGTGAACCTTTTCAATCGCGCATTCCATGCAAGTGAGATTCTTCCATCAACTAATTTCCCAATTGCATTAAGAATCGAGGAATCTTATTGGTCGAGATCCCTGTAAATTCAATCTTAATAATTCAAGTGTGTTTGACTAGTGATTAATTAATTCAAGAAACTCATTTCTTAATTAATTAATTACTTGCCTTGGCCAAAGACTAACTTAGTCAAATCACTTAGAATATTATAGGAAATTCACTTGTTCATCTAGACAAGTGATGGATCCTTTGTTATCAACACCCAATCACCAGTCCATATGTGTCCTTGTAAAAGAACTGGCACAGGAGTCAAAGTGCAGTGAGTCAATATACAAGATTACTATGATGACTCAAGTCAAAAAATTAATCTTTTACTATCGTGATTAAGAAACTCTTAATTCGACATATATAGAAATAATTCCACTTTAAGAAGTTTCAGTCAGGGTAATCAGTGAACTTGTTCTCAACAAGCACCCGCGTATGTGCATTTGTGTCAACTACACTAATGTCTATAAAATGAGACATTCTCTAATTAAGACTGTGCATCATAGACGCAAGTCTATCCGAATTATTAATGTCCCATCTTGATATTTCTATGACTTGGACAATATTTAGAAATCATAGCCTTAGAGACTTAATTTATCTCAGAGGGATTGATATGTTCGAACACGACTCGCATATTTACTGACAGTCAATGACATAAACCGATAAGTTGTGATAGGTACGTGTGAACCTTAGACCTGAGCAATCAAGTTGAAGATGTACTTTTGACATCAAGTCTGTCATTAGAGGAGTTAGATCCAATTCACCCATTGGTGGGGTCGATCTCGAAGTGCGACTTGTTGGGCAAGTGGCAGTCCTAACGGATTGGCAAAATGAGATTTATTCTCTCATAAGTGAATGAGTTAAATATCCTACGTAGTCATGAATGAATGAGGTCAAAAGTCTTTGGCCAAAGCATAAAGAGATACTCATGTTAGACATGGAGATATACTCAGTGACCTCGATTCATTATGAGTCAAGCATATGGTCAAGTACTGTGAGTTTGACCAAACCATGACTCTCACTTGACTGGGATATATGAATCAATGGTTTATACTAGTACAATATTCATAGCGTAAAAGGTTTGGAATAATCCTATTCATTCGTTCTCAATTGGGATACGATGTGAGCCACGGGTCTAGCTACGTGTTACTCACATCCTCTTGGATTCCTCCCAATTGCCTTTTGAGACGAACCTAAAAAGTCGCGCTTAAAGGAATTCCAAAAGGGAAAATCATGGAAGTTAACTCGAGAGAATTCTTGGTACTAGATATCGAAATTAATTAATTAATTAATCATTGGATGATCTTATTAATTAATTAAGTTGACATGTTAATTAATTTCTTGGAAAAAATTAATTATAGAGTTAACGAGGATTTAATTAATTATTTGAATAATTTATTTATTGGATAATAATATTAATGAAATATATAATTAAACAAATTAAAATGGACTAAGCATAGGGCTTAGAAAAGCCCTAGGTTAGGTTATTTGTTTTTCATTAGTGGTTTAAATATACTACTTAGTGAAAATCAAAGCAAGCCTCAAGTCATAACTTTCTCTCCAAGTCAAAATAATCTTCCATCTCTCTCTCTCTCTCTCTCTCTCTCTCTCTCTCTCTCTCTCTCTCTCTCTCTCTCTCCATGTAGCCGAATTCAAGGAGGAAAAAGAAGAGGATTTTTGCTTTTGATTCTGGCGTGGCAATTTAGAGACGGCGAAAATTTTGTTGTTCAAAAGGGATCGTGATTTCTGGTTCAGAAACTAAAATTCGCGAATAAGGTACATATTTCGAAACACAATTTGAATATGCGAAATTGAGATGAACCACGTGGGAGTTTTATGTCATAAATTCCAACAGTGGTATCAAAGCCAATCTCTGATTTCCGTATTTAATTGAATATGTGATTTATGTGTTTTTCCCGTTTTTGAAGCATGTTATTCGAATACGTTTTTATGATATTAAAGTCATGATTTTTCTTCGTTTAATTCATGTATATTGTAGTATGATGATATGTGAATTGAAAAATCAAAGCATGTGTGAGAATTGAGGGTTGAAAATCCCACAAAGTGTGCGAATTGCACGACGTGGGCTATCCGCACTCACGTTGTGCGCTGCTGCGCACGCAGCGGGTGGCCCCGTGAGTTGGGCGCAATGCCGACTGTATGGGCCCGGGTCCTAACGGGTCGAGTAGTGGTTCGCTGGTCCAATTTTAAATAAATGGGTCAAAAGGATGATGACCTGAATTTAATTAAATAAGCCCAAATTGTTTTAGTTAAAATTATGGACTTTAATAAATTAGTTTTGGGCCTAATTAATTGAATATAAATGTGCCAATGGTTGATAATTTATGTTTGACGAAATCGAGCCCAAATTGTTTTTATTGATTATTAATTATTTAAGTGAAATAATTAATTAATTATTCTTGGAGGATTTTTAATTAGTTTATTTATTTAAATAATAAATTCTCACTAGATAGTTTATTATCATAAATGCCAATAAAGTTTGGAATTTTATTGAGGAAATTAATTAGTTGGACTAATTAATTGTTAACTTAATCACCAACATAATTGCTTTAATTTATCGCTAGCATGTATTATATGATGGTGATATTGTCCATGGGCTTAGGTTGTTTTTCTTTTGATTGTATTTCTTTTTAATGGGGTGTAAAGGCCGAAATTGAGCCCGTTTATTTTATTACTAGAATTATGTATAGGTTGTTAGTTTAATGTCTTGTAATAATAGATAGAAATAGAATTGGTCTTTTAAGAGGAGATCAATCCAAAAGAAGAAGGAGCTTGGAGAGAATAGCTAGGCTTATTTTTCGTTTTTATGATGGCCCATTGGCTTGGACCCTCTAGATAAAGCCCATGGATAAATGTGTTGGATTAATTGCTTTCGATGATGTTCATTAGTTGTATGAAGCATGTATGTTATCAATATGCGCTATATAAATATGATAATGTGCAAAGTGAGACTTAAATAAATTTTTAGAGCATGAATTCTCCCAAATAAAAATTATACTAAGTTAGTAAGGGGCGCTAGGCATCCTTTCCCTCCACTAAACTTAATAGAGTTTAGATTTAAACCTAGTAGATGATATCTTCCCAATAAGTGGGGGTCATATATCAAGATTTAATTCTAAAACTTTATTAAGTGCAATGGATGCCTTAATCGAGACATATTTCACTCCAAATATCATTAAAGGGTTGCAAGGTAAAATTCAAATTTTAGATTATGAGGAGTTAGTGGGAATAAACTTAGGTAGTCCACAAAGCCTATAAATCGTTAAAGGGTTGCGGTTTTGGTGGGTTATGAGAAAAAGAAGATTGGACCGTCTATTGGATAGATTGATGTTAGACATCACTTTAATTAAGTAATGGACCAAATACCGTTAAATGGTTGCCATCCATTACATTAATTAAAGAACTCAATCCCCACTACGAAGTTATAAACAACGATCACTTCCATTTTTCACAGTGGGAATGTGAATCTCGAAAAATGTAGTGGGAGCCAAGTTATCAGTTGAAGTCCTTGATTTTAAGCTTGGTTTTAGTTTATATGCGTCTAATTAAGTTTGGTTTATTTTCTGTAGTTATTTGATATATCTCTCTCAAAACAAAAATGACTATCAACCCACTTTCCGTTTTACTTTTTTTTTTTTTTGGTTAAAGGTTCAATTTCATATATGAAAGTAAAGAAATTATACAAAGAAAGCGAATAAGGGAAATGGCTCCTACCGCACCAAAGTAGCTAACATGCTAGCTACTCCACCATATCGAAAAAAGACATTTACTATACATTTCAAATGCACTTGACTAAAATTCTACCATGCTATATGCCAAAGACGCCTGACAGCCCTACTTTGTAAGGAGTCTTCAAGCTTCATCGAGATGAGTTTATCTTTTACAAGATTGAGGACACGTTGAGCAGCTGCCTCTGGTGTTTGCTTTTTTTGCTCAAAAATTCTTGAATTCCGCTCCCTCCAAATCATGTATATCAATGTAGCTAAAAGAATCCGGTATGAACAATTGATCAAGTGTTTTCCCCTCCATTTCCGGGCTGCCCATCGTATTCCTCTTTTCCAATCCATATATGGCCAACAAAATTTCACCTCGCTACATAAAATAGTCATACATTTCCGAGAGAAATCACACATAAAGAACATATGGTTGTGATTCTCCACCTCATCCTCATCACATAACACACATTTGTCCTCTCCATGCCCCTATCCATTGTTTGTCCCTCATTGGAAGTCTCTCTCGAATTGCAAGCCATAAAATGAACAAATGTTTAGGAATCTTCCCCGGCCCCATGAGTAGGGAAGACCATTCTACATTTGGAGCATTTCTTTGTAAAATCTTATAGGCTGATATTGTAGTAAATTTACCTCAAGTATTTAGCTTCCAACTCACCCAATCATCTCTATTAGCATTAATAGATGGAAGTGAACCCATTATTTGTTGTACTTCAAATCGAGTATTTGAAGGCCATTCCCATTCACGTCTTTGGGTAGTCCCGTAATTAGTGGTCCATTCAGGTATTTTGCTCCAAGTACTCCATCCGCATGCCTAGGATCCTTCCAAAGAAAAAATCTAGACCCATTTCCAATATTGTATTGAAATCATGTTGAATAATAGGCCTCAATTTGAGTAATTGTCTCCAACTCCAAGGACATGATGAGGGAATCCTGAGATTCTAAAATGACTCATTTCTCAATCTATTCTCTTTCACGCATTCAACCCAAACTGAAGATCCTTCATCAACAAGAATAGCCCAAACATGCTTAACCGTAAGAGCATGGTTTTGAGGTAAAAGAGGTTTGAGACCAAGACTCCCTTCCGAAATACTCAAGCATATTGTATCCCATCCCACTTTTGAATATCCTTTATTAGAGTTACCATACCACAAGAATTTTTGCATTTTTGATTCAATACTACGAAGAATGCTCTCTCCTAATATACATGGAGAGAGGCGAGTACCGATTTGATCAATTGTACTCAACCCGCATATGACAAGGATTTATTCATCCAAGAACCGATTCATTTGTCCACTTTATCAAGTAAAGGCTTACAATCAGCGATTATAAGTTTGGAAGTGATAAGCTTCCAACTCCAAGGTAGCGCACCGGTAAATTACCGATAGGAAAACCCACAATCTGCTTCAACCTTTCACTATCCGGTCTTGCTTTGGAAGAAATGAACATATTATTCTTAGCCGGATTGGCTTTGAGCCTCGAGAGTCTCCCAAATGTGTCTGTGCCCTTTTTAAGCGTATTAATAGAAGTAGTATCAACATTGCAAAAGAGTAATAGATCATCGGCAAAGCTAAGCATTACTGTTTTTGTGCGCGAACATTTCCAATGGTATTGGAACTCCGTCTCTTCTTCAATGATCCCATCCAGCACCTCCATAACAAGGACAAAAATAGAAGGAGATATTGGATCCCCTTGACGCAAGCCTCTTTTACCTCGAAAGTATCCCTCAGCAGCCCCATTAATATCAACATAGAATGAGGGGGTTGTCATGCATTCTCTAACTCATTCGATATACAAAGGGTGGAAATTCATTTTCCGTTTTACTGGAAAAGAACATCTTTACTGGACCCAACTACATGGATTGGCTAAGGAACTTGAGAATAGTTCTCAACATGGAGTCATTGGGATACGTGTTGGACGCTGGCATCCCTGCTTCGCCTGTCAGAACACATGCCAATGAGGAAGAAGTCCAAGCTCATGAAAAGTGGGTGAAGATCGACGTCCGAGTGCGTGGGTACACTCTTGGCTCAATGAGAAACGAGCTTTAGAGGTCCCACATGAAGATGGCCACTGCAAGGGCTATCTTGGCACAGTTGGTCAAGCTCTGTGGTGAGCATAACCGTATTGCTAGATATGAGATATCTAAAGAGATCTTCGGGGCCAAAATGAGAGAAGGTGAGAAAGTTGGGGATCATGTCCTCAAGATGATCTCGAGGATCCAAAGATTGGAGGCTCTTGATTTTACAATGAACCCACATCTTCAAGCCGATCTAATTTGGCAGCCTTTTCCTGATTCTTTTTCCCAATTTGTCATGAACTTCAATGGCAATGAGATTGAATGCAACTTAGCTGGGCTAATGAACAAATTAAACACTGCACAATCTCAATTGAATCCTAAGGGAAAAGAAACTGCATTGGTAATCTCTTTTGGGCCCAAAAGGGCAAAGAATAAGAAGAAGAAAGCCAAAAGGCAGGGTGGCGAGCTTGGAGCTCAGTGTGGTGTTGATAAAGGAAAAGGAAAAGCTCCTGTGAATCGCAAGTGTAATGGGCCACAGAAGACGGATAAATGCCTACACTGTGGTGAGCTGGGCCACTGGAGAAGGAACTGTCCAAACATGGGCCCAGGCGCACAAGGTATGGAACTTTATGTTCATGAAACTAATTGTTCTATGACCATTTTCTCTACATCTTGGATTCTTGATTTTGGAGCTAGGGCTCACATTTGTTGTATGAATCGGGATCTGGTGCGCGGAAGGAAGCTGGACAGTGATGAGGTGAAGATAAGAGTAGGCAGCGGGCAAAGCGTCGCAGCTACTGGAATTGGATCTACCTCATTGCTTTTAAATTCTAGAATTTATTTTTTCTGGATAATGGGCTTAAACATATTGTTTCAATTCCCGTTTTAGTTAAACTTGGTTATACTTTTCGTTTTATTGATGAACATTGCAATATTTATTATGGTAATAAATTAGTAGGCTTTGCTTCTTTAGTAAATGGACTGTATTACCTTAATGTCCAGAATGAGTGCTTTGTGAATACTATACAAAGCAAACGTAGTAGGCTTGGAATAAACCAAAGATTGATCTGGCATCTTAGACTAGGCCATGTCGGCGAACATAAAATTCCCAAAATGGAGAATGATGGACTAATCGGTCCATTGAGATTGGATCCCTATCCTGCTTTTGGATCTTGTCTCAAAGGCAAGATGGCTAGATCCCCCTTCACAGGGACTTTTGAAAGAGCCTCACAAATCTTAGGTTTAGTGCATACTGACGTTTGTGGACCATTTGGAGAAATGGCTCGAGGAGGTTTCCTTTACTTCATCGCATTCATTGATAACCATTCAAGATTTGGTCTAGTGTACCTGATGAGGCATAAATCTGAATCCATTGAAAAGTTCAAAGAATTCAAGGCTTCAATGGAAAATCAAACTGGTCAACATATAAAAACTCTTTGATAGCGACGAGTTTGATGTATACCTCAGAGAGAATGGTATAGTATTACAGCTCACACCTCCAACGACACCACAGTTAAATGGAGTAGCAGAGCGAAGGAATCGAACCCTATTAGACATGGTTCGCTCCATGCTCAGCTACACAGACTTACCCATTTCACTGTGGGGTCATGCGCTGCTTACAGTTGTACATATTTTGAATAGATATCCATCCAAGTCCGTTCCTAAGACTCCATATGAGATATGGAGAAATAGGAAACCAAGTCTTAATCACATCAAGATTTGGGGATGTCCGGCTTATGTCAAGAAGACTAAAGTGGACAAGTTGGAGGCTAGATTCATGAAAGGGCGTTTCCTTGCATATCCTGAGGATTCATTGGAATATCTCTTTTACCTACACGATGATCAGAGGATCATTGTAGCTATACAAGCCCACTTTCTTGAAGATGAGTTCATTGTAAAACGATTGTTCTCGAAGAACAAAATGAATCTCCAATGGATACATCTACACCATGGTTCAAAATCGCGGTATCGGGGATAATATCGGGGGTTGCTGTTCCATATCAGTCGCGGCGTATCGGGATATTATCGGGCGATACGATACAAAAGTATTATAAAATGCTCCAAAAATTCTAAAAAAATTAGTAAAATTAAAAACAAATATAAATGACACAAATTGCTACCTTTTAATACATATTAAAAATATTTGCTATATCAACCATCACTAAAAAAATTTACGTCATAAATTAAAAATAATCCAGACCGTTTATTAGCTTAAAAAAAATAGTCCAGCCCACTAGTTCTTCCATTTTTATTCTTTACACCAATTCAAATAATTAGTACATAAAGCAATGAAGATGAAAAAGGTCCAACCAAAAAATTAATTGGGTTAGTAAAAAAGCCCAACCAAGAAAAAGGCACAAATTGCAACAAATAAAAAAGCCCAACAAAAACCCTGATGCTACTTCTTCATTAATCTATTTTCCTGGTGCAAATGTCCGCCGCTACAATCTATTTTCGGTTTTCCTCCTCCTTTTCTTATTCTTGCCATCTTCCTTCATTTTTGATGGTTGTTCATAGCTTTTCTTCTTTCTTTTCACTCTTCCCTTTCACCTCCGTGCCTCTCTCCTTGTAAACCGCCTACACCGCCTCGCCTGGCCGCCAACACCGCCTCGCATCCACTTCGCCGCCGTCGCCGTGCTTCAGATCATTCAAGGCCGATAATATCAGTAATACACCGATATTATCATGAAACCGCCGAATTATCGAGCAATATCCGATAATATCGGCGATATAATACATTCCCGGTATAGAGGCGTATCGTCGGTTTTTATCGGATCGGACCCCTCCGATCCGGTTATGTATCGACCGATATCATCGGATATCGGCCGATACTTTGAACCATGATCTACACCGGAAGTGAGAACCGAGCCTTTTGTAACACAACCACAACCACGAAGGTTGAGTAGGATACCTCAACCGCCTGGGAGGTATGGATATCTAGTACAGAGGGAGCTGGATCTTCATTCTATATGATCATGCGATAGTGGATGTGGATGCACTATGGGGTGAAGCTATGCAAACCAAGTCTGGCAACTTGTGGATCTGCCTGATGGGGTAAAACCAATTAGGTGCAAATGGAGCAAGAGAAAGATTGGTGTTGATGGCAAGGTTGACACCTACAAAGCCGTGCTAGCGGCGAAAAGATATAGTCAAAAAGATGGAATTGACTACCAAGAAACCTTTTCTCCAATGCCTATGATCAAATCAATAAGGATTCTACTTGCAATAGCGGTACATCTAGACTATGAAATATGGTAAATGGATGTCAAATCTGCTTTCCTAAATGGATTCCTAGAAGAGGATATCTATGTGGAACATCCTAAAGGTTTTGTATCTGAGGACCATATTCATAAGGTGTGTAAGCTTAAGAGGTTCATTTATGGACTCAAGCAAGCATCTCGTAGCTGGAATCTGCGTTTTAATGAGGCTATCAAAGGATTTGGCTTCATAAAAAATGAAGACGAACCATGTGTTTACAAGAAGTTTAGTGGGAGCAAGACAACATTCCTTGTGTTATATGTAGATGACATATTACTGATAGGGAAGGATATATGAATGCTCACCACTATTAAGAAGTGGCTTTCAAGTACTTTCTCCATGAAAGACTTGGGAGAGGCAACTTATATTCTAGGGATTCGAATCTACAGAGATCGAACAAATAGAATGATAGGGCTCTCTCTTGCCCTTTACTTAGAAAATGTTCTAAAGAGATATAGGATGGAAGATTCTAAGAAATGGTTCTTAGCAATGAGGCATGGGATACATCTCTCGAAATCTATGTATCCTCAAAGTGAGGAAGATAGAAAAGAGATGAGCACTGTACCCTATGCATCTGCTGTGGGTAGCCCGATGTGTGCGATGCTGTCTACTAGACCTGACATAGCTTATGCAGTAAGCGTTGTCAGTCGATTTTAGGCAAACCCTGGCAAGGAACATTGAATTGCTGTGAAGAATATCCTAAAGTATCTGAAGAGAACTAAGGATATGATTTTCACCTATGGGAGTGGTAACCTAAGAGTGGACGGTACACTGACTCGGATTTTCAATCAGATGTCGATGACCAGAAATCCACCTCAGGATTCATATTCACCCTCAACGGTGGAGCGGTGACTTGGAAAAGTTCCAAGCAAAGCACAACCGAAGACTCCACGACAGAGGCTAAATACATATCTGCCTCTGAGGCAGCTAAAGAGGCTGTTTGACTTAGGAAGTTCATAGAAGAACTTCAAGTGGTTCCAAGCATAAAGCTCTCATTGCCACTTTAATGTGACAACACCGTAGCAATAGCGCAAGAGAAGGAACCTAGGTCTCACAACAAGTCCAAACACATCGATAGGAGATATCACATCGTAAGAGAGATTTGTTCAGAAAATAGCCACAGCCGACAATGTCCCTCACTCATTAACCAAGCCATTGGCACAAGCGGTGCTAGAAAAACATCTGGAAGGGATGGATATTAAATGCCATAGCAAATGGCATTGAGGGCAAATGGGAGATTGTTAGTAGGCATGCCCTCAAATGCCATAAAGAGGATAGATTTATAGGGCATTGACTTGTAACTAAACAATATCTTTTCGTAATATATAGGCATTATTGTGTTGTTTTCTTATAGGCGTTTGTAAGGTTTTAATAAACAACGTAAAGTCCTTGATAATAAGGCAGACCTTCTACTTCATATGGGTTAGGAAGAATGGCACTAGAAGAGTTTGATTTTTATTATCTAAATTTGGTTCGCAAGTCAAAGAAAGTATTGACTGGACATCAATACAGAATAGAGACTTGTATGATGTAAGTTTTGACAGAGAAAGTGCCAGTCAATCACTATGGAAATGGTAGTGGGAACTTATATCATAGACATCTCAGTTGGACTAATATGTTCGAACACGACTCGCATCGATTTTGTCACATGGGTTTTCACTCACTGACAGTCAATGATATAAACCGATAAGTTGTGAATGTGTGAACCTTAGACCTGAGCAACCAAGTTGAAGATGTACTTGTGACATCAAGTCTGTCATTAAAGCAGTTAGATACAATTCGAAGTGCGACTTGATGGGCAAGTGGCAGTCTTAACGGATTGCAAAATGGGATTTATTCTCTCATAAGTGAATGAACTAAAGCATAAAGTGATACTCATGTTAGACATGAAGAGTATATTGACCTCGATTCATTATGAGCCAAGCATATGGTCAAGTGACTAAACCATGACTCTCACTTAACTGGGATATATGAATAAAATGTTTATACTCGTACAGTATTCACAGCGTAAAAGGTTTGGAATGATCCTATTTATTCGTTCTCAATTGGGATACGATGTGAGCAACGGGTCTGGTTAGGTGTTACTCACATCGTCTTGGATTCCACCCAGTTGCCTTTTGAGACGAACCTAAAGAGTCGCGCTTAAAGGAATTGTAAGAGGAAAAATCGTAAAAGTAACTTGAGAGAATTCTCGGTATTAGATATCGAAATTAATTAATTATTGGATGATCTTATTAATTAATTAAGTTGACATGTTAATTAGTTTCTCGAAGAAAATTAATTATAAAGTTAACGGGGATTTAATTAATTATTTGATTAATTTATTTATTGGATAAAAAATATAATTAAATATATAATTAAACTAATTAAAATGGACTAAGCATAGGGCTTAGAAAAGCCCTAAGTGGGCGTCCTTATGCCTAGGATTATCAGGTTATTTGTTTTTCATTAGTAGTATAAATATACTACTTAGTGAAAATCAAAGCAAACCTCCAGTCATAACTTTCTCTCCAAGTCAGAATAATCTTCCATCTTTCTCTCTCTCCATCTGGCCGAATTCAAGGAGGAAAAAGAATAGGACTTTCGCTTTTGATTCCGGCGTGGCAATTTAGAGACGGCGACAATTTTGCTGTTTAAAAGGGATCGTGATTTCTGGTTCAGAAACTAAAATTTGCGAATAAGTTACATATTTCAAAACACAATTTGAATATGCGAAATCTAGATGAACCACGTGGGAGTTTTATTTTCCGCTGTGTTTTATGTCATAAATCCCAACAGAGAGAGCCCTATCATTCTATTTGTTCGATCTCTATAGATTCGAATCCCTAGAATGTAAGTAGCTTCTCCCAGGTCTTTCATGGAGAAAGTACTCGAAAGCCACTTCTTAACAGTGGTGAGCATTCCGGTATCATTTCCTGTGAGCAATATGTCATCTACATATAACACAAGGAATAATATCTTGCTCCCACTAACCTTCATGGCTCGTCTTCGGTTTTGATGAAGTCAAATCCTTTGACTGCCTCATCAAATCGTAGATTCCATCTACGAGATGTTTGCACACCTTATGCATACCATTTTCGGATACAAAACCTTTGGGCTGTTCCATATAGATATCCTCTTCTAGGAGTTCATTTAGAAAAGCAGTTTTGACATCCATTTTCCATATCTCATAGTCAAGGTGTGCTGCTAATGCAAGTAGAATTCTTATAGATTTGACCATAGCTACTGGCGAAAATGTTTCTTGATAGTCAATTCCTTCCTTTTGACTATACCTTTTTGCCACTAGCGTGGCTTTATAGGTGTCAACCTTGCCATCAACATCAATCTTTCTCTTGTAAATCCATTTGTACCCAATTGGTTTTATACCATCAGGCCGATCTACAAGTTTCCAGACTTGGTTTGAATGCATCGAATCTATTTCTGTTTGCATAGCTTCACGCCATCTTGTAGCAGCCACATCCACCATCGCTTGATCATATGTAGAGGTGTCATCTCCATGACCCTCCTCTAATACAGAATGGAGGCTCAGCTTCCTCTGCAGTAGATATTCATACCTCTCAGGCAATTGGGGTACCCTGTTTGATCTTCGCGGTTGTGGTTGTGTTATCGAAGGTTCGGTTCTTACTTCCTGTGTAGATGTATCCACTGGAGTTTCATTTTGTTCTTCAAGAACAATCTTTCTGCCCGCTCCACCTTCTTGAATGAACTCATCTTCAAGAAAGTGGGCTTGTAAAGCTACAATGATCCTTTGATCACCATGCAAGTAAAAGAGGTATCGCATGGAATTCTCAGGATAACCAACGAAATGCCCTTTTAAGGATCTAGCCTCCAACTCTTCCACTTTAGTCCTTTTAACATAAGGAGGACATCCCCAAATCCTTATGTGATTAAGACTTGGTTTCCTATTTCTCCATATTTCATACGAGGTCTTAGGAACGGATTTGGACAGACATCTATTTAAGACATGTACAGCTGTAAACAGCGTGTGACCCCACAGTGAAATGGGTAAGTCAGTGTAGCTGAGCATGCAGCGGACCATGTCCAACAAAGTTTGATTCCTTCGCTTGGCTACTCCATTAAACTGTGGTGTCGCTAGAGGTGTGAGCTATAATACTATACCATTCTCTCTAAAGTATTCATCAAACTCCCCACTCATATATTCTCCTCCTCAATCAGATCGAAGAGCCTTTATATGTTGCCAAGTTTGATTTCCACTAAAGCCTTGAATTCCTTGAATCTTTCAATGGATTCAGACTTATGCTTAATCAGGTACACTAGACCATATGGTCATCATTGAATGTGATGAAGTAAAAGAAACCTCCATGAGCCATTTCTCCAAATGTTTCACAAACATCATTATGCACTAAACCTAAGATTTGTGAGGCTCTTTCAAAAGTCCCTGTGAAGGGGGATCTAGCCATCTTGCCCTTGAGACAAGAATCACAAGTAGGATAGGGATCCAATCCCAATGAACCTATTAGTCCATCTTTCTCCATTTTGTGATTTTTGTGTTCGCCGGCATGGCCTAGTCTAAGATGCCAAATTAATCTTTGGCTAATTCTTGCCTTCCACATTTTCTTTGTATAGTATTTACATAACCATTTACTAAAGAAGTATAGTATTACCATAATAAATGTTGCAATAATAAAAAATAAAACGAAAAGTATAACCACGCTTAACTAAAACGGGAATTGAAACAATGTTTTTAAGCCCATTGGGCAAAAACTAAAGCATTATCCAGAATTAGTAAATGTCCAGAATTCAAAAGTAATGAGCTAGATACAATTCCAGTAGCCGCGATGCTTTATCCGCTGCCTACTCTTATCTTCACCTCATTAGGGCTCAGCTTCCTATATGGTTCCAGATTCTGATTCACACAACATACATAAGTATTAGCTCCTGAATCAAGAATCCAAGAAGTGGAAAATATGGTAATAGAACAATTTGTTTAAAAAACGTAAAGTTCCTCACCTTTTGCTCCTTTGTTCATATTTGGACAGTCTCTTCTCCAGTGGCCTAGCTCACCACAGCATATGCACTTGTCCTCATAGTTAGCCCTCTTATTCCTCCTTCGTTGTACCTTGTTGTGAGTTCCCTTGGATCCTCCCACTCGCTGATTGTTGTTATTATTCCTTTGTTCATCCAATAAATTAGGAAAAGTGATAGCAATCGGATTATTCCATTTATCCACACTTATTTGATTCTGAGCAACCTTGAGTTTATCCAGTAGCCCAACTAATGAACTCTCTCAATGTCATTCATGTCAAAGTTTATGACGAAATAATAGAATGAATTAGCGAATGACTATAAGATGAGGTCAACTTGGAGATGTAGGTCCATATAGAAATTTAAAGATTTAAGTTTTCTATCATGGTCGTCATTTTGAAAACATGTTCTCCTACGTCCTCACTTTTAGCCATCTTAGTTCGGAAAAGATCTCTTGATATAAATATCTGGCGGTCTTACTGCGTTCTCCAAACAACTCATCCAAGTGAAGGATAATATCTCTTGCATTATCCATCTTATCATGGGATCTTTGCAACTCATTGCACATGGAGCTTAAGATGTACACTCTTATTCTATAGTTGTCACAGCACCAATTCCAACGAGCCAGGTGAACTTTATCACCCTCGTCTTATCTAGGAATGGGAGGACGACCAACCTCCAATACATAGCCTATGGATTCACTACTAAGGACCATCCTTAACTTTGTGAGGCATTTTTTGTAATTTGGTCTAGTAAGAATGGTATTCTCCATCAATTTTGATAGTGGTTTGGGAGACATTTTTGATTGAGAGAGATAAAACAATTTTTGATTGAGACTTGATTAGATAATTGTAACTTAAACTATAACCAAGTGAAATCAATGACTTCGATTTATGACTTGGCTCCCACTACATTTTTCGAGATTCACACTCTCACTGTGAAAATCGGAAGTGAACGTTATTTATTACTTTGTAGTGGAGATTGATTTCTTTAATCAATATAGTGGAGGGCAACCCTTTAACGATATTTGGTCCACTACTATCCAATAGACGGTCCAATCTTCTTTTCCCATAATCCATCACAAGCGCAACCCTTTAATGATTGATATATAGGTTTGTAGACTATCTAAGTTCATTCTCACTAACACCTTGATGGTCCCAAGTGGCATTCGAAAGGGTCTATAATGGGGTGGGGGGTGGGGGTGGGGGGGTTTAATAGACCCTGAAGCCTTTTTTGACTTTTAGCTCAGTGCTAGGTCAGGAACTTAAGAATAGATAACTTAGACTTAGTGATTTCAACGATTACCAAAGTAGGGTAATGCTTCAATCGCTTAATCAGGATTTGCACAGCGGAAATGATTTTAAAGCTTAACTTTCCCTTTAACCAAATAGTCGCTCAACCATTTTAATGCCTTAATATGAAAATGTAAAGTAAAGCAATAAAACATTAAATAACACAAGATATTGTAAGGTTCACTGGGTGATGTAATCCCAGCTGCGTTCTTCTTCTCCTTTGAACTTGGCGGAAATTCACTAGATTGATTATCGAGGGATCACACAGAGACTTCTACAAAATAGATGAAAGGGAAGACGATCTTGAGCTCCTTGATCACACAGATTTTTCAGCTCCAATGAAGATCTTCTTCAACAAGCTTCTCTTACCCAGATATACTGCTTGTGAATCAACAAATTTCTCACATAGATAAAAGAGGTTAAGGGTTTTGTCACGGGTTTGTTTTATTTTAGAAAGTTCAAACAACTTGGGATATCTCAATAGGAGTTAGGGTTCTTCCATGAAGTTGTTTGAGATATCTTTGACTGTCATTGGAATGTGTATGAAAAGCTTGAAGGATTTTTGGCTATGGAGTTTGTAAGCTTTCTCTCAAATAATTTCAGCAAAGTTTAGACCTTTTCTTGTGCATGTACGTATCCATTTAAGGTTTGCTGGAGGGTACTATTTATAAAGATTTCTTGGAATTTTTCGGTTGGACACATGCAGGCGCGTGTCTCTCATGCATCGCGTTAAACAGTCCCTTTTCTGACATTCCTGAAATTCTGCTGTTACCGATTGGACAAGAGCAAATTTTGAACTCTGAATCCTGACAGTCTAATCAAAAAGGTGGCTTGTCCACAAGTCATAATAGCTTATCACATTTAATGCACTTATTAGACATCTAATGCACTTATCAGGCATTTAATGCGTTTTGAATTTATTTCCCATTGGAAATAAATGTCCGTTGATGATTGCATTTAAGCCCTCCATGACTTGAGAATTTATTTTAGGTGAATCTAATCCTTGAATCGCTTGAGTACGTTGAGCGCTTGATTCGAAAACCCTAAAACAGTGTTTTAGCATTTTACAAGATTTAAACTCTTTTCATAATAGGTTGGTATGTAAACAGATTCAATAAATTGGATTTAATACGAATTTCCTTTTACATGATATTGCTATGTGTTTAGATTAGATTACCCATGTGACTTTATTTGATAATAGTCACCCTTTAATTTGATAAAAGTGGTCTAACTAAATTGGATTTATTTTGATGAGATTAAATTAGATTTAATTAAAATATTAAATTAGATTTAATCAAAGATTAAATTAGATTTAGTCAAACATTAAATTAGATTTAATGTATTAAATTAGATTTGATGCTTAATTCACATATGTTTAAATTGTTTATTTGCTCCTTATTTATGTGATGGTAACACCGTGTATGGACTTAGGGTTTATCTTTGTTGTCTTATCTGGGTTGTATTGGCCCTTAGTTTGAGCCCCTCAGTTTGTATCTTCAATTCATAGGATTTTTGTATAGATTATTTCTATGTAATTGTTTTAGAGATAGGCCTAATTGGCAGATCATGGTGGCGCATGAAGTTTTGAAAAAATATGAAGATTAGATCTTGTATAGGCGGAAACCCTTGTAATAGATAGAACCCCTTCCTGATCACTCATTGCCAAGAGTTGATCTAGAACAGTCCATACATGTGTGTGCTGTTAGAATTGCTAGGCTTATTCTTATGCATTTCCTTTAAATTACGCGATAAAGAAATTAATGTGCAAAGCTGAAGACCAATCCTATTAACATTATCAAATGTTATAATTCTCCCATTAGAAAATACTGAGTAAGTAAAGGGGCATTAGATGTCCTAGCTCTCCATCAAGCTTTAGAAGGTGGGTTCACTTCTAGTGCATGGCATCTTCCCAGAATAAGGGAGTCATGCATCAAGACATGGTACTCTATCTTCTCTGGTGCATTTGATGCCTTCATGTCAAAGTGAATTCCGCCCCATAGATCGAAAGAGGTTGCAAGGTGGGATTAAGTTGTTAAACTGAAAGGAGTTGATGGGATAAATGACTCAGATGGATCACGACCTATATATCAAAAAAGTTTATGGTTCAATGATCCATGAGCTAAAGGAGATTGAATCATCGGTTGGACCGATTGGTGTATGACATCACCTCAATGATCCAACAGGCCATATATCGAAAAAGGTTGTAACTTGTTTAAATCATTGAGGAACTCAATCACTCGCTATGAAACCAATCCAAGAAGGTTTCCGATAATTGCAGTGGGAGAGCAATTTTTCAAGAAAAATAGTGGGAGTCAAGTAAATATGGAAATCCTTATTTTTACTTGAAAGTACATAATAACACATCTAATTATAAATCTAGGTATTTTCTGCAGTTTATTTCCTACACAATGACTAACCATTTTAAAGCAATGCTTGAGAAAATTGTCCTCACTGGACCATACTACAATGATTGGATCAAAATGCTAAGGGCAGAGCTCAAGAAAAAATTGCTTGAGCACATTTTGGAGCAAGATGATCCATCTTTAGCTAGGGGTAATGAAGGAAAAGCTGCTCTAAAAGTATATAACAGATAGATCTTTGAGACATATACATTTTGATATGGAAAGTCCCAATTCAATGATGCTTCACTTGGAGAAAATGTTTGGGGCACATGGAAAATCAACTTGGTATTATTTATCGAAAGAACTTTTCCAAACTAGAATAAGAGAAAATGATAAAATTGCAAGTCATGTTATAAATATGATATCCATGATAGGAAGACTTCGGTCTCTGGGAAGCTACATGGATTTTTGTCTGGAAGTAGATTTCATTCTTCAATCTCTCCCTAAGTTCTTCTCTGCTTATGTCACTAACTTTGAGATAGATGACATTGGAGGAGGATCCTCGATAGATCTTAAAGACAGGCTTGTATACATGCAAGCCCAATTGAGAAAGGAATGGGATGATGATACTCCACCTCCAACTGGGCTACTTGGAGTAAGGATTGCTTCTGAAAACTATGAGCAAAGATCCAAACACTCAAAAGTTGAAAAGACTTGTCTCCACTGCAAAGAAGTGGATGATTGGAAGCATGAATATCCTAAGCTAAGAGTTGAAAGCAAATCAGGTATAGAACTTTATATTTTTTAAACGAATTTTCCTATGATGATGTTTTCTACTTCTTGAATTCTTGATTCTGGAGCTAATGCTCATGTTTGTGCTTTGAACCAGGATCTAGAAGAAAGTAGAAAGCTGGATGAGAAGGAAGTAATGATCAAGGAAGCGGACATAGCGTGACTGCGACGCTCATTGGAATTACTTTTTTGTACCAAAAGGTCAATTTCATTAATAAACAAAATAAAGGAACAAGAAAAAGAACAAGGATTTGTCCTTGCTATGCCAAGATAGTTAACAACGACCTAACTATCCCCAAAACCCAAATCTACATAAATTTAAATATTACAATTATATTCACTACCAAGCTATATGCCAAAGTCTTCTCAATGCTCGACTATGAATCGAATCCTCTAGTTGCATAGAGATAAGTCTATCCTTCACAATGTTTATCACTTGAGCAACCACAATTTCCGGTTGGTGACTCCTTCCTTCAAAGATATGGGTATTTCTCTCCTTCAATATCATAAAGACAAGAGTACCAAGAAGTATACGATATGTAGCAGTTAATAATATGCTTTCCTCTCCATCTCCGGGCAGCCCATTCTATACCTCGTTCCCAATTATGCATCGGCCCATTGAAATTGACTTCCTTCTTTACAATCAAAACACATCGGCTAGAGAAATCACACTCAAAGAATAGATGATTGTGTGTCTCATTCACATTTTGAGCACATAGCACGCACTCATTGTTCCCATTACCAATCCAAGGCTTGGCTTATCCCTTAGGAAGTCGTCGCTTGATGGTTAACCAAAGTATAAAATTATGACTTGGTATTTTACCAGGCCCATGCAATAAACTCCCCCAAGTAACCTTTGGAACTTGAGGTCTGAATATCATAAAGGCAGATGCAGATGTGAACTTACTCGACTTTGTTAACCTCCAAGACACCCAATCTGATCTATTCACATGTATACAAGGCAAATTCGATGTGATTTGTTGAATTTCAGACCTTGTATGCGATGGCCACACCCACTCCGATCCTCCAATAATTGAACTCACCATAGAATCAATAGGCAACCCTGTTAAGAGTGGGCCATTTCCATATTTCACACTAAGTACTCCTTCCGAATGCCACGGATCTCTCCAAAGAGCAGTGTTTAACCCCGAACTAATATTGTACTGAAAAGCATGTTGAATGTGTGGGCGAAGTTTAAGAATCTGACGCCAACTCCATGAACAAGATGATGGAATATTCATACCCTAGAAGAATTGTTACGTAGCTTATTCTCCTTAACCCACGCAGCCCACACGGAAACCCCTTCACCAATCAATAGTGCCCAAACATGTTTAACCATAAGAGCTTGATTCTTTGGTAATAGAGGTGTAATACCGATCCCCCCTTCACCCACTTTTAGGCAAACCGTGTCCCATCCAACCTTTGCATAACCCGATGTTGAACTTCCATACCACAAAAATCTTCAAAAATTGGCTTCAATACTACATAAGATTCCTTTCGGTAATATGAAACTTCCCGCCCAATACACAAGGAAAGAATGGACTTGATTAATTGAACTCGCCCGGCATACGTCAACCATTTGTTCGTCCACGACCCAATTCTCTGATCCACTTACTGAAGGAGGGGTTTGCAATCTGATATAGTGAGCTTGGATGTAATCATAAGTACCCCTAAGTATTCTTACCGGTAGCCATCCAATCGGGTAATCCACAACTTCCTTTAAAACTTCTCTCTGGGACCAACCTCAGCTGATATGAAGATATTACTCTTGTTCTGATTAAGCATGCAGCCCCGACAATCTAGCAAAAAGATCCGTTCCCCTTTTAATCGTTGCAATGGAATGAGTATCCGCATTGCAAAATACAAGGAGATCATCCGCAAAACTCAACATCACAGTTTTGGTCACATTTCCAATGGAATTGAAACTCACTATCTTCTTCAATATAATGTTCAATTTGGAGAAGGTTGGATAAGGTAGTTGCAAATCCTCAATGGATATGCAATTTCCCGGGAGTTACTTATACATGTCTTGCCCCAAAGACATCGGATCATAGTCCTCTTGTGATTAAATTAGCCAACTCACATAGAGGTAAGGGTGCATGGTTTCGATATGATAATGTTGTTGCGGAATTTGGTGAGTTTTTAAGTTCGGTAAGTAATGTATGGAGGCATCATATACATGGTTTACCAATGTATTCGGTCATTTGTAAATTGAAAAGGTTGAAGCCAATTTCTAAATCTATAAGGAGGCAAAAGGGAGATCTTGGTGAGAATATGCAAAGAGCTGTTAAATTATTTTCTGGACATCAAATAATTTTAGATGATTCCTTAGTTTTTCCCAATGGGCTCAAGAATATTATTTCTATTCCTGTGTTGGTCAGGAAAGGATATTTGTTTTCTTTTAAACATAATTCTTGTAATATTTATTTTGGAAATAAGTGTGTTGACTCTGCATCTTTAATTAATGGTTTATACTATCTGAATGTCCGAAATCAATTTATGGATAATACTATTACTAGAAAATATTGTATGAATGGAGTAAATCAAAAACTATTATGGCACCTTAGACTAGGACATGCCGGTGAATTTAAGATTCATGAGTTGGAAAAATGAGGGCTTATTGGTCCACTTGGGTCTGGCCCATATTCTACTTGTGAATCATATCTTAAAGGCAAGATTACTAGGTCACCATTCACTAGGCATTTCGAAAGAGCAAATGAAGTTTTAGGAATTAATTCACACTGATGTTTGTGGGCCCCTCAAGGATGCTGCCCTTGGAGGTTTTTTGTAACGCCGCGAATCACCTGTCTGCTATAATAATTATGTAAAAAACATTCAACTCATATAAATTATTTAAAACAAAATCGAATATTCTAAATAATATGGTTAAGAGCTCTACAATTTAAAAGTAGAAGACCACTAGTGAAACAGGACACGACATTTCATTCCATCGATATACTTTTGTCTAAATTTTGAATCAGCAGATGACTTCCATGGATTCCTTCAAGGTCACTAGCTCGAGAAGTCTTTGCTAAAATGAGTTTGCACTATAGTTGTCCTGGAACATCACCCTGGAAGATCTACCAGTGTCCCACCTATTCCATCTTGTACTGGGGAAGGGGAGACACGAGTGATGAGCTACTAAGCCCAGTGAGGGCCGGTGTGTGCATGACGGGGGTTATGCATGTAACATAATAGTATCGATCTCGTAATGCATGATTTATGCAAGTATTTAACTATAATTAAATAATTCAATTAACAAAAGCACATCATATCAAAAGAAGAAAGCTTTGAATAAAGATAACGATAAGGCCTTTCGAAAACCAATTTAAGCGATAAGAATCTGGAGACCATTTAGGTAATTGAAGCCTGTGAAGACCTGATCAGCGAGGCAGTATCATATACATCAAATAAAGCATGTGAATGGCAAATCCGGCACGAATCATAACCATAATAGATCAAATAAACCACCGTGTGACTCCCAATTGAACATTTACTACCTTATCCACCAATTGCAGGGGGCGACCCCGCGGACCGCATTGAACTGGCCATGCCTAGGTACATGGCGGCGCCGACACGGCCGTAGAAACCTCCATCTCGGCCATGAAATGACATCCAAGTGGGCACTGAATGATGAAGCCTCTACTGGCAGCCCAATACTACCCCAGCATGCCTCGCGAACCGTTCAACTCAGGGCCCAGACCGAAGCAAGACCACTTTGAAAAACATATTCAAGACCGTCTGACATGAAAGTAGTTAGGACCGCTTCGTAGATCACGTCTAGGACCGTTTTCATGTGAACCATCCTTTGAAGAATTGGTTACCATGATAGAATAATTAACAGAAAACCACATAACACTAATCATTGTCATTTCAATTTCAAGCAATTTGACCAATAAATCACATATAATCAAGTTCCTTGTAAAGGAATGACAATCCCATGTACATATATATAAAGCACGCATGCAGTACATATTTATTTCTCCAGCTTTGCAAATACATAAATAAGTGTAAGTGGCACTCACTCGGTCAAGTCGAATATCAACTTCGGGTTCAGAAGATCCTGAGCTTTTGAAGGGTTAAGGTTGGTTGTTTTGGTATCTAATCGTCAACACTCATCTTCATTGGAATTCGCTAAGCATTCATAGCCAACTAGAATTTCTTAACTTCTCATCACTTCAATCTTCCGTGAGATGTCTTTCGAATGAGTCCTGGTAATACTCCAATTTCTATCCTTAGACAAAGTTCATGCAACACATAAGTGCATTAGTTTTATAAAATCAATCACCTAACCATATACAAGTGTCGAATTAACTTTCTGCTACAAACTAGATATGCTTTCAATACTTTGAATTTCAAAGCCCCAGTGGACATTGCATAATTCTATTATGTTTATCAAAACCTTTAAGTTAAGATTATAGGTCTAACTCAGGTAACTTATGCACCTGAATAGTCTATGTATCATTAATGATAAATCTATCAACAATTAGGAAATAAAATAAATCTCAAGAATTTACAAATTATACTTAAACTCCACCTCAATAAAATTAAATACCATAATACTCACTTAGCTATTAATGTAATTTCATTAGGAACAATCAGTACACTAAGAAAGCTAATAGTCAATTCCATGTGTTTCAATACTATCTAAATTAGTAAGTCAAATATGCCTGAACTATCTGAAAACGGATTAGCAAATGATATCATGCAACTTAAAATCAACTTCACTGACAATCTTATTAAACATATTACCTCTTTAACCAAATCACAACACCATTTCGGTACCATTACCGCTATAATTTCATTAAGTTATATTAACATCTATTAATCAAGTGACATAAATAAGTGACTTTCAATTCAAAACTATTAATTTCAAAAGGTGATGGTAATTGATTGATTTCTAACTTAAAACAATAATTGTAGAATCGTGGGATCAATCGAGGCACTAATCAGTTAGCTACAAATATTAACCAGCAATTAGCAGCTATTAACTACCAGATATCAATTAAGGGTTGGGCTATAATTAACTGAATATGAAATGAAACAAAGAAGAGAGAGATGAGAGGCGTATCTGCTCTTTTCGGGTAGTAGAAATGAGAAACCAACTAGGCAATTTTTTTGTATATGTAATACCATAGGTTGTATTCATACATGTATATATGCCCATATTAAATGAGGTTTGAGGTGGCATATTCTCAACATGGGGTGGCAGAGGACGTGTCCTGCCCTTCCTGAACTTAATCCTCTTCTCTTTTCTAATTAAATCAAATTATATTTTATTCCCATGCTTCTTAGGATTTTCAGTTTGACCCCAAAGTTCTATGCAACTTTTCAGTTCGACCCAAACTTAACAAATCTCTTTTAATTCAACCCTAAAATTTTATAGTCTATTTAAAATACGTTCGTGTCAATTCCAGTCTAGTCCATTGCCCTTTTAGTCACTCGTAAAGCTTTAAAGAATTGCCTTTAACCCAAACTTCAAGAAAGCTACTACCAAATATATATATATATATATATATATATATATAACAATGGAGAACATCCAACGGATCGACTACAAAACATATCATTGAGATAATCCATTATTATTTAAAAAAATAACAACTTCAAGAATAAACTCTAAGTGACGCGAAGACAATGTCAAGTACTTAGTTCTTCCAATTAAATCATCCAGAATATAAATGATTAAACTTACAACTCAAAATTGTGGGGCGTCACATTTTCAGTACTTTATAATAACCTTCACAGATGACCACTGCAGGTATGGTCTAGTTTATTTGATGAAGTATAAATCAAAAGCACTTGAATAGTTCAAGGAATTCAAAGGTTTAACTGAAAAACAAACTGGCCACAGTATTAAGACATTTCGATCTGATCGAGGTGGCGAATACATGAGAGCCGAGTTTGATGAGTTCTTAAAGAACAAGGCAGAGTGTTACAACTAACTTCTCTAGCAACTCCACAACTTAATGGGGTTGCAGAAAGAAGGAATCGTACTCTGTTGGACATGATACGTTCCATGCCTAGCTACACTGATTTGCCCATTTTTTTGTGGGGGCATGCTTTGCTTACAGTTGCGCATTTTCTGAATAAATGTCCCTCAAAATTTGTTCTCACTACACCATATGAAATATGGAGTAGTAGGACGCTTAATCTCAAGTACAAAGATATGGGGTTGCCGAGCATATGTAAAGAAGACCAAGGTAAAGAAACTAGAGGATAGATCCTTGAAAGGGCTCTTACTGATCTACCAAAAAGGTGGATACCTATAAGGCCAGACTAGTGGCGAAAGGGCATACCTTGAGGAGGACATTTATATGCAACAGCCCAGGGACTTCATATCTGAAGCATCTATTCTCATAAAGTTTGCAAACTTAATAGGTCCATTTATGGACTGAAACAAGCCTCTCGGGGCTGGAATCTAAGGTTCTATGAAGAAGCAAGGAAATATGGCTTCATCAAGAATGAAGACGAACCAGGTGTCTACAAAATGGTCAGTGGGAGCAAGTTGACATTCCTGGTTCTATATTAAATGACATACTACTTATAGGGAATGACATAGGCTAATTGATGATGTCAAGACATGACTCTCAAGCACGTTCTCCATGAAAGACTAGGCAAAAAGAACCTACATTCTGGGAATTGATAGAGCGGACAAAATGATAGGACTCCCCCAAGCGCTCTACCTAGAGAAAGTCCTTAAAGATATGAAATGCATAACTCTAAGGGAGGACTTTTGCCCATGAGACATGGTATTCATCTTTCCAACTCTATGAGTCCTAAAACAGACAAGGATAGAATAGAAATGAGGAATACACCCTATGCATCGACAGTAGGAAGTCTCATGAACGTGATGTTGTGCACGAGACCAGATCTGGCATATGCTGTGAGCATGGTTAGTAGGTTTCAATCAAACCCAGGAGAATAACACTGGACAACAGTGAAGTGTATCTTAAAGTACTTAAAAAGAATTAAAGATATGCTATTGATATATGGAAATGGAGAATTAAAGGTGGATGGTTACTCCGATGCAGATTTTCAATCTGATTCGGATGACCTCAAGTGCACCTCTGGGTAAATATTGATGCTCAATGGTGGAGCAGTGTCTTAGTAAAATTCCGAGCAAAGCACAACTGCTGATTCCACAATGGAGGCAAAATATGTGGCCGCCTCTGATGTAGCCATAGAAGCTGTTTGGATGAGAAAGTTCATAACCGAACTTCAAGTAACTCCTAGCGTGGAAATGTCATTGCCACTGTGGTGTGACAACAACGGAGCAATTGCGCAAGCTAAAGAACCAAGGTCTCACAAAAAATATAAACAGGCGATGAGCAAATATCATATAATACGAGAAATCGTTGGAAGAGGCAATATCGCAGAAAACGTGGCTAATCCACTCACCAAATCATTATCACAAGCGGTGCTAGATAAACATTTTGAGAAGATCGGCATAAAATACCATAGCGATTGACGTTGAATGCAAGTGCGAGATTGTTAGGTGTATGCTCTCAATGCCTATGAAGAATTGGATTGAGTAGGGCTTTGATAAAATATTTGTACAAACTATTTATTGTTTCTATTTGTAGAATAAAGGTTTCGATTTTATTCAAATAAATCTAATGGCATTTGAATGTATTGAACAAACAAGTCCGTGAGATTTGAAGATAGACTTTCCACCTCTTATGGTTAAAAGGCTGGAAGAGTCAAGTACTTAATCTCTTAAAAAGAGAGTTCGCGAGTTAAGTGATTTTAACTAGGCATTAAAATTCAACTCGTATGACACCTGCTTTGACAAGGAAGTGTCAGTCGAACACTAATTAGATAGTGGGAGCTAGCGTCATGAATACGATTAATGGCATTAACATATATAAACTCGACTCATATTAATCCGATCACATGGGTATTTACTCTTTGACAGTCAATGATTGGGATTAAGATTGTGATAGTAATACGTTCACACTTTAGACCTGAGGAGTTTGTTTACGATGTGCCTGTAGTAGGATATCTTATCAGAGAAGTTAGACCTGTATCACCTAAAAGGTGGGGTCGACCTCGAAGTACGATCCACATCATTCAACATTGTAAGATAACTGCCAATATGGGATTCACTGTCTCGACAGTAAATGAGTATGAGTATGTGACCTATACGATCATAAGTAATAAAAATTGAACAGTAACTTTCTCTCTCTAGAAAAATGCTCTCACCTCTCTCTAAAATATTTTGAATTTTCGAAATTGTTCATGGCTAATTCATCATCTACATGTGGATTATTCTCATCTTCTACATCAATTCATTGAAATGTTCCATCTCTACAACGTTTTTCACCAGATTCTGAAACAATCACTCATAGGATTCCAACTTTTAATCAATCTTTCATAGTTCCGGATTTTCTTGATTTGGTTAAAAGAGTTGAAGGCGTCAATGGTAAGGAGGAGGGACGATCTACTCCATCTTCTGATGTATCCCGGTCAACCATAGCATTGGTGAATAGCGAATCTCCTATCTCGGAATTACCTCTCAATTCAAAATTTGCGGATGTGGTCCCCTCGCCGGAATTGATGAGGAATAAGTGGAATTTTGGAACAAAGAAAGTTCATATTGCTGATTATATTCAATCAAATGTGGAGGAAGAAGCTAGGGTTTCGAGTTCAAACCCTAGAAGGTTGGATGAGGAGCGTGCGTCTCCTAGGGTTTTCTTGGGGAAGGAGGCAAACACAATCAATCAAAGGGAAGAGATCCTGGCAGATTTGGAAAGCAAATCAAATCCTAGCCTCAATCCTGATTTGGATCACATATACTTTGGTAATATCAAAGTCAATACCCATCAAAATTCAGCCCATTTGAACTCGTTTTCTTCATCATCTCGCACCAATCTTCATTATATCAAACCTGAAGTTATCAATGGCAATACTTTTGTGCGCCCAACATGGGAAGTAGCAAAGGCAGGCATGAAAAGATGGGAATACACGGCTGTTGGTTATTTTCTTGGTAAGAAGTTGCCGTTCATGGGTGTCAAGAAATATGCATTTTCAGTTTGGAAGGGACTTAAGGAAGTAAAAGCTACATCAAATGGCTTTTATTTCTTCAAGTTTGAATCGGAAGAGTGTATGAATGTTGTGATTGAAGGTGGTCCATGGCTATTATCGGGTCAGCCATTATTCCTGGAACGTTGGAAAGAAGGAATGTCATTGGAAAAACATGTTCATAAAGAAGTCCCGATTTGGGTAAAATTTCGTAACATTCCTACGGAGTATTGGACAATAGAAGGCCTTAGTACCGTGGCGAGTGCGGTGGGGCGTCCACTTTATTCGGACGCTTTTACATCAACTATGGAGAGATTGGATTATGCTCGGGTTTGTGTACTTGTTGACATAACTTCGAAATTTTTGGATCATGTGTTCATGTTATTGCCGTCGGAAGAAGGGGACTATAATGGTTCTTGTAAGGTGAATATTGAATACGAGTGGAGACCGGCATTTTGCAAGAAGTGTAACTCTTTTGGACATGTCGATAGTGCTTGCCCCTTAGCCAAGAAAGCTGTCCAACGTCCTAAACCAGTGCATATATATGTACCCAAAAATTCAAAAGATGATGATTGGAAGGTGCATAAAAAGGCACGTACTAATAAAGGCAAAGATCCAGTGAATATATTGGAGGTGGAAACGCAAACTTCGAAGGGAGAAAGAAATGATAACCATGCAACGTCTAGTACTAAAGAGGTGGTTAAATGATTCCAGTCGCATGTTGGAATGTTCGTGGTCTACACAAATTGGACCACCAAGAATCGGCTCGGGACATTATTTCATCTTATGGTTTAAAGGTATGTGCTTTTGTTGAAACGAGAGTGACGGAGAATAATGCTATTGGTATTTGTAGTAGATTGAGACAAACTTGGCAATGGTATATTGATTATTCTAATGGCCCTGGTAAACGTATTTGGATAGGATGGGACCCTTATTGTGTGCATGTTGATATTTTGGGTTCTATGGAGCAGATTGTTCATTGTCGTATTGTTTCTCATGAGAATAATACTTTGGGTTACAATACGGTTGTGGATAGAAGAGAACTTTGGGATGAAATTATTAGAGTCTCTGAATTATGGGTTGATGAAGCATGGACTTTAATGGGCGACTTTAATGCAATCTTAGACTCGAGTGAAGGATTGGGTGGTAATGTGGAGGATGATGTTAATGATGAATTTCAAGCATGTCTTTCGGCATCGGATCTTACCACAATTCCTATGGAGGGGCCGTGGTTGGTTCTCTTGGCATAATCAACAACGAGGGGAAGCTAGTATTTGGAGAAGGTTGGATAGGGTAGTTGCAAATCCTCAATGGATATGCAATTTCCCGGGAGTTATGTATTCTTGTCTTGCCCCAAAGACATCGGATCATTGTCCTCTAGTGCTTAAATTTGCCAATTCACGTAGAGGTAAGGGAGCATGGTTTCGATTTGATAACGTTGTTGATGAATCTAATGAGTTTTTAAGTTCGGTAAGCCATGTATGGGGACATCATATATATGGTTTACCAATGTACTCGGTCATTTGTAAATTGAAAAAGGTAGCCAAATTTTAAAGATATGAAGAGGCAAAAGGGAGATCTTGGTGAGAATGTGCAAAGAGCTAAGGGGTTCCTTGAAGTCGTTCAAACACTACTAGCTGATTTTCCCAATTTTAGTCAGCTAATGGTGCTTGAAAATTATTGTCGGTGGATTTACTCGCGAGCAGTTCATAAAGAACAAACCTACCTCAAACACCGGGCTAAAGTGGCATGGTTAAAAAAAGGGGATCAATGTACATCATTCTTTTTCAAGAAGATTGCTACACAGAGAGCAAAATCACGAATCACTCGTATCCAAGGAGAGAATGGGGAGATGGTTGATGAGCCACTACAAGTAAGGAAGGAAATTGTTGCTTTCTATGAAAACTTGTTAGGGCATTCGATTGAACCTGACGTGAATGTCAACTCTCTTAGTCCATTTATCACTAAGATGCTTGACTTGGATGATGCAATCAACATGGTTCGACCAGTTTCTTATGAGGAGATTAGAGCCGTCATGTTTGGGATCAATGATACAAAAGCTCCGGGACCGGATGGATATAACTCTAGATTCTTTAAGAGAGCATGGTCTATCATCGGAGATGAAGTCACAAAAGCTATTTCCTCTTTCTTTGAAACGGGTAAGTTGGTTAAAGAGATTAATTCTACAATGGTATCCCTCATACCTAAAGTCGAGAATCCTAAACATGCGAAAGACTTTAGGCCTATATCCTGTTGCAATGTGATCTATAAGGTGATCTCTAAGATTATGGCAAATCGACTTAGGGATCATCTTAATAAATTGGTTGACAAATCTCAAACGGCTTTCATACCGGGGAGAAGGATCAGTGATAATGTATTGCTAGCACCAGAACTACTTTATGGTTATAATCAAAAGAATTTACCACGCAGATGTGCATTCAAAGTGGATTTGATGAAAGCTTATGATACGGTTGAATGGGATTTCGTTCTTGCTCTTCTAGAGGCGATGAAATTTCATCCTACGTTTATTGGTTGGGTGAAGGAGTGCATGACTACACCGAGTTTCTCAATTAACATCAATGGGGCAGCTGAGGGTTATTTTCGTGGTAAACGGGGTTTACGTCAAGGAGATCCTATCTCACCGTACATCTTCGTGTTGGTTATGGAAGCTTTGCATGGAATTATTGAACGGTATATTGAAGAAGATAGTGAGTTTAAATTCCATTGGAAATGTGCAAGAACCAAAACTGTGTTGTTGAGTTTTGCAGACGATCTCCTCCTGTTTTGTAATGCGGATACTCAATCCATTGCAACGATTAAACGGGGAACTGATCTTTTTGCTAGATTATCGGGGCTGCATGTTAATCCGAACAAGAGTAATATCTTTGTTTCAGCTGAGGCTTGGCCGGAGATAGAAGCTTTAAAGGAAGTTGTGGATTACCCGATTGGAAGTCTACCGGTAAGATACTTAGGGGTACCTATGATTACATCCAAGCTCACTATATCCGATTGCAAAACCCCTCCTTCAGAAAGTGGATAAGAGAATTGGATAATGGACGAACAAATCGCTGACGTATGCCGGACGAGTTCAATTAATCAAGTCAATTCTTTCCTCGTTACACGTGTATTGGGCGGGAATTTTCATATTACCAAAGGGGATTTTACGTAGTATTGAAGCCAAGTTTCGCAGATTTTTGTGGTATGGAAGTTCAACTTCGGGTTATGCAAAGGTTGGATGGGACAGGGTTTGTCTGAAGGTGGATGAAGGGGAGCTCGGTATTACTCCTCTATTACCAAAGAATCAAGCTCTCGTGGTTAAACATGTTTGGGCACCTTTGACTGATGAAGGGGCCTCTGTGTGGGCTGTTTGGGTTAAGGAGAATAAGCTACGTAACAATTCTTTTTGGAGTATGAATATTCCATCATCTTGTTCATGGAGTTGGCGTCAGATTCTTAAACTTCGCCCTCACATTCAACATGCTTTTCAGTATAATATTGGTTCGGGGTTAAACACTGCTCTTTGGAGAGATCCCTGCCATCCTGAAGGAGTGCTTACTGTGAAATATGGTAATGGTCCTCTCCTTACAGGGCTGCCTATTGACTCAACGGTGAATTCGGTTATTAGAGGATTAGATTGGGTGTGGCCATCAAACACAAGGTTTGAAATTCAACAAATCACAACGAATTTACCTTGTATACATGTGAATAGATCAGATTGGGTGTCTTGGAGGTTAACAAAGTCGGGTAAGTTCACATCTGCATCTGTCTTTATGATATTCAAACCTCAGGTTCCAAAGGTTACTTGGGCGAGTTTTTTGCATGGGCCAGGGAAGATTCCACGCCATAATTTTATACTTTGGTTATCCATAAAGCAACGGCTTCCTTCGAGGGATAAGCCTTGGATTGGTAATGGGAATTGTTATTGCGTGCTTTGTCACCAAAACGTGATCGAGACACACAATCATCTTTTCTATGAGTGTGTCTTTTCTAGCCGATGTGTTTCGATTGTGAAGAGGTCAAGTTCAATTGGCCGATGCATAATTGGGAACGAGGTATAGGGCTGCCCGGAGATAGAGAGGAAAGCATATCATTAACTGCTCATACCGTATACTTCTTGCTACTCTTATCTACATGATATGGAAGGAGAGAAATTCTCGTATCTTTGAAGCAAAGAGTCATCAACCAGAACTTGTGAGTGCTCAAGCACTGAACATTGTGAAGGCTAGACTTATCTCTATGCAACTAGAGGATTCGATTCATAGTCGAGCATTGAGAAGGCTTTGGCGTATAGCTTGGTAGTGAATTTTCTTTTAATATGTAATATTTAATTTTATGTAGATGTGGGTGTTGGGGATAGTTAGGTCGTTGTTAACTATCTTGGTACGGCAAGGACCAAATCCTTGTCCGTTTTTTTGTACCTTTATTTTGTTTATTAATGAAATTAACCTTTTACCAAAAAAAAAAGTAATAGAAATTGCAAAGTCTTTGGCCAAAGCAAATAAACTAACTAGTAATGGTCACTAAGAGTAGTTAGGTAATTTCACATTATTATGATTACCGAGTACAACATCAAGTTTTAAGAGTTTGACGTACCATGGCTCTTACTTGATCAGGTCACGTTGGTGAAGAGTTTATAAGCATATGGTAGTCGTAATCAAAGTTCGTGATGACATGTCTTGTATTCAATCGGGTTACAATTTGGTTCCACGGTGCTGGCTAGGTGACAACCTTATCCTTTGGAATCCTCCCACCATCAATTGAATTGGGCCTAGAGAGTTGCGCCATGTGAAGAAAATGAATATTTCCATGCTAAGGGTATTTCAGTAAAATCACATTAGATGTGATTTAATCAAAGATATTTAATTAGATTTATAAATTAATTAAATCATATTAATTCATAAGTTAAATTAATTGGAAATTATTTTATAAGTTGAATTAAATTAATTAGATTAATATTGATTGGGTTAGAGTAATTAATTAATTGTCAATTGGATTGGACTTGGATTTAATTTAATTACACATGGGGTAAGATGGAACAAAGCCCGGAAGCCCATCCATATAAGGCCTAGAAGCATGTCACGCCCTGACAGTTTGAAGTATTTTGAGATGACTGGAACATGTCATCTTGCTTGAGACGAGAGTCTAGAAGCTATTTGAGTATTCTGGAAAGTGTAGAAGATTCTAGAAAGGTCTAAAAGACTCCGGAAAGTTCTAGAACAATCTAGATACTAGTAGAAAGTTCCATAATAGTGTAGAACCGTGTAGGATGTTCTAGGAGGTTCTAGATGATTGTAGAAGCGTCTAGAAAGTGGTAGAGGTGTGTGTGTGGACATATCTAGAATTATGTGGATATGTTAGGAAGTTTCTACGATGAGAATATACAAAGGAACATTCTTGGAGAGTTCTAGAGAGTCTCTCCCAACCGTAGAATCAATTCGATCTCCACCGTCCATTAAGGAGGTGGATTAGTATAAATAGGAGTGATGGTGTCATTTCTAACCAACCAGGTGTAGAAATAAGTCTTGTGAGTCTTTGAGAGTAATAGTGTAGTATTCTCTCAAGTTCTACTCTTGTGTTCTTCCCTCCAAATTTCTTACTCTCTATTGCCAAATTCCCTTTTCACACACGAGCACGTGAGTGATTATCGAGGCTGACTTAGCACAATCTCACAAGAGGCGGATTGGAGGGCTAAGTGCCGCACGAGACGTTAGTATTGAGGCTAAGTTCGTGACAAGCAGCCCCCCTCTTAGTAAACCTAGGAGTTCTGTTTATTTGATATAAGTAGTTAGTTAGTGTTAGAATTCTATACACAAGTCCTTATTCAGAATCTGACTTTGAGCCAAAGAAACCTAGAAGCAGTAGGAAACATAAAATTCCCTCCTTCTCTCTCCAACTAGACGCTGCTGCCATTGTTGTCTGGAGGAGATCGGAGCTTTCTCAGAGAAATTTCTTCCGCGTGAATATCTAGATGCAGGAGTCTGGGGCTGTTCTTGACTAATCGATTTTTTGTCGTCAAGAGGTAATTCAATTACTCTCTTACATAATACGTTCTTATTGTGTTATTATAAATATCATGAAAAACTCCGAATTCGATTCTCGATGTGATTCAAATCACGGTAGACCGAATCGCAACACGTGCACCATGAGACGTGCGGGGCGGCCCTAGTAGGCATCCAACATGGGCTCTTTAAGCCCAATGTTGTAACTTAAGTGACATAAATATATCACTAAATTAAACCTAGGCAAAACTAGCCATAATACAAGTTATATAATACACTTTAGCGACAAGAAAATAATTTCTTCCTCTCCTCTCTTACCCTAGCCCTCGGCCTCCATGGCCAAGAAGGAGAAGATTTTTTTTGTTTAGATTTTCCTGCGAGATAATTTTGTGGCAGCACCATTGTACTGCTCAAATCAAGAATCAATTAGCCGGATTAGTTTACGAAAAGCTGTAGGATTTCAAGAAGTTGAAGAAAGCTTTAGTTTCTCCGACCACTTTGCTGCAATGGGTAATTTATCGAAAGCCTTATCATACATATGCATGTTCAAACCCTGAGTTGATCCTGGTTTGGGAAAATCTGTATAAAAAATCATTATACCATTTCTGCTGCGTTTATCATTTTTTTCCCAACATGTACGTCATTTTTGTTTAGATATATTGCGGTGAGAAGGGCCAAATCTTGCATAAACCATATTGAGGGCATGGAGGTGAGTTAGTGGATAATCCTAATCTTGTTCGAAATGAGATTGTTGCATTCTATGAGGCCTTACTCGGAACATTAATTGAACCGATTGTGGAAAGAGGCTCTCTTGATCCGTTCATTAGTAGGAAGTGATTATCGGATGATACATTGCATATGGTACGACTGGTCACGGCAAAGGAAATTAATGATGTCATTTTTGGATTCAACGATAACAAAGCTTTGGATCTAGATGGTTACAATTCTCTCTTCTTTAAAAGGGCGTGGAATGTGATTAAGGATAAAGCAATTATACACTTTTTCCAAACGGGGCAGCGTGTGAGAGTGATAAACTCGACTATTATCTCTCTAATACCAAAAGTTGAAGTACCAAAACATCCTAAGGAATTTCGTCCTATCTCTTGTTGCAGTGTAATTTATAAGGTGACATCAAAGATAATGGCGAATCGAATGTGTACCGTTGCTTAATGATACTAAAATAGGAGGTCAAATTCATATGGCCTAGAATGGTATGAGACTGGGCAATGAGGTAGGCTGCTAAGAGATGGAGAGGGGAACAATATAAATTGCTCCTCGTATTCTATTATCTACTTTGGTGCACATGATTTGGAAGGAGCTCAACTTGAGAATATTTGAGCAGCAATGACAATCGCCGGAGGTAGTCACTAAGCATATTCTCATTCTGGTTAAAGATAAGATCATCTCAATGCAAATTGGAGACTCGTTACAAAGCAGAGCAGTACAGCGTTTATTGTAAATAGCATGGTAGTATTTACCTTTGTAAATCTTGTAAAAGTTATTATTGGATATGGTGCTTTTTTGACGAATGTGTAGGAGTAGCTAGTATGCTAGTTATTATGGTTCGGTAAGGACCTTATACCTTATAATCTTGATGTAACTCTCTTTATTTTTAATGAAATTGAATGTTTAAACAAAAAAGAAGGTGGTTTTTCAGCCGGTGCTATAGCAACTTCATTGTCTCCAACCAGTCGCTACAACGGGTAGAGTGAATTTAACATTCTTTTCATTATATGCATAAAAATCCAGGTTGATCCTATCATTGGGAAAATTAAAATTTTTTGTTATATTGTTTCTGCTGTGTTCTTTAATGTTTCCCAACAGTTATTTGTTGGGATCGTTATCCCTACGGTATCTAATCCCCCGGGATTGTGTATATGCAGCAGAAACAAATTCGAACAAGAATTCATTCAAGACGGTGGAGCTAGTAGAAGTATTGTTCTAGAAGAACAAAATGAATCTCCATTGGAAGACACTGTTCAAGAGACCCAACCCAAAATGGAAATGACAAAACCATCAATGCGATCAGCTAGAGTATCTCAACCGCCTGAGAGATATGGTTATCTGCTACAAGGAGAGCATAATTTGTATGCAGTAGCGGAAGAAAACCATGGAGATGATCCCTCTAGCTATGACCAAGCAATGATGGACATGGATTCTCCAAAATGGCATAAAGCTATGAAAGTTGAAATGGATTCGATATATTCGAACCAAGTTTGGACTCTGACGAGTCGACCCAAAAGGTATTGTACCCATTGGATGTAAATGGATCTATAAGAAAAAAATTGGTCTGGATGGCAAGGTGGACACCTATAAGGCCACGCTAAAAAGGAGGGCATTGACTATGAGAAAACCTTTTGCCTGTAGCTATGATCAAATCCATTAGAATTCTACTTACCATAGGTGCATACCTGGATTATGAAATTTGACAAATGAATGTGAAGACCGCGTTCTTAAATGGATTCCTTGAGGAGGAAATCTATATGAAACAGCCCAAGGGTTTCATATCAAGTGCAGATTCTCTCATATGGTTGCAAATTAAATAGGTCCATTTATGGACTTAAGCAGGCTTCTCGCAGTTGGGACCATGTATCTATAAAAAGGTCTTGATGCTATATGTAGATAAATATTCTACTTATAGGGAATGATTAAGGTCTGCTAACTTCAGTTAAGACATGACTTTCAAGCACATTATCCACGAAAGATTTGGGAGAAGCCACCTATATCCTAGGAATTCGTATCTACAGGGATAGATCGAATAAGATAATAGCACTCTCTCAAGCCCTTTACCTAGAGAAGGTCCTAAAGCGATTTGGGATGGAGAACTCTAAAAGAGGTCTTTTGCCTATGAGACATTGAATTCATCTCTCCAAAAAGATGAGGCCTCAAAGTGAGGAAGATTGAAAAGAGATGAGTGCAACTCTCTATGCATCAGCAATGAGAAGTCTCATGTACGCAATGTTATGCACGAGACCATATGTTGCCTATGTTGTAAGCATAGTAAGTAGGTTTCAAGCTAACCCGGTTAAAGAACATTTGATTGCCATGAAATCTATCTTGAAGTACTTGAGAAGAACCAAATATATGATTCTCGTATATGGCAATGGAGAAATGAAAGTGTACAGTTATACAGATTTTGATTTCCAATCAGACATCGATGACCGCAAATCCACTTCTGGGTTCATATTCACTCTGAACGGTGGAGCGGTGTCTTGGAGAGTTCCAAGCAAAGCACAACTGCTGATTCGACCACTGAAGCTGATTATGTGGCAGCCTTAGAGGAAGCCAAAAGAAACTGTTTGGATTAAGAAGTTCACGGCAGAACTTCAAGTTGTTCCTAGGGTGGAGCTACCGTTGCCACTTTAATGTGACAATAGTGGAGCCATCGTGCAAGCTAGGAAACCATGGTCTCACAATAAATCCAAACACATAGAGAGGAGATATCACATAATTCGAGAAATCATTGGAAGAGGCAACATCGTCGTGCAGAAAATAACCTCAACACACAACGTGGCTGACCCACTCACTAAGCCTTTGGAGCAGGCGGTGCTAGAGCGACATCTTGAGAAATGGGTATTAGATACCATAGGAATTGGCATCAAGTGCAAGTGGGAGACTGTATATGGTATCCAATTATGTTGTACGAACTTATATTTAATAAATGCATTTATTCTTCTGTTCATATAAAACTTCATGGCATTAATAAGTGTTGAACAAATAGTCCATGTGTATCAAGGTTCGACTTAAAAAGAAGAGGCACAGGGAGAGCCTTACTTCTGATCACTTAAAAGGGTTCGCAAGTCAAGAAATCTTAATTGAACATTAAGATTCGACTTGTATGGAGGCAAATGGAGAGCCTTACATCTGATCACTTCAAAGGGTTCGCAAGTCAAGAAATCATAATTGAACATTAAGATTCGACTTATATGACACATGCTCTGACAAGGAGTGTCAGTCGAACACTATGGGATAGTGAGAACACATGTCATAGATATACCAATGGAATTGATATATGCGAACACGGCTCGCAGTAATCCGATCACATAGGTATTTAGTCAGTGACTGTCAATGATTGGATTACTAACCATTATAGTATGCGTGAGCCTTAGACCTGAGGGTTCAAGATCAATGTACTTGTACTGTTGAATCTGTTACTAGAGTAGTTAGGCCCAAATCACCCTTTAGTGGGGCCGACCTCGAAGTGTGATCTCAATGAGTCAAGTAGCACTTGTGAAGTGATCGCCAAGATGGGATTCATTGTCTCGATAGTAAACGAGAAAGTATCTTGTGCTATCATAGGTAATTCAAATTATAAGTCTTTGGCCAAAGCAATGAAACTAACTCAAGTAGGACATGGGGGGTAGTTTGGTAATTTCATAATGCTATGAGAAATGCCTCAAGTTTAGTGAGTTTGACATCTACCATGGCTTTCACTTGATCGTGATACGTCAATGAAGGGCTTATACACATACGGTATTTATGGTCCGGAGGTTTGCAAATGATTCGTGCATTTCGTACTCAATTGAGTTATGATGTGAGTCCACGAGACTGGCTAGGTGACACTCACATCCTCTGGTAATTCCTCCCATTGCCAATTTAGACGAACCTAAAGAGTCGCACTATAAGAAACGAGCAGGATGTCTTTTTGTGTTAGTCTTTTAGAAAGACAAAATTAATTGGATGGATTGATTTATTCATTAAATCAATAAATTAAATATAGAGCGGGAGTGCAATGGTTCGAGAAATGTAGCGGGAGCCATGTTAAAATTAAAGTCCTGATTTTACTTGGGTTTTTTTTTTGGTAATAATGATTTTACTTGGGTACAGCATAATTATCGAATGAAATCTTGGTTTATTTTCTGCAGTCAATATCCCTCAAAATGGTTAACCCACCATCAACATTGCTTGAAAATATGTCCTCACTGGACCAAATTATTATGACAGGGTCAAGAAAATGTCACTTGAGCATATTTTGGAGCAAGATGGTCCAATTTTGCCTAGGTCTGAAGAATGAATCTGTTCTGAATGAAGACAAGAGATGGAACTCTGATGCTCAGAAGGTCACCAGCTACATGTTGCAATCTATGAGCAAAGACTTGAGATACATTCATTTGGATATATGGATAGTTCCATGTCAATTCTGATTCATTTGGAGGAGATGTTTGGGGAACATGGAAAATCGATTCGGTATCATGATAGGCAGGCTCCAAACTCTGGGAAGTATCATAGATTTTCATCTGCAAGTAAATCTATTTCTCCAATCTCTCCCTACATCTTTCTCTACTTTTGTCACTGACCTTGAGGTAGATGACCTGGGAGGATCTTTACTAGATCTTAAAGATAGATTTGTTCACATGCAAGCTCTTTTGAGAAAAGAAAGGGATGAAGGTACTCTGAATGGATTGCTCGATATGAGGATTGCTTCTAAGAGAGGAAAGAAAAGGGATGAAGGTACTCTGAATGGATTGCTCGATATGAGGATTGCTTCTAAGAGAGGAAAGAAAAGGGATGAAGGTACTCTGAATGGATTGCTCGATATGAGGATTGCTTCTAAGAGAGGAAAGAAGCGCCCAAGAGTTGCAAGAACATGTATCCACTGCCAAGAAGTGGATGACTGGAAGCGTGACTGTTCCGGGCTAAAAGCTGACATTACTTTAGGTATAGAACTTAATGTTTTGGAAACAAATTGTTCTGTTAATATATTTTCATCTTCCTGGATTCTAGACTCTGGGGCTAGTGCTCATGTGTGTGTTTTGAATAAAGAGATGGAAAGAAGTAAGAAGCGGGAGCGTGGAGAAGTGATGATTAATGTTGGCAGCGGACATAGTGTAAGCAGCCACACACATTGGCACCACTTCCATTTGATTATTTACTGGACATTTATTATTGTTAGACAATTGACATGTTTTGCCCAATGGGCTAAACAATATTGTTTCGATTCCTGTTTCAATATTATTTTCCTTTGTAAACAATTCTTGCAACATTTATTTAGGAAATGAATGTGTAGGCAGTGCATCTTTAATAAATGATTTATACTATATTAACGTCCAAAATAATTGTAATGTCAATGCTGTAACAAGAAAATGCGATTTGTATGACACGAACCTAAAACAACTCTGGCACTTAAGACTAGGTCATGTCGGGGATCATAGACCATACGAGTTAGAAAAGGATGGAATCATAGACTCATTGGGATCGGATCCCTATTCCATTTATGAGTCTTGTATCCAAGGCAAGATGACCAAGTCCCCCTTCACAGGGAAATTTGAAAGAACCTCTGAAGTCTTAGGATTGATTTATACAGACGTGTGTGGTCCTTTTGAAAATGTGACCTGCGGTGGTTTTCAGTACTTCATTACATTTACTGATGACCATTCTAGGTAAGGCTACGTGTATTTGATGAAGTACAAGTTTGAATCATTAGAAATGTTCATTGAATTCAAGACTTTGGTCAAAAACCAAACCGGGCATCATAGGCGCTTTGGTTCTTAAGAGAACTTGGCATACTGTTACAGCTAACTCCTCCAGCTACTCCACAATTAAATGGCGTAGCAGAGCGAGGGAATCGAACTCTGTTAGACATGGTACATTCCATACCTGCACGGATTTGCCCATTTCATTGTGGGGTCACACATTGCTTACACACGGATTTTGAACAGGTGTCCCTCGAAATCTGTTCCTAACACACCGTATCAGATATGTCATGGAAAGGAAGCCTAGTCTGAAGCACATAAGGGTATGGGGTTGTCTTGCATATGTGAAAAAGACCAAAGGTTGGAGGCTAGATCCTTGGAAGGATGATTCATTGGTTATCCCGAGGATTCCATGGGATACCTTTTCTACCTGCATGATGATCAAAGGCTCATCGTTGCCTTACAGGCAGTCTTTCTCGAGGAAGAGTTCATTCGAGAAGGAGGAGCTGGTAGAAGTATTGTTCTAGAAGAACAAAATGAATCTCGTTCGGAAGACACAGTTCAAGAGACCCAACCCGAACCAGGAACGTCACAACCATCAATTTGCAGGTCAGCTAGAGTATCTCAACCGCCTAAGAGATATGGTTATCTACTACAGGAAGAGCACAACATGTATGCAGTAGTAGAAGGGTACCATGGAGACGATCTCTCTAGCTATGACATTGGCATTGATGGATATGGATTCTGCAAAATGGCATGAAGCTATGAAAGTGGAAATGGATTCGATGTATTCGAACCAAGTTTGGACTCTGACCGATCGACCCAAGGGTATTGTACCCATTGGATGCAAATGGATCTACAAGAGAAAGATTGGCCCGGATGGCAAGAGAAAGATTGACCTATAAGGCCACGCTAGTGGCGAAAGGGTATAGTCAAAAGGAGGGCATTGACTATGAGGAAACCTTTTCACCAGTAGTTATGATCAAATCTATTAGAATTCTATTTTCGATAGTTGCATACCTTGATTATGAAATCAGGCTAATGGATGTGAAGAACACGTTCTTAAATGGATTCCTCGAGGAGGAAATCTATAGGGAACAACCCAAAGGTTTCATATCTAGTGCTGATTCTCATAAGGTCTGCAAGTTGAATAGGTCCATTTATGGACTCAAGCAGGCTTCTCGTAGTTGGAACCTTCGTTTAGATGAAGAAGTGCGGGGCTACGACTTCATCAAGAACGAGGATGAACCATGTGTCTATAAAAAGGTTAGTGGGAGCAAGATCACAGTACTGGTGCTATATGTAGACGACATTCTACTTATAGGGTTGCTAATTTCTGTTAAGATTTCAAGCGAATTCTCCACGAAAGACTTGGGAGAAGCTACCTACATCCTGGGAATTCGAATCTACAGGGACAGATCGCATAAGATGACAGCACTCTCTCAAGCCCTCTACCTAGAGAAAGTCCTTAAAACGGTTTGGGATGGAAAACTCTAAGAGGTCTTTTGCCTATGAGACATGGAATTCATCTCTCCAAAAAGATAAGTCCTCAAAGTGAGGAAGATCAAAAGGAGATGAGCACAATTCCTTATGCATCGGCAGTAGGAAATCTCATGTACGCGATGTTATGTACGAGACCAGATCATGCGTACACTGTGAGAGTAGTAAGTAGGTTTCAAGCTATCCAAGGAAAAGAACATTGGATCGCCGTAAAATCTATCTTGAAGTACTTGAGAAGAACTAAAGATATGATTCGAGTGTACGACAATGGAGATTTGAAAGTGGACGATTATACTGATTCTGATTTCCTATCAGATATCGATGACCGAAAAACCACTTTTGGGTTCATATTCACTTTAAACGTTGGAGCGGTGTATTGGAAAGTTCCAAGCAAATCACAATTGCTGATTCGACCACTGAAGCTGAATATGTGGCTGCCTCTGGAAGCTGTTTGGATTAAGAAGTTCATGGCTGAACTTCAAGTTGTTCCTAGGGTGAAGCTTCCATTGCCACTATGGTGTGACAGCAATGGAGCCATTGCGCAAGCTAGGGAACTAAGATCTCACACCAAATCCAAACACATAGAGAAGAGATATCACATAATTCGAGAAATCATTCGAAGAGGTGACATCGCCGTGCAAAAAATAACCTCAGAGGAACACTAAGCCTTTGGCGCAAGCGGTGCTAGAGAAACATCTTGAGAAGATGGGCATAAGATACCAAAGCGATTGGCATTGAGTGCAAGTGGGAGATTGTTAGCTATATGCCCTAGATGCCAATGAGGACAAATAGATTGTATAAAGTATTCAATTATATTGTACAAACTAATAATCAATAAAGACAATTATTATTCTGTTCATGTAAAACTTTGTGGCATCAAATAAGTACTGAACAAATAGTCCTTGTATATCGAAATAAAGATATGGCACGGGGAGAGCTTATTCCTGATCACTCAAAAGGGGTTCGCAAGTCAAGAAATCTTAATTGGGCATTAAGATTCGACTTGTATGACACATGCTCTGTGACAAGGAGTGCTAGTCGAACACTATGGGATAGTGAGACATGTGTCATAGATATATCAATGGAATTGATATATTCGAACATGGCTCGCAGTAATCCGATCACATGGGTATTTACTCGGTGTCTGTCAATGATTGGATTACTGAACATAATAGTATGCATGGGCCTTAGACCTGAGGGTTCATGATCAATGTGCTTGTGCTGTTGAATTCTACTAGAGTAGTTAGGCCCAACTCACCTTTTGGTGGGGCCAACCTCGAAGTGCGATCTCAATTGGTCAAGTAGTAGTTGTTCAGTGATCCCCAAGATAGGATTCAGTGTCTCGATAGTAAACGAGAAAGTATCCTGAGCAATCATATGCATATTATTTTATGTCTTTGGCCAAAGCAATTAAACTAACCCATGTGGGACACGGAGCGTAGTTTGGAAATTTCATCAAGATATGATTACAAGCACAGTATCAAGTTTAATGAGTTTGACATAATCCATGACTCTCACTTGATCGTGATACATTAGTAAATGACTTATACTCATATGGTATTTATGGTCCAGAGGTTCCTAAATGATTCGTTCATTTCGTACTCAATTGGGTTACGATGTGAGTCTACGGGACTGACTAGGTGACACTCACATCCTTTGGTAATTTCCTCCAATTACCAATTGAGATAAACCTAAAGAGTCGCGCTATATGTCTTTTGTGTTAATCTTTTAGAAAGATGTAATGAAATGGATGCATTGATTTATTGGTTAAATCAATGAATTAAATATTTAATTTAATAAGATTATTAATTAATTATTTAATATGTATTAGAATTTAAATGAGATTTAAATTAAATACATGTTAAATAGGTGGGCTAAGTTGAATGGGCCAACGAAGCCCACCCACGTCCGATGGAAGGCCTAGGGGGCGGCCACCATGGAGTCAAGGAAGACTCCATGACTTGTTAGCTACGTAAAAAGAGTTATAAGGTAACTCTAACACTTAACAAGTCAATTAAGGGTTTTAACCTAATTGCATAACACAAGAGAATACTCCTCCCTCCTCCATAGCTTGCCCTAGACGTCCACCACATAAACGAGAAGCTTTGGAAGAACTTTTGAAGGTTCGTTTCACGTGCATCTTTAGAGACAGGAGCTAGGGGAGAAGCTGTTACGCGAAGTAATATACGAAATTGATAAGGATTACTATAAGTAATCTATTTCGTTTAAATTTTTGGAAAACTATTTAAAATTCACTAATCCGTTAAAGTGGTCCATGTTTAGGAATCCTAAAATTTTTATTCCGCTGCCTTTTTACCCGAAGGATTCCCAACAAATTATTTAGTTACTAAGACCTTACCTGATGATGTTACTCATCGAGTTTCCACCGCCTACCACACCCAAACAAACGGGCAAGGCGAGATCTCTAACCGAGAAATCAAGTCTATACTTGAGAAGACAGTCAATCCATGTAGGAAAGACTGGATATGATACTCGACGATGCTCTATGGGCATATCGCACGGCCTATAAAACACCCATCGGTATGTCTCCGTTTCGTTTAGTTCCCATTGAATTGGAACACAGAGCATATTGGGCGATTAAGCATTTCAACATGAAATAGGATGATGCCGGTGTCATAATAAAGTTACAATTGCAAGAGACATGCTACTTTTATATCTCTGGGACCTTCAGTGTAACTGAAAAAGTGCAAACGCCGAGATACGGATGAGTCACCGAGAGACACTACCTTTTCTACTCCCGAGACCTCAGACATGCCTTCTTTCTCCCAACACTTCGAGGATTGGCTCAACCATAGTGAATCAAAGTTGGACTGCCTTACTCTACTCATTTCAATTTTCCACCAGATTGATCTCGGGTTCACACATCTACGTTCAAGGGAGTCCCGTTCCTTTACTTCCATTTTTGTTTCTCTTATGCTTTCTATTTTTATACATTGAGGACAATGCTAATAAGTGTGGGGAAGAGGGTCAAATCCTTTGTCGTGATGTGTGTTATATAATTCTCTTACTGTGTAACAAGTTAAGTTAGTGCTTTTTTTCCTTTTATCAATTCTTTTGATTTGAAAATGTGATGAAATTTTTGAGAGAAAGTCAAGTATGCTTATACCGTTACAATCGTTAAAGTATACGCTTCTTTGAGAAATTCACGAAAGTTTGTAATCTAGCATAATTATTTATGTGATATTTGACTCGCAAAAATCCTTTGATATTTTCTTCAATTTAAATTTTTTTGAAATTAAATTGATGATGAATTGAATATATGAGTATTTAGTTAGTGCTTAAAAAGTATGTAATATATGAATTGAAGTAGTTAGTGCTTAAAAAGTATGTGATATAACCTCTTGTAGCGCCTGGGGCTAACTATACTAAAGGAATTAAGCCTGAGGAGTTTTCTAACTTGGTAACCTAAGGCCAACCAGTCTGGGATCTATCGGCCCTAACCGGCTACTGTGTTAGTATCCTAATAGGCTATAAAGAGGGTATCAAATGATAAATGATAAACTTGTTGAGTAACCGGGTGCATTCATGACCAATGTTTGTATTCGTGTCAAAAGACAGGTAAATGCGTAAGTAAATGAAAGTGTAATATTGGTTTTAATTTGTTAGTAAATGCTTGAGAAGAGAGAAGGGGATGATGCGAGTTGACTGTTGTATAAGTGATATTGCAGTCATGGATATTTTGTAAATTTTTGAAGAGTTTGTATAGATATGAAAGTGATAGTTGAGGTATGATTGACACCTTTAAAGAAATTTGTTAAGAATTTTGAGGATAAAGATTAATGTTTGGAAAAACAAGTTTCGTTGACTCTCTTGTTTGTACACTGAGAGATCGAATTTGTGAGTATATCGTCTGCAAATCTCCACGAGACTTAACTTGTCCACTTGGGTAACCTAGGGGTTTAAAGAATTGTTGCATACCCTAAATGCAATTGGGATACGTACGAAAATGGTTAATTTTAGTTGTTTTTATTTTTCTTCATTTTTGAGTCTTTTATCTTTGCACGAGGACATGCAAGAGCTAAGTGTGGGAGAATTTGTTAGTGTACATTTTATGCATATTTTTCATATATTTTCTTTCTTCTTTTGTTGCTATTGAGTTTTACATGATTGATATTTATTATGATCTTTATTTTGATAGGTGAAATTTCAAAGAAAAAGAAAAGGAAGAAAAAGATGGAGAAAATGAAGAAGTATTGTTTTAGGGCGTTTAGTAGAAAGAGAATAATCCAAATTTTTAGGAGTCTTTCCTATATTTTTGGTGTCTTATTAGTGTTTTATCCTAGTAAGGAATTAATTTTCTTATTCTATTAGAATTAGAGTTTTATTTAGTTAGGAGTCCTTTTTAGCTAGGCTTTTTTTACTAAAGAGGAAGAGGAAAATTTCTGCGTTTTTGCTTCTATTGAAGATGTATTGCTAAAAATTCAAGTTCTAGCCGAGGATATTTGAAGTTTTAATTCTACAAAATTTGTAAGATCTAATTTATTCTTATTCTTTTTTTTTCATATTTACTTATTTTTTATGCTTGTTGAAATAGTTGTTTCAATTAATTGAGTAATTCAGCCAGTTATTTAATTGTGGAATAACATATAGCTAATTAAAATCCCAAATCCGTAACTGTTTGGTTAATTCTAATATTCGTTGCAATTAACAACATTGATTATGAACAAGTTTTCGATTGTTGTTATATAATCTAAATTAAAATAAACTGAGCTTGTGAGTTTATTAAGTAGAATTGGTGTTTCTCTAATTCTTAAAGTTATTGTTGAATGAAATCTTAAGAGCTTGTTTAGGGTTATTCAATTAAAAGGGATATAATCAAAGACTTTGTTTTGATTATTGATAAAATAAGGAAAAACGAGGTTGTTAACAACTATAGCCAGTTTATTCAAAAATATCGAATTATCTTTGCATAGAGGATCATATTATAGAATTGAAACGAATAAAATTCCTTAGGCTAGAATCTCACCATCAATTGTTTTTTTCTACTTGTTTAATTTTTGCATATCTTGATTTTAGCAATTTTTATTATTTAATTTAATTGTTAGAAAGTCAATCATCAAAAATCCCCCCTCTTGATTTTAATTTTTGTAATATGAAAATTAATCTGAACCAATCCCTGAGGAATCGACCCATGTCACTACTATCTGCAAATTTAGGAGTAGGAATTATTTTTGTAGGTCTTTTGCCCTTTGGACAAAAGATTCAATTATCTAAAGTAATTTCAGGTAATGTCCTCCGTACCAAGATAGTTAACAACGACCTAACTATCCCCAACACCCACTTGATTCAATTATCTAAAGTAATAGAATGTTCAGACATTAATGTAATAGAAGTGCTTCCAACGTGTGTAGCCGCGACACTGTGCCCACTTCCCACATTGATCACCACTTCTCTTTCTCCCAGCTTTCTACTTCTTTTCAAATCCTGGTTCAAAACATAGATGTGAGCACTAGGTCCCAATCTAGAATCCACGAAGTAGAGATTATAGTCATAGAACAATTAGTTTCAAAAAGAAAAAGTTCTATACCTGCTTTTTCAAGTTTTCAACTTAGGACAATCGCACTTCTAGTGGCCTAGCTCTTTGCAATGGAGGCAGATGTCCATTTTCTTTGGGGCCCTACCCTTGAACTTTTTGACCCTTTTGGCCCTATCATTGCTTGATGATTTGGAGACTCCTAGCTGCTTCTTACCTCTTTTCTTTTTCTACCTTCTCTTAGAATCAGTAGAAATGACTAGAGTAGTTTCTTTCATCTTCGATTCCAGCTGTGATTGAGCATTGGTCAGTTTGTTCATCAGCCCACCTAGTGTGCATTAAATGTAGTGACATGTTGAAATTCACAATGAATTGCGAAAATGATTTTGGAAGCGACTGGAGAATGAGATCGGCTTGAAAAGGTGGAAGTCCATGGAGATCATTTTGAGGAAGTGATCCCCAACCTTCACTCCTTATTTGATTCTAGCTCCAAAGATTTCTTTCGATATATCATATCGAGTAGTACAATTGTGTTTTACCGCTAAGGGCCGGTGAGATCAGCATCGCCGGAGCCAGGCGCTGTGATGATGGCGCCTAGGGCACAATGTATTATCGTGTTGGGCCGAGCCCAATATAATTAGATTTTGTGTTGGGCTTGGGCCGAACACAAAAGAATTAATTCTGTTGTTGGATTCGGCCTAGCGCATATAATGTGATGGGTTAGCCCAGCGCAGACAAGGCTAGCAAAAATGGAAGTGCTGGGTTGGCCCAGCGTAAGTGCTGACTACTGGGCTTGACCCAGCAAACTACTGGGCCTTGCCTAGTAAGTTTGATATTTGTATTGGGTTTGACCCAAAAACATTATGGTCCAATTAGATTAATTCAAAGCCCCTCTAAATTGAATCTTTGTGTTCAAATTAGACTGGAGATAATTGTGATAATAAATTAGATTTAATTTTTGTGATAAGTTAAATTAAATTTAGCAATGCAATAAATTAGATTAGATTTAATTTTCAATAAAGAATAAGTTGGACTTAGTTATTAGTTTGACTAAATTGGATTTAATCCTCCCATCTAAATTAAAATTGGATTTATATTCATTATAATAATGAATTAAAAAAATTAATTTATTTAAATAGTTTATTTACATGCTTTGATGTATGTTGTGGTGGATGAGTTTTTGGATATTTTTGGAAGGCTCGTTTCGAGTGAATCTTTAGAGACAGGAGCTCAAGGAGTTGCTATTACGCGAAATCTGATTACGAAATCGATAAGGTAAATCAACTTCGTTTGGTTTTTTAAAAATTATTCAAATCATCGAATCCTGTTAAAGTGATCCACCCAAGGAATCTGTGTACAAGACTTGATATTGCCTCCTATGTTGTAAGCGTGATAAGTTGATTTCATGCAAACCCGGGAAAGGAACATTGGATAGCTGTGAAGAATATCCCTAAGGTATCTCAAAAGAACTATGGATGTGATTCTCATCCATGGAGGTGGAGATCTGAAGAAGGAAGGTTACACTGAGTCAGACTTTCAGTCTGATGTAGATGACCAAATATCCACTCCAGGGTTTGTTTTCACACTTAATAGGGGGGGCGGTATCTTGGAAAAGTTCCAAGCAAAGCATAACCGCTGATTCCACCACTAAAGCAGAATATGTGGCAGCCTCAGAGGCAGCCAAAGAAGCTGTTTGGATGTGAAAGTTTCTAGGAGAACTTGAAGTGGTTTCTAGTGCAGAGTTCCCATTGCCACTTTATTGTGATAACAACGGGACAATAACGCAAGCCAAGGAACCAAGGTCTCATAACAAGATGTGTAAAACGCATTGAGAGAAGATTTCTCATATCAGGGAGATCGTTGGCAGAGGAGAGATTGTAGTGCAGAAAATAGCCTCAGCTGACAATGTAGCTGACCCATTCACCAAACCACTACCTCAGGCCGTTCTGGACCGACATCTGGAAAGGATGGGTATAAGATACCACAATGAGTGGCATTGAGTGCAAGTAGGAGATTGTTAAGATTATGCCCTCAGATGTCATAGAGGATAAGAATGATAGGGCTTCTTTCTTGTAATGAACTTATTTATTATTCTTAATAGAAGGCGTTGTTTAGTATTCACTTAAATCTTATTTGCATCAATAAGTAGTGTAAAACATTTTGTCCATGTTTTCAGTGCAATCCCCCTACTTCCCTATGGGATAGGAAGATTGGCGCTAGATAGATTGATCTTGATTACTTAAACTCGTTCGCAAGTAATATAAAGTCTTTAATGGACAAATAAAACAATCATAGCTCTAACATGGGAGTGCCAGTCGAATAACATGTGATGGTGTGAGCTTAACTGTAGGCACATCAATAGAACTGATATGCTCGAACACGACTGCATCGGTTGACAGAGCTGATTATGCATAATAGGTGTAAGTGAACCTTTGATCTGAAGTAGCAGGCTAAAGATGCACTTGTGACGTCAAGACTTTCACTAAAGTAGTTAGACCTAATTCACACGTTGGTGGGGTCGACCTCGAAATGCGGCATGAGGGGCAAGTGGTGGTCTTAGCTGATAGCTAATATAAGATTTGTTTTCTCATAAGTGAATGAGAAAATATCCTATGTAATTATAGATAAATAGAGATCAAAGTCTTTGGCCAAAGGAAAAGAAACGATTTTGCGAGGCACTAAATCGATTTCAATGATCTCGTATTATTATAATTATTACATATGGTCAAGTCCGGTAAGTTTGACATAACCATGACTCTCACCTGACTGGGGCACATGAACAAAAAGTTTATACTTATATGGTTTTTACGATTGGAAGGTTGTGGAATGATCCAATCATTCAACTTCATTTAGGCTTCGAAGTGGGCCACGTGACTGGCTAGGTGTTACCTATTTCTTTTAGATTCCTCTCATTGCCAAATGAAATAAGAGTTTGCGCTAAAGGATTGATAAAGAAAAATGAAAGGATTTTATTATTCTGGGAGAATTAATTTATTGGATAAATTAAATAATTAATTAAATAATTACTCATTGGATGAAATAATTAATTATAAAGATAAGATTAATTATTAATTAATTTCTTAAGGAAATAAATTATTGAATTAATTTATCAAATTAATTTGGTTATTTAATTAATTAATTTATCTATTGGATATAATAAATTATAATTAAATAGATAACTAATTAAAACAAAAGAAAATCTCTTGCCTAGATAGGGCGTCCATTTGGACGCCTACTAGGGTAAGTTGGGGGTCCACTTGGATGCCCAATGAGGGCTCCTTTTGTTTGTCTTGGTCAATAAGTCCAGTGATTATAAAAGGACTCAAGAAATCATAACTCTCCTAGAAAAAAAAAAAGAAAAACTCCTCCCTCTCCTGAAACAAGCTAGCTGTCGGCCTCCATGGAGAAAAAGATGGATTTTTTGTCTAATCAATCCGAGTAATAATTTAGAGGCAACGTGCGTTCGTTGTGTGGATCAAGAATTAAAGAAAGGATCAAGGATTCGTGAAGATTGGATGCACGTGTTCTTGAAATCTTCAAGCCTACATAGTTCGATTTGAAGGAGGAATTGAGTCTTCAACCACTTCGCTTCAACGGATAAGTAATCATTTGTTTTCATGATTATTTGATTCAATCATGCAAATAGAGAATTCACTTTGGGTTTAAAATTTAAAATTTTTGCTGTGCAAATTTGGTTTTTCGCGAAACCCACCAAGATATGGGATTAACGTCCAAAATTTGGTAAGGATGCCATTTGACTATAATACCATATACTTATTATCTCTACAATCCTTTGGAAGTCTTTTCGACTTATTATCTCTATAGTAAGTTGGATTTATGTCATTGTTTTCTTGTTGATTATTTCGAAGTTGTGTTGATTTTGGTTAGGAATTGTTTATTTTTGTGGGTATGTCATCTGCAAACCCTCACGAGACTAAACTTGTCCTTTTTGGGTAACAACAAGATTTAAAGGCTTGTTGTACATGCTAAGTGTCATCATTACTCCACGAAAGTGAGTTTATCCTTTTTGCTTTTGCTTTTGTGTTTGTCTCTCTTTGGTTGGTCACTTGATCTTATGTTGATGTTTGATCATTGCTCGATGAAGATCAATTGGTAAGTTTGGGAGTGTTGATAGGTGTGAGATTTACGTGTTTTGGAGCCCTATATTTGCATGTTTTAGATTGGTTTATTGCATGATTTATATGCCACATATGCTTGTAGTTTGTGTGTTTGTTGAGTAAGGGTGGACAATCATCACAATTGAGGAAAAATGGACGTAAAACAATATTTCAGCATGATTAGAAACTGAATTTGATGAAGTTTTCATCTACAAATTTGTAGAGCTATGTCTTAAGTTCACGTGGCAACTAGAATCACCCAAATCTGGGGCATGTGGAGCAAGTTACAAAGGAAACAAGATTGCTGGGCAGGAAGGCAATCGGGTACTGTACCACATGCCTGAACGTGGATTTTGGGCGCTCATCCATTGACATGGTCAACGTCCAAATGTGGGTACTTGAAACGTTTGAAGATCGGGGTTGGCAGCAGTAGTTTTGGAAATTTCCAATTTTAATTCAAAGATAACTCTTTCCTTCCACCCTTGTATATATATTAGATCAGTTCTCTAGGGTTTGTAACACGTTTTAAGGCCGAAATAGAGAGATGTTTAGTTGCTTCTAGTCATAAATTAGATTAATTATATGAAGATGTTGACAAACCCTTGAAGGTGAAGAAATCAAGAACCATGGAAGAGAAGAAGATTGAAGCTCAACCATCAAATATAAGAGGAAGTTTTCTTAGATAAAATTCGTTTTTGTCTATGAATATAAATCTGTATTTGAGTTTTTCTCTTTTACATTCAATGATGAACTAGATTTTCAGATCAAGGTCATGTTGAGGCTAAACTAAGATAGTTGAGTTATAAATCGTGTTTTTTCATATTAATTCTATTGTTGCTTTGTGTCTTGATCTTGTTTGATCACCACATGCATGATATATTGCTTAAATTAATTGTTCGGGAGAAGGTAATTTAAGGTGCAAAAGGGATTATCACATCTTTTAAGTTAGTTGATTCTAGGGATGGCTACATACTCCAGACGCAGTTAGTCGAATTTATCCAAAAAATTTCTAGTTTGTTAATATGCATGCATGATTAATTACCCTAATCAAGCAAAGGTTACCAACACAGAGGGATCAACTTGGTAATAATCTTAAGGTAAATTCTACCATAGAAACATTAGTCTAATAATACGAGAACATGTTTGTAATGAAATTTGATTAATTTTTGTCAAAGCATGTGTCTTAGTTGCTCTCTTCCATCGCTATCTAGTTTTTAGGGAAAATCGCATTTTTCATACCATAATTGACCCCCTGTCCATTTTTTATACCAAACATTTTAAAAATCTCACTTCTCATACAAACTTGGCCTTTTTTTCTCATTTTTCATCATAAAAAATCGGCCACTTCTTACCAAGTCCCTCAATTTTTTTGTGAAAAAAACTACCGGTGGTATGAAAAGTGAGAAAAAAAATGGCCAAGTTTGCATCAAAAGTGAGATTTCAAGAGTGTTTGGTATCAAAAGTGTATAGGTGGTTAATTACGGTATGAAAAATGCAATTTTCCCTAGTTTTTATTATCTTGTTTACGCATTGCTTTTAGTTTATTTACATTTGCAATCTTTACTTCTTCTAGTTTATTTAAGTTTGCTTGCTTTGAATTCAAAAGTCCAAAATACAAGTCTTTGTGGGATTGACAATCCGGACATCGAAATTCAAAATCGAACCCAAATTTGTACGCAGCGGAATAAAATTGAGACCTAGCTCTAATGCGCATATGCATGCCATTACAAAAATAAAGCATACATACTATGGTTAAAGCAATTAATTAAACACTTTAGTTAATAATTATTATTGCCTATCTATGGCTAACAATTAAAAGACGATATAATTAAACGCTTTAATTAAAACTAATAATTAATAACTATAAAAACAATAATAATTAAAAATTTACACCGAAGATTAGAACTCGCCTGTAGAAATCACCTCAACCGCAAATATCCTTCTTCTTGAAAGAATTGAAGCTCGTTCACCGCAAAGCCTTCTTCGCAATGCCTTAAACTCCCAAAAAAATACTACTAAAATAAAACTCCATAAGAAGAATTTTATTTTCTTAAGGCTAGCTTGTTCTCATAGTTTTTGCCTCCTTTTTTTTAACTTGTATCTATGAAATTCCCCATGAAACCCCTTTATATAGAGGGATGTCAAGGGATGAAAAACTAATAAGTTTCCAATGTGGGATAACTTTTGATTTTAGGGATAAATGCAAAAAAAAACCGTGTTAATGTGAAATTGCAAAACAACACCTATGTTAACGAAATAGGCTAAACACCACCATGTGTTATTCAAAAGTTTGCAAAAAGTCACTTTTTAAAAAAACGAGCGTGTTTTCATGTTTTCCACCTTCAATAACATGCTTCTTTGTCATTTATACACTCTCCAAACAAAATAAACAGTAAAATGTGTTATTTCACTCAAAAAAACACATTTCTTTCTATCTTTTTAACAAAAAGTAACTTTTTGCAGACTTTTGAATAACACATGGTGGTGTTTAGCCTATTTCGTTAACATAGGTATTTTTTTGCAATCTCACATTGCCACAAGGGGATTTTTTTGCAATAATCCCTTTATTTTATAAGTCAATGTGGGATAAGAAAGAAACAAAGGAGAAACCAAGTGGTGGGACAAAAAGAAAAAAAAGAAGCCAACAGCTGCTGCTGCTACAGGGTCTGGCAACCGACATGCTGTTGGCGCTGACGCGTGTGTGCACCGCACGCGCTAGCAGCTTTTTCCCTTTTTTATATAATTTCTTCTCCCTTTTGTTTAATCGAGTGCTATTTAATTAAATATCCTTTTTCCAAAGATATTTCCCACATTAATTTTTCATCTAAGTTCAAATTTATCCATCTAATGAATTCTTTAGTATTTAATTGTAGAGTTTCAATTGGAGGTTTGCGAAGGGATCTTAGGAAAAAATAATTTTAGCTCTAAGGAGATTAAATCAAATTATCATCACATGATAATATTTAATACCACTTAGCAATATTTAATTCCACTAAATAAATATTGTTGCACTCTAAAATTAACTTCAATTTATTCTTGAGTTCACATTCTTTCGTAAAGAAATATTTTAATAACTCCTCTATTGAAATATCCGTGAAGAAATAAAATTAAAACTACTATCATTTTATTTTTCACATCTTATCCTATAATGCTCAATTTGCTCCTTATCAACTTTTCAAATGAAAAACTATTTTTCATATAATTTCAGTGACAGTTCACTTGATATACTTTGGCCAAAGTTTTAGAAAAGTTGAACATTGCAAATCCATTATAGGGGATATATCTTATCTCTCATGGAGATTATAGATTTCACATGAATGCCCTTTCCAATCACATTTTTATATCATTACCCAATGTATAAAGTATATTGGCCACCGAAAACCTCACTTCTGAATACATCAAAGCAATGTACACTAGATGCATTAGTCCACGACAATCATAGGATTAAGAGTTATTGTTTTAAATTATTTATTCTCGATAGCAGTCAAAAATAAATAATCCAATTGGTCCAGTTCAGTGTTTCAGTCTTACTGATTACACGAATATACTATATATGGAATCCTTGTTCCCATGATTAAGACAACTCATCAAATATAGTATATTGTGTCTTTAGCAGATAAGACGTCCATTCTTATCACCGACTACAATCTATTTATACTATAATTACATATGATATACTAAATCCAAGTCTTTTCATGGAACATCACTTCCATCTGGATTATCATATGTAATAGTTATAGTCTATCTCATAAGACATTTTTATAATACTCATAACTTATAATATTTAATGTATTTATTCATAATAAATAAATTAAATAATTGGATTTTAAGGCACATCCCTAACAATCTCCCACTTGCCCTTAAAACCAATTAGCAGTATATCCAGCATACTCGTCCCATTTAGATAAACAAAACTCTTTTGTGCCAATGTTTTAGAAAGTGGATCTGCCGGATTATACATGCAAACTAACTCGGTTTCTAAAATCACATTGTAATCTACATATTCTGTAATATGTGACACTTTCACTTATGACTACTAGAATATATTGAATTAACTATGTAACCATATATCACATCGGTATGTGATTGATATTAGTCTAATTGTAATAACATCTAGTTAGTTCATAAAAATTTCTTTAAGCCAGTAAGCTATTTTAGCAACTTCATAAGTCGCCTCTTATTCAGTTTATGTAGTTGAAATGGTTAATTCATAATTATACATTTCTTCAACTAATAGTTCCTTACAGAAAAGGGTAAATACATATGCCGGTGGAGTGATCATAATCACTATCTAAATAAAATACATGATCATGTGTAACTAATTGGTTCCAGCTCTTCATTGAGATAGATCATTATATAACATATAGTCCTTCTCAAGTACTATAATATATGATTCACTCCTAGCCAGTGTGGTTTAGGATTTAATGGATAATTGTTGACCTTTATTACTGCATAATCGATGTTTGACCTTTGTGTAACACTCAAATCACATAAGACAATCCACAACAAAAGCATGTGGTACCTATCTCATGTGTTCTTTCTTTTGAGAAAGATTAATTTCAAGCTTAAAAGGAGATAAACCCTTCTTGAAATCCATCACATTATACTTCGTCATTATCTCTTTGTTCTTTTCAAAACATTGCTAACGTCACCTAGGTCCAATTTGTTTCCCACTAAATGCTTTACATTTAAGGACATACCCATGTTCTCAAGTGAGCATATGAGGGTATCTTGCCACAACCACAACTCGTATGGGGTCCTCGGCATTGTCTTGGACGGCACCCTACTCAACATATAGGCAACCATTTCAAGATCATAGCCCCACATGGATTTTAAGAACTTCAGTGAAACTCATTATGGATCAAACCTTGTCCAACAAGGTTCAATTTCTTCGCTTAGCTACCCCATTTTGTTGATGTGTGCCAGGCAGAGTCCACTGCGAGAGAATCCCATTCATCTCCTCGATCCGATCTAAGGGCCTTAATACTTCCTCCAAATTGTTTCTCTACTTGTAATCTAAACTCCTTGAGCATGTCAATAAAAGTTTTGACGTAGTTGAACCCACCTCGAGCACTTATGCTGGTTGGGCTGCACACTGAATCACTCCAGTGGCTCGATCGATCTTCCCCAAAAATGGTAACTTGGTAATTTTTCCTTTGACACATGATTCGCAAATCGGCAATTTATCTAAGTCTTGAAGACCTAGATTAGTTACCAAGATTCGAATCCTCTCCTTGGAAATATGGCTGAGTCTTTCGCGCTACATATGTCCGTTTACTTGATTATCTTGTTTACGTTTGTTACTTAATTGAATGTTGAAACTACAAATAGTTGGGAATACAGTATAAAGTCTGTCTTGCAATTTTGATTCCATAAAATAAAAACAAACTTTTATTATGAATCTCAAAACAATTATCTTCTCTATCCAAAACAGGAATCGAGATAATGTTTCTTATTATTTTAGGAACAGCATAAATGGAATTTAATACTATAATTCTATCTCTAAAAGCTAAGCAGATTGTCCCGATGGCCTTGGCAGCAAGCATTGCTCCATTTCCCATCCTTAGGGTTCACCTCTCCATCACTTCGCTCCCTGCTTCTTTTCATTTTCTGCAAATTATTGCAGAGAGAAACTCCACACCCAGCGTTGAGAATCTAAGAAGCATTATTGATGGAAGCGTTAACTACAACAAAGAGTATACCTTGATCCGGTGGCTCTTTGTAGTCCTTTTCCAGTGTCCGGGTTTCCCACATTTGAAACAATCATCTGACTTGCTCTTTTTGTGACCTTTTCTCAACATCATCGCCTTTCAGCTTCATAGTCTTCCTTTTCTTACCTTTATTAGGTTTTGAAGACATGTCCTTCTTGATGGTACTCTTAGCAGTTGTCAACATGTTCAATAACTCTTTCAACGAGGCTGTCAAATTGTTCGTGTTGAAATTGATGACGAATTGGTACGGCCTTGGCAGCAACCATTACTCCAATTCCCATCCTTAGGGTCATCTCTCTATCACTTAGCTCCTTGCTTCTTTTCATTTCCTGCAAATTACTGCAGAGATGAACTCCTCACCCAGTGTTGAGAATCCAAGAAGCGTTATTAACGGAAAAATCAACTACAACAAGGAGCATACCTTGAGTCGGTGGCTCCTTGTAGTCCTTTTCCAGTGTCCAGGTTTCACACATTTGAAACAATCATCTGATTTCCTCTTTTTGACCTTTTCTCACCATCATCATCTGAAAGCTTCTTAGTCTTACTCTTCCTCTTCTTCTTACTTTTCTTAGGTTTTGATGGTACTCATAACTCATTCAGTGAGGCTGTCAGTTGTTCATGTTGAAATTGACGATGAATTGGTCATAAGTCCTTGGGGGAGATTGAAGAAGGAGATCGACATAAAGGTCCCTATCGATCGGCACATCCAAATCGTTCAGCTTATGAATTAATTGAATCATCTTATTAGGAGAGTGCTCACGAACTCCCCGTCATTCATTCTCGCTCCAAACAATTGCTTAGAGATGGTATATCTCTCTATCCTAGTTTTAGTACCATAGAGTTGTTCCAAGTGATTGACAATATCCTTAGCCAACATCATATTCTCATGTTGCTTTTGCAACTCATTTGACATGGTGGACATGATAAGGAATCGAGCTTGGATAATGTCATCAGACCACAACTTGGCATACTGAAGTACAATTTTTAGGTTTCTTAGCCAGTCAGACAAATTGGGTCTGTCAACTTGTTGTTTTTCAGATTTGAATGAAGCGGATGTTTAGCTAGTTTTGTTATATAATGGTAAGTATTCCCGCCTGTTGGTTTTCCATTCAAAAAGCAGGCGAAAATGCTCTCCCCTCTCTCTAAAAATCTCATGCTAAAGTTCGACATGACTGATTCGTCTTCCTCGTTTGGGTCTTCATGATCATCAATCCATGACAAGATCCCCGACGATACAATGATTTTCAAATGTGTCGGACTTTCAAGTTATTTCAAAAAATATTCAAATGTTCCTGAATTCTTAGCCTTGGTTGATCAGGTGGAGGGATCTGAAAATTCAAAGAAAACGCCACAATTTACGAATATGGGGGATAAGGAATCTAATTTTATTTCGCCACCCATAAATACAAGGTTGGAGATGCACCACATGCGCAATCGACGTTCTTGCGTCCAGAATCGCCTGATGTGTAAAATGAGGCAACGTTCGAACGTCTGGGTACCGCGTTCGAACGTCAGAACCAATATCAAATGAGCAAGCTGATCAAATGGAGTTTTTAATTGGGAGTGTACTTGTGGGTCCGAGAGTGATTAGTGACTCTTCAAAATTCATTGAATCTAAACGAACATTGCTTCGATATATTTCACCAGAAAAGATAAAATAGTGGATATTTTGTTCATCCAATTTGGGACCATGTGAGGGCTGAATTGAATCGATAGGATAATACTCTGGTGGGGTTACTTCATTGGTAAAAATCCATACTTCCTTGGAGTTAAGAAGTATGTTCTTTTGGTTTAGAAGGACTCAAGGAGGTAAAAACAACTACTAGCGGATTTTTCTTCTTCAAGTTTGAATCAGAGGTTACTATGGCTGAATATCTTGAGGGAGGACCTTGGTTATTATCAAGACCAAGCTTTGTTCCTTGAGAAATGGGGGATGGGAATGACACTTGAGAAGAAAGAGCATAAGGAAGTTTTGGTATGGGTTAAATTTCGTAATTTACTGGCAGAATTTTAGATAATAGGTGGGTTGAGTGTTGTTGCAAGTGCATTAGGACGCCCGTTATATCCTTATATGTTTACTTTATTATCTATGGAGCGTATCGACTATGCTAGGGTGTGTATTTTATGAGAATAAGTTTATATGTTGCTACCATCAGAATCAGGAGACTTCAATAATTCGTGTGGTATAGGAGTTGAATTTGAATGGAAACCTACGACCTGCAAATTATGTAAATCTTTAAAACATAGTAGTCAACAATGTCCTAAAGTTAGGAAGGATGGTAAGCCACCGGTGAATATATACGTTCCTAAGCAACACAATCAATAAAATTCCAAAATTGAAATCTAAGATGAAAGAGTGGACCAATGTAAGTAATAAGCCCGACAAGGAAATAAGAACCACAACGAAAAAAGAGTGATCCAACAGTCCAGGCGAGGAATGCGGGTGATGGAGATGATTCAGTTAAGGATACATTACTGCTCAATATTAAGTTTGCAAGTTTGGTTGAAGATATATTAGATTATGACTCAGGTAATTCACAAAACTTCCGGGTTCAATCTGAACTGAAGGGAACGAAGACATTTCATTGAGCGTATAAGCAAAATTGACCTTGCGAAGGGTCCTAATTGATTAATTTTGCTTCTAGGAGTGATGCTGCTCAATTTATGAGCATTAAGAGAATTTGGATGATAGCGTGGTAGGTTATTTCGCTATTTGCACATTAGATGGCAAGTCTTTCGTAATCGTTTGAATGTGCATTATAAACATTCGAACATGTGTTAACTTGTTTTGTAGATGTTGGTCTATAGACTAGATTGGTTAGGCACTAGTTACTCTTGTTTTGGATCTAGTGTAGGTGCTTGATTGTGGCAAGGAATCTACTCATACATAGGACTGTCAATGAGCTCAAGCCGGCTCGAAATTCATAAGCTCGGCTTGATAATTTTCAAGTCGAGCTTTATACAAGCCGGGCCCAAGCCGAGCTAGAGCCCAAGGACAAGGCTTGAATTTGAATTCATGCTCGGCTTGAATTGAATTTACATGTATATATATATATATATTTATATATTATATACCGATAAATAAAGAATCAAGATTTAAAATTAAAGAATAGAATCCTTAAAAATCAACATTCAATTCTAAAATTTCCTAATATAAAATATTATACTAAAAAAAAATAAAAAAAGTACAATTTAAATCTACCAGGCCAGACAATCAATAAACTGACATTGAAGACTTTTTTGTTTTCTAAATTTCATTTATTTCTCCTCACAACTCACGACAAAAATAATTTTTTTTGTCATATATTTAGTTATAATATTTTTCAATCTTAAATAATGCGTGGAGCATATATTTCAATGAAATGGGATTTTTTCAAGGTACATTTTAGTTATGATTTATCATTAGAACATGGATGATATTGATTTTTTTATGTTTTTAAGATTTTTTTTTCAATTTATATATTAGATTACTTTATTACTTAAAGTTTTTCAAAAGAGAACAAATTCGAGCCGGCTCGGGTTCGGCTCGAAGCTCGTACTAATTTTCAAGCCGAGCCCGAGCTTTGAAATAAAAAGCTCGTGTAAATTCAAGCCTTGGTAATAAAAGCTCGCATAATATCAAGCCGAGCGTGAGCATGACCAGGCTCGGCTCGCTCGGCTTGATTGACATGCCTACTCATACACTATTTTGTACTACCCCCCTTTAATTTTATGCAATTGAATTTCGCGAAAATAAAAATCAACAAAAATGTACAAGGCAGACAATCAATAATAGATTTTCTATTCTATCATATGCCCTATTTTTCTGAATTCGAAGAAATTTAATTTTTGTAGTGGGCTTGATATCTATTTGAATTCTATCATATGCCCTATTTTCTGAGCTAATATATAACAAATTCGAATGGCCGCCTTACCGGGACTTCTATCTTTCTTGATAGTTCTCAAGATCATTTTTCATCAACTCTTACATGTGCTCCATTTTCTGAAGTTATACATGGTTATCAATGTAGCCTTTACAAAACATAGCTTAACCAACCAACTGATCTAAACAACCACCCAACGGCCAAACTGGTGGTAATGACGTTCAAACGTTATGGGGTCCACGTTCGAACTTTAACACTATAGACAATTAAAATTCGTAGCCAATTAAATGGCGACACGTGTAAATTAATATGTTAAATATTAATTTCATTCTTTTATTTATATTTAAGGGATTTAATAAATTTATCCCTAAATTAAATAATTGAATAATTGGTATTTAAATATATATTTTTTTTGGCCAATCACGAGGCGCCATGTGGTAAGAGATATATAATTGTGGCATTATTAAATTATGTCTTTCAAATTAAATGATGATTGTCGTCTCCTTTGGGTAAATATGTTAAATTGCCATCAAATCACATAATTGTGGCAATTTAATCATAATTAATTCAAATCAAGCTCTTAAATATGGTAGTGATTACCAATCAAATCATGATGATATAAATAGGAGTTCAAATTCAAGGATTCATTCACCAATTCACAAGTGCTTTTGGGTAAGAGAAGCATTGGAGAAATGTTGAAGAATTCTCTCAACTGAAGTTTATATATATATTATGCGTGCTAATGAGTGCAAAAGGTGGCAACAAAAAGGGTGATTATTTTCTAGCTTGACACGTCCAACTTCCAGCTCAATCCTCTATTTTTCTTTCAACCTTATCTCAGTGAACTAAAGTTTAGTCCTTGAAGTTTGCTTAATTTCACTTGAGCACTATAAGAAGCATGCTATACATACTTGACACCTTTTCTCATCCTACCAAGAACGGGTGTTAGTAAGATCTATAGATATAAATTAAGTCCAATAAACTTCCGAACATGAGAGTTTACAAGTCATAAAGGGTTTGGTTATTGGCACATAAACACATAAAACTAGAAACACTATACAAATAGGCCCAAAGGTGTTTCGGTATAGTTATAATATTTTGCAATAAATAATATTTATATCGAATCAACCAACTTACGAAAGCAGGGGTCTAACTCATAAAACATAGAAATTGCACATTAGCCCCTATATTTTGGAATATTCCAAGATTGCCCAATCGGGTAATTTATTTTTTTAAAATAAAAATAAAAATGAAGCTAATGGATAAAATTATAGACTCATACAAAATTAATAGTAAGATAAATTGGGGTGTTACATATATTTCTGGCGTTTGCCACATTTTATGAGCTAACACATGGTAATCGATGTTAGGCTCGACCTATGAAATATCCTATGGTCAACAACCAATTGTATTACATCAATTCAACGGGGTATCAAATGCTTAGTAGTGCTTACAGCCTACTCAAATTGAACCCACCCTATTTTCTGAGCAAATGGATCCAACCCTTATGATGCATGGAATCAAAATCTAATACGAAGGTCATTATGCTCTTTTCTTAAATACTACTTCCAAGCTCCAACCAATAAAGCAAGAAGTTATACAAGATTATCACTATATCCCTATTCATTACATAGCTTAACCAAACGTTCGAACACCTGAAAAATAGCATCCAAATGTTAAGTCCTATAGCATTCGAACTTTAAGAGAGATACACATTTGAACGTTAACAACAGATTACCAAGCTATTCGCCAAATTCGTTTAATTACATCAGTTTGAACCGACTCCTTGAGATTTAACAATAAAAGTCTATTCTTCACCATCTAAACGGCACGGTTTGATACAGCTTGGGGCGTATTACTAGATCCTTCAAAAATTCTCATATTCCTTTCCTGTCAATAAGTTAAACAATACATGATATGGTTAGCCGAAAAGCAATATTCACAATTTGTCTTCCATGCCATTTCTGTGCCGTTCTATCAATTCCAATTTGCCAATCCACTCTAAGCCACTCAAATCTTAGTTGTTCACGAAGATTGGTTAGACAATCATAAGAAAACTGGCATTCAAAGAAAAGATGATTATGCGTTTCCACAAGATTCAAATTACAAAGGCAACAAAAAGGGTTGGGATGACCAATCCAAGGTTTATCCCTAGTCGGTAACATTTGTCTGATTGCAAGCCATAAAATAAAGTTTTGTCTTGGAATTTTCCAGGACCTGAGAGTATTGAGCCCAAACTTTTGGATCTTCATGATTTCTCAGTTTTCAACGCATCGAAGAAGTAGAGAATTTAACATTCACCCCCAATGTCCATTCAACTCTATCCTCCCTATGTCGTTCTATGAGTGGATTCTATTTAAGAATCATTATGCCAGTTCCACCCTTCTGAAATAATTATTATTGATAGCTTCGAGTCCATTGGTAAAACCCATAACCAATTGACCACGTGGAGAAATATCTCCCAAATTTCCATCACAATGCTAAGGGTCTTGCTATAGAAAAATATTCTTCCCACTACCAACACAATACTTGATATGTGGTTGCATATGCCTCCGCATTTTTAGGTTCCAACCACAAGATGTAGAAGCATTGGTTTTAGTTTTTCAAATGGAATCCTTTTCAAGTTTTATTTGACTTGATCCTAGCCACCAATATAGAGTTATTATCGTTATTAATTATGGACCAAAGGTGTTTCATAATTAATACTTGATTACTCAATATTAGTGGTTGGATGCCAAGCCCTCCCTCCTTTTCTGGTAAACATATAGTCCTAAGAGACTTTTTACATAGTCCTTTTAATTTAAATCATACCATAGAAAATTGCTTAGGAGGGAATTACATAATCATGCATAATAGTCTCATCAGATTAATCTTATCTTATTAAGTTATCTATCCTATGCATGCATTCTAAACACATCACATATCATAAAGGAAAGATAAATAAACAACATTGTATATAAAGCTGTAAACTTGGGATGAATCACCTTGAGCCCTAACCTACGAACCCACTGAGCCAAGGTGGGTCTGGACTTTCTAGGAATTGTTAAACAACCTAATTTATTACATTGGAATCTTCCACAGCATACAGATCTTATAATTCAGCTTCATCTTCTCGCTCCGTCTTCGATTACATACATAATTAAAAACTACTACATCACAGGAAAATAAAAGTCAATCTGACTATTTTTACAACTCTAGAAAATTACATACACGGAAAACTAGAAAACATAATCTAGGCTCATGGTGTTGGGATTCATCGCACCATGCGCTGCGGAAATAAACACAGACGAATCCCAATCCATGGACCACTCCAAGGATTTATGAGTTTAAAGCAAAAGGAAAGAAGAAAACGCACAAACTATTTACCTTTTTTTTTTGCTGGTATTACAAAAAAAAGTGCACAAGGTACTACTTTGCTGTGACCACAGCTACTAAAAAGATACTACAAATGATAGCGGATCCTTCTTACCTTATAGATATGTGGCTTAAAAGTAGAAAAGAAGAGGAAGAGAGCCATATAATCCGTGCAATATATTATACAATGAAGCGACTAAGTTACACATTATCGAATTTTGAGCCAATGGCTCCCAAACCAATCGGTTTTAGGCCATTAGGTGTTAAGACGGGTCTAAGGACCTAATCGCTCAAGTAATATAGGCCTCAGAATAATACGAAGGTCATTATGCTCCTTCCCTAATTTCTATGTCCAATCTCATATTAGTAAAGCTCGAAGTTATACACAATTATCAATGTGTCCCAATACAAAACAGAGCGTAACCAAATCTAAAAAAAAAATAGTCCTAAAATCGAACTTCAGTAAAACAACACCTCCGGACGCCTAACGTTCGAACATTACGATGATAACGTTTGAACGTTAGCAACAGGTTACCAAGCTATATGCCAAATGCGTTTAATGACGTCAGTTTGAATTGACTCCTTAAGATTCATTGATCATAGCCGATTCTTCACCAGTTGAATAGCATGGTTTGATATTTCTTGAGGTGAATGATTTGATCCTTCAAAAACTCTTGCATTCCTTTACTGCCAAATAAGATATACAATACAAGATAACGTTAGCCGAAAAGCAACATTAATAATATGTCTTCCTCACCATTTTCTTGCCATTCTATTAACTTCAGTCCACTCGAATCTTACCTATTCACGGAGATTGATTAGACAATCATAAGAAAACTGACATTCAAAGAACAGATGATTATGAATTTCTAAACAATTCTAGTTACAGAGACAACAATAAGGGTTATCATGACCTATCCACATAATAAAATCATGTCTTGGAATTTTTCCAGGACCGGATAGCAATTGAGCCCAAACTTTCGGCTCCTCATGATGTCTCAGTAGGCAATGCACCGAAGTAGAGAATCTTATTGAGGCCCTTCCTCATACTTACCCGAATTGGGATGATTGGGTCAGTTGGCGTCCTACTCAAAAGGGGATCTTCACAACATCCTCGGCTCTAACTATCTTTCAAAATGATTCACCTAAGGTTACTTGGTCCGCATTGTGCAAAGGGGTCCAGTGAAGATACCTCGTCACATATTTATCCTATGGCTGGCCATTCCTGAAAGATTACCGATGAGGGACAAACCATGGATTGGTAATGGAGACAACATATACATACTGTGTAATGATGACGTGAGCGAGGATCATAATCAAATGTTCTTTGCATGCTCATTCTCTAGGAGATGTTTAGAGATAATTCAAGAAGACATTAAGGTTAAATGGCCGAATGTTGCTTGGGAAAGGGGAGTTCTATGGGCTGCGAAAAGATGGAGAGGAAAGCACTTGGTTAATGTGTCTTATCGTATCCTTCTTTCAATGTTGATTTACATGATTAAGAAAGAATGCAATGTACAGATATTTAAGCATAAGATGAGCACTTTGAAAATAGTGACTGCGCGCATCATCAACATTGTCAAAGATAGACTTTTACGATGCATTTAGATGATTCGATTCAAAGTAGGGCTGTTAAGATATGGCACATAGCGTGGTAGATTGTTTTTTTTTTTTTTGTTTACTTGTGCTATGTTATAATTTTATTGGATGTATGGAGTAGCAAGTATGCTAGCTACTATGGTGCGGTAAGGGCCATCTCCCTTATGCGCTGCTTTTGTATCTCATTCTTTACATTATATGAAGTTGAACTTTAAACCAAAAAAAAGTAGAGAATCAACCATTAACCCCCAAATTCCATTCCACTCTATCCTCCTTATGTGGTCCAATACATGGCAAATGAGTTGTTATTTCAATTGACTCAATGGAAGAATTGTTAGGCCAGTTCCACCATTCTGAATTAACCAACATCGAGAGCTTTGAGTCCATTGAATCATAGTCTGCAGAAATAAATAAAATTTCCAACATACATAGCTTAATACTTAATTCATCCGACTACATCAAACGAAGTTCAAGGAAACGTCACCGTTTTGGCGATGATAGCGCCCCAGCCTTCATCAAACATCCGCTTCATGACAGTGTAGTTGGTTTTGGGGGACTCGACCCGATAACAAACGGGTCCACGAGGATAAACATCCCCCAATATTCCATCACCATGCCACGGATCTTGCCATAGAAAAATATTGTTCCCATTGCCCACACAATACTTGATATGAGGTTGCACATGACTCTGCATTTTTAGGATTTGTTTCCAACCCCAAGATGTATTACTTGTAGCTTTTCAAATGGATTCTTTATCTAGTTTTTATCATTATGAATTACGGACCAAAGGTGTTTCAAAATTAATGCCTGATTACTCGATATTAGTGGTTGGAGCCAAGCCCCCTCTCCCCCCCGGGGCCCGAATTTTCATTTTTTTCTTAATGGTTCGTAAGGTGCCTTTTGGAAGGATAAAGACACCTGCCCAATACTTGCAATGAAGAAAGCACTGACTTAATCAGTTGAAGCCGTCCAACATAAGACAATGACTTATTAGTCCAAGAACCCATTCTTTCCTCAATCTTCCTAAAAGCAGGCCACAATCTCCACTAGTGAGCTTTGATATTACTATCAACAGCACTCCTTTACCTAACTGGCAAACTCCCCTGCTGATATCCAAATATCTCTTGCGGATCGCTAGTAATATGACTAGCCTTGGCTGACAAAAATATTTCTCTTGTGCACATTAGCTCATAGACCTGAAAGTTTAGAAAATAAGTCTCCCTTTCAGGGTGTTAATTGAATATGTATGCGCATTGCAAAAAAGAAAAAGATCTAGCAAAGGTAAGCATAAAGGTATGAGTTTTCATGCATTTCCAATGAAATTTGAAGTTATTATCTTCCCTAATTAATCTATCTAGTATCCCATGCAAAGCTTCCATAACCAAAATAAACAAATACAGGGATATTGGATCTCCTTGTCTAATGCCTCGAACACCCTTAAAAAAACCCTCTGTGTTACCATTGATATTTATAGAAAATGCACTTTTCTTTATCCAAGATATAAAAATAGGGGAGTTAAACCCAATTTACTCCCTGTGATAGTCGTTATTCTTCAAAAGCCCCCCTGTGATAAAAAAGTTATCAATTTACCCCCTCGTATTGTTAAGAAATATACTCACTGCCTTCTCAAACATATTTTGCCTATGAATTTTCTTGTGAAGACAAAAATACCCTTGTACTATGAAAATATTTACACTATATTTAATTTATTTTATTTTATAATTATTTTTAATTTATTTTTTTATTTCTTTATTCTTTTTTCTCACCTTCTTCTTCCCCAAAACCTCCATCTCCAACCTCCTATACACCACCACCATTGTTAAGCTTATATGTATATATATAACACATCACAAAACTTATAAAACACGAATGTATAATTAATCTAACAAAAACTACCCATTTGGAAAAAAGATGAAAATTATGAATCCCACAATCAGAAAAAAAAAAAAACAAAATGTCCGAAAGTGACAAGAAAAAAATATGAAAATCCCCTTTCTTTCTCTCTCTTCCCTGCGTTCAAACTTAGAGAGAGAAAGAGATGAAAAATTCACAAAAAGACAGAAAATGTTGCCCCTTTGATCAAAGCTTCATAGCCTAATCACTGCTCATTCCAGCCATATTTCTTTTTCTTTGAAATTTGTACGATAGATAACCCGGCGGCGGCGGCTGGCAGCGGCGGCCAGCGGCGGACATTGATTGGTGATGCGATTGGTGGCAATTTGTAGGCCATAGGCAGGGGGTGTTGGGTAGAGGTTTTGGGGGCTGAAATTGAGAGATAATGGTGGTTTTGGAGGTTGAAATGGTGGAAATGGTGGTGGGTTTGGGTGGTGATTTGGGGATGTAGAGATGGCGACAACGGCGGTGAGTGGTGGTGGTGGTGATCGGAGGATTACACGGAGGGGGGGGGGTATATATATATATATAGAGATATTTCCAAAAATCTTTCATAATTTTAAAATATTAAATTGAATAAATAGATAGTTATTTAATATAAACCGTCAGATTTATCTTATGAGATCAATGGTGTTAGATTCGGGGTAATTTGGTCTTTTCGAGTCAGAAAAATTACAACCATTCGCACATAGCTCGTGTGAGGCGCGTAGGAGGGTAAATTGTACCTTTATTTTTTTTTCATATAGGGGTGTTCAATAAATTTTTTTATCACAGGGTTTTTTTTTGAAGAATAACAACTATCACAGGGGGCTACGGATGATTTTCCTCAAAAATAGGGTGAAAATTTGCATAGGATAATAGTTTCAAAAGAAAATCTCATTCAACAGTATCATAGGCTTTCATAAGATCAACTTTAAAAGCACACCTATTCGGGCCATTTTTACGTTTTATACCCATAAAGCTCTTGAGATAAAAGGGTGTTATCACTAATTTTTCTTCCTTGTATGAAAGCAGTTCTGTAAAAGGGACATCAACCAAATAATCAAGGCTTTCTGTAATCCTATTTGCAAGAATTTTAGAAATAACTTAAAGGGTGCTTTACAAAGGTCTAAAACCACTAGCTTTTTTTTTGGAAGTTCCACTTTAAAGTAACAAGTGTTGAATTTCATTTTCGAAGTAGTTTTCCAAAATAAAATGTGAAATGTGAACAGTAACTTTCTCTCTCTAGAAAAATGCTCTCACCTCTATCTAAAATATTTTGAATTTTCGAAATTGTTCATGGCTAATTCATCATCTACATGTGGATTATTCTCATCTTCTACATCAATTCATGCAAATGTTCCATCTCTACAATGTTTTTCACCAGATTTTGAAACAATCACTCATAGGATTCCAACTTTTAATCAATCTTTCATAGTTCCGGATTTTCTTGATTTGGTTAATAGAGTTGAAGGCGTCAATGGCTGAGGAGGGACGATCTACTCCATCTCCTGATGTGTATCCCGGTCAACCATAGCATTGGTGAATAGCGAATCTCCTATCTCGGAATTACCTTTCAATTCAAAATTTGCGGATGTGGTCCCCTCGTCGGAATTGATGAGGAATAAGTGGAATTTTGGAACAAAGAAAGTTCATATTGCTGATTATATTCAATCAAATGTGGAGGAAGAAGCTAGGGTTTCGAGTTCAAACCCTAGAAGGTTGGATGAGGAGCGTGCGTCTCCTAGGGTTTTCTTGGGGAAGGAGGCAAACACAATCAATCAAAGGGAAGAGATCCTGGCAGATTTGGAAAGCAAATCAAATCCTAGCCTCAATCCTGATTTGGATCACATATACTTTGGTAATATCAAAGTCAATACCCATCAAAATTCAGCCCATTTGAACTCGTGTTCTTCATCATCTCGCACCAATCTTCATTATATCAAACCTGAAGTTATCAATGGAAATACTTTTGTGCGCCCAACATGGGAAGTAGCAAAGGCAAGCATGAAAAGATGGGAATACACGGCTGTTGGTTATTTTCTTGGGAAGAAGTTGCCGTTCATGGGTGTCAAGAAATATGCATTTTCAGTTTGGAAGGGACTTAAGGAAGTAAAAGCTACATCAAATGGCTTTTATTTCTTCAAGTTTGAATCGGAAGAGTGGATGAATGTTGTGATTGAAGGTGGTCCATGGCTATTATCGGGTCAGCCATTATTCCTGGAACGTTGGAAAGAAGGAATGTCATTGGAAAAACATGTTCATAAAGAAGTCCCGATTTGGGTAAAATTTCGTAACATTCCTACGGAGTATTGGACAATAGAAGGCCTTAGTACCGTGGCGAGTGCGGCGGGGCGTCCACTTTATTCGGACGCTTTTACATCAACTATGGAGAGATTGGATTATGCTCGGGTTTGTGTACTTGTTGACATAACTTCGAAATTTTTGGATCATGTGTTCATGTTATTGCCGTCGGAAGAAGGGGACTATAATGGTTCTTGTAAGGTGAATATTGAATACGAGTGGAGACCGGCATTTTGCAAGAAGTGTAACTCTTTTGGACATGTCGATAGTGCTTGCCCCTTAGCCAAGAAAGCTGTCCAACGTCCTAAACCAGTGCATATATATGTACCCAAAAATTCAAAAGATGATGATTGGAAGGTGCATAAAAAGGCACGTACTAATAAAGGCAAAGATCCAGTGAATATATTGGAGGTGGAAACGCAAACTTCGAAGGGAGAAAGAAAATGATAACCATGCAACGTCTAGTACTAAAGAGGTGGTTAAATGATTCCAGTCGCATGTTGGAATGTTCGTGGTCTACACAAATTGGACCACCAAGAATCGGCTCGGGACATTATTTCATCTTATGGTTTAAAGGTATGTGCTTTTGTTGAAACGAGAGTGACGGAGAATAATGCTATTGGTATTTGTAGTAGATTGAGACAAACTTGGCAATGGTATATTGATTATTCTAATGGCCCTGGTAAACGTATTTGGATAGGATGGGACCCTTATTGTGTGCATGTTGATATTTTGGGTTCTATGGAGCAGATTGTTCATTGTCGTATTGTTTCTCATGAGAATAATACTTTGGGTTACAATACGGTTGTGGATAGAAGAGAACTTTGGGATGAAATTATTAGAGTCTCTGAATTATGGGTTGATGAAGCATGGACTTTAATGGGCGACTTTAATGCAATCTTAGACTCGAGTGAAGGATTGGGTGGTAATGTGGAGGATGATGTTAATGATGAATTTCAAGCATGTCTTTCGGCATCGGATCTTACCACAATTCCTATGGAGGGGCCGTGGTTGGTTCTCTTGGCATAATCAACAACGAGGGGAAGCTAGTATTTGGAGAAGGTTGGATAGGGTAGTTGCAAATCCTCAATGGATATGCAATTTCCCGGGAGTTATGTATTCTTGTCTTGCCCCAAAGACATCGGATCATTGTCCTCTAGTGCTTAAATTTGCCAATTCACGTAGAGGTAAGGGAGCATGGTTTCGATTTGATAACGTTGTTGCTGAATCTAATGAGTTTTTAAGTTCGGTAAGCCATGTATGGCGACATCATATATATGGTTTACCAATGTACTCGGTCATTTGTAAATTGAAAAGGTTGAAGCCAATTTTTAAAAGATATGAAGAGGCAAAAGGGAGATCTTGATGAGAATGTGCAAAGAGCTAAGGGGTTTCTTGAAGTCGTTCAAACACTACTAGCTGATTTTCCCAATTTTAGTCAGCTAATGGTGCTTGAAAATTATTGTCGATGGATTTACTCGCGAGCAGTTCATAATGAACAAACCTACCTCAAACAGCGGGCTAAAGTGGCATGGTTAAAAAAGAAGGGGATCAATGTACATCATTCTTTTTCAAGAAGATTGCTACACAGAGAGCAAAATCACGAATCACTCGTATCCAAGGAGAGAATGGGGAGATGGTTGATGAGCCACTACAAGTAAGGAAGGAAATTGTTGCTTTTTATGAAAACTTGTTAGGGCATTCGATTGAACCTGACGTGAATGTTAACTCTCTTAGTCCATTTATCACTAAGATGGTTCGACCAGTTTCTTATGAGGAGATTAGAGCCGTCATGTTTGGGATCAATGATACAAAAGCTCCGGGACCGGATGGATATAACTTTAGATTCTTTAAGAGAGCATGGTCTATCATCGGAGATGAAGTCACAAAAGCTATTTCCTCTTTCTTTGAAACGGGTAAGTTGGTTCAAGAGATTAATTCTACAATGATATCCCTCATACCTAAAGTAGAGAATCCTAAACATGCGAAAGACTTTAGGCCTATATCCTGTTGCAATGTGATCTATAAGGTGATCTCTAAGATTATGGCAAATCGACTTACGGATCATCTTAATAAATTGGTTGAGAAATCTCAAACGGCTTTCATACCGGGGAGAAGGATCAGTGATAATGTATTGCTAGCACAATAACTACTTTATGGTTATAATCAAAAGAATTTACCACGCAGATGTGCATTCAAAGTGGATTTGATGAAAGCTTATGATACGGTTGAATGGGATTTCGTTCTTGCTCTTCTAGAAATTTCATTCTACGTTTATTGGTTGGGTGAAGGAGTGCATGACTACACCGAGTTTCTCAATTAACATCAATGGGGCAGCTGAGGGATATTTTCGTGGTAAACGGGGTTTACGTCAAGGAGATCCTATCTCACCGTACACCTTCGTGTTGGTTATGGAAGCTTTGCATGGAATTATTGAACGGTATATTGAAGAAGATAGTGAGTTTAAATTCCATTGGAAATGTGCAAGAACCAAAACTGTGTTGTTGAGTTTTGCAGACGATCTCCTCTTGTTTTGTAATGCGGATACTCAATCCATTGCAACGATTAAACGAGGAACTGATCTTTTTGCTAGATTATGGGGGCTGCATGCTAATCCGAACAAGAGTAATATCTTTGTTTCAGCTAAGGCTTGGCCAGAGAGAGAAGCTTTAAAGGAAGTTGTGGATTACCCGATTGGAAGTCTACCGGTAAGATACTTAGGGGTACCTATGATTACATCCAAGCTCACTATATCAGATTGCAAACCCCTCCTTCAAAAAGTGGATAAGAGAATTGGATCATGGACGAACAAATCGCTGACATATGCCGGACGAGTTCAATTAATCAAGTCGATTCTTTCCTCGTTACACGTGTATTGGGCGGGAATTTTCATATTACCAAAGGGGATTTTACGTAGTATTGAAGCCAAGTTTCGAAGATTTTTGTGGTATGGAAGTTCAACTTCGGGTTATGCAACGGTTGGATGGGACACGGTTTGTCTGAAGGTGGATGAAGGGGGGCTCGGTATTACTCCTCTATTACCAAAGAATCAAGCTCTCATGGTTAAACATGTTTGGGCACTTTTGACTGATGAAGGGGCTTCCGTGTGGGCTGTATGGGTTAAGGAGAATAAGCAACGTAACAATTCTTTTTGGAGTATGAATATTCCATCATCTTGTTCATGGAGTTGGCGTCAGATTCTTAAACTTCGCCGTCACATTCAACATGTTTTTCAGTATAATATTGGTTCGGGGTTAAACACTGCTCTTTGGAGAGATCCCTGGCATCCTGAAGGAGTGCTTACTGTGAAATATGGTAATGGTCCTCTCCTTACAGGGCTGCCTATTGACTCAATGGTGAGTTCGGTTATTAGAGGATTAGATTGGGTGTGGCCATCAAACACAAGGTTTGAAATTCAACAAATCACAATGAATTTACCTAGTATACATGTGAATAGATCAGATTGGGTGTCTTGAAGGTTAACAAAGTCGGGTAAGTTCACATCTGCATCTGCCTTTATGATATTCAAACCTCAGGTTCCAAAGGTTACTTGGGTGAGTTTATTGCATGGGCCAGGGAAGATTCCACGCCATAATTTTATACTTTGGTTATCCATAAAGCAACGGCTTCCTACGAGGGATAAGCCTTGGATTGGTAATGGGAACTATTATTGCGTGCCTTGTCACCAAAACGTGATCGAGACACACAATCATCTTTTCTTTGAGTGTGTCTTTTCTAGCCGATGTGTTTCGATTGTGAAGAAGGAGGTCAAGTTCAATTGGCCGATGCATAATTGGGAACGAGGTATAGAATGGGCTGCCCGGAGATGGAGAGGAAAGCATATCATTAACTGCTCATACTGTATACTTCTTGCTACTCTTGTCTACATGATATGGAAGGAGAGAAATTCTCGTATCTTTGAAGGAAAGAGTCATCAACCGGAACTTGTGAGTGCTCAAGCACTAAACATTGTGAAGGCTAGACTTATCTCTATGCAACTAGAGGATTCGATTCATAGTCAAGCATTGAGAAGGCTTTGGCGTATAGCTTGGTAGTGAATTTTCTTGTAATATATAATATTTAATTTTAAGTAGATGTGGGTGTTGGGGAGAGTTAGGTCGTTGTTAACTATCTTGGTACGGCAAGGACCAAATCCTTGTCCGTTTTCTTGTACCTTTATTTTGTTTATTAATGAAATTGACCTTTTACCAAAAAAAAAGTAGTTTTCCAAAATGAAAAAAATTTGATATACCTGCTATCATCTGGAAAAAAGCAGCCGAATATCCATCAGGTCCCGAAGCCTTATCATCTGGAAAGCTGAATAAGACTTCCTTAATTTCCTTTGCTTGAATTGGTCGCATCATATATGCAGCTTGTTCCTCCGAGAGTTTCTTTGAAATAAATTTTCCAAAATCTGGGACAAAGTTGCTATCAATCCGAGTGGATCTTCCAAGGAGATTTTTGTAGTAGAACCCTACTACGATTTCATTCTTGACTTGGATTGGATCCTCTAATTCCTCTCCCATATCATTTTCAATGCGGAATATTTTGGAACGAGCTTTTCTTACCGCCATCTTTCTAAAAAAGAAAAGATGTGCATTGATCCCCATCCTTCAACCAGTCAATATTAACTCTTTGGTTAAGGTACGATCTTTCAATTTGAACAGCTCTAGAATAAATATAACAATAGTATTTCTCCAGATTTTGGATATCTTCTATAATTGGATTCTTCATTAACCATGTCTGAGCTATATCCAAGAATTTCCTTGCTTTATCCACATTAAATATGTTTTTTTCTTTGGAAAATCAATTGCATAGAAAATAAAAAGGGGGGTAGTACAAAAAAGTGCACAAGGGGATTCCTTGCCACAACAAAGCCCTACAATAGAATAAAAATAAGAATAACTAGTGTCTAACCAACTTGTCTATACACCAACATCTACCAGAAACAAGTTGACCACGTTCAAACGACTATAATGCACGTTCAAACGATTACAAAGAATAACCTACTACACTATCATCCAAATTCTCCTAATGCCAATATAATAGCAGTATTACTCCTAAAAGCATAATTCATCAATTAGCACCCTTCGCAAGGGCATCCTTGCATACAGGACCGCTCAATGTCTTCGTTCACTTCAGTTCAGATTGAACTCGGAAGCTTTGTGAATTACCCGAATCATAATCTAGTATATCTTCAACTAAACTTGCAAATTTATTCTTGACCAGTAATCATCTTCATCACCCACATTCCTCGTCGACGGCTATTTACTTACACTGATCCACTCGTCCCTGCTTAGGAATATATATATACTCACTGGTGGTTTATCTTCCTTTCTAACTTTAGGACTTTGTTGACAACTATGTCCAAAAGACTTACTGTGGCACCCACCCACCACTTGTGGCTTGGCACACTGCGACCCCAGCTTGATCCGAGAGACCGTCCCTTCACGACCCAGCGCCAAGCGTCAAAACTTTAAATAAATCTTCATCTGCTAAAATTAAACCTTTACATTCCAAATAAATCAACAATAAATTCCTCATCAACTCTTACATACCCAATTATACATCCCAACTCTTCTGACAACAACGAACCAATGCTTCCTTTACTCCTCATTTTTCCCTTCGTATCTGGCATACTAAGCTTATCTGAAAAGAAAGAAATAAGGAGGGGTGAGTCCGAATGACCCATTGAGTTATAAACGGTTTGCTTTACCTTTGATCTTTGAAATAGAATCCGCGACTGAAGATATAAAGAGAGAAGCATATATTGCGGCGAGTATATGAGTCAATCAAGATATCAGAAGGTAACGAAACAAAGTAAGAACGAAGAAAAAAACTCGTGTACTTTTTTAGAACTCATGTCAAATTGTGTTTCGTCTTCCCGCTGTCCCATACCAGTCGGAGACTTCACACCTTTCTATACATACCAAATGGTTTCCAAGTGTCGGGATTTTAGAGGTGGCTCCCACGGGCTCAAGAGGTGGCTCCCGCCGTCGCATAGCACTTTGTCCCATATAGCACTTAGCTCCCTTCACTAATCTATAGGTGTTGGGACTTTGGAAGCGGCCCTCGCCGTGTAGCACTTTGTGGCGAAGCCTCAAGAGGTGGCTTCCACTGCATAGCACTTAGCTCCCATCACTCTGTCTTTAAGAGTTAAAGCTTGAAATCATTAAAAGGGACATATAGTTCCTATAGCCGACGAAGTAGAGCCGAGAAATAGAATGGTTCTCAACGGGAAAATGAAAGATACTAACTAGGCAATTAGTACAACAAGACATAAGGTAGTTGACCATTTTGAGGTAAGACGTGTACTATAGATGCAAAAGGAATCATCATCGAGGATAACGAGGTATTGAACTAAACGAAATATTTAGGAATCAACAATCATCACAAACCAATAAACAAGATGCTAATAAGACAGTTGTATAAGGGAATCACAATAAGGTAAATCGATTATCAAGGAAAAGAGAAACCCTCACAGTTACAACTATACGTTGTAGTCATGTGTCTCATCTGAACCCCAGATATATCCTTCAATACAACACATCATCATATTCTTGAGCTATGATACTTTATAACCTAACCAAATCTTGTAAGTCATACGATATATATACACTAGACATATTGGTACTTTAGTTCAAACATGCATCAAGCTACTTATTAACGCAGTTTCACTACGAAAATCCTTCTAAATTTTCAAAGTATAATTTTGCTCTTAAATTTCACAAAAACAGGGGAATCTGGTTGAATAACATGCCATAATATTTTTAGAATTAACTGACATATTTAGGTTGGTGATTTGGTCATCAAAACATAGTTGCACGAAAATATTTTTCCAGAACAGCCACTCTGGTTTCAAATATTTTTATAAAATCCCCTGTTCTTTGAAAAATTGCCAACTTTTCAGACAATACTCTAAACACATACATAAGTGTACAGTAAAATATTCGAAATGAATTCAAATATCTAAATATAACAATTAAGCTTGAAACTGAAACTTTCTTAAACTTGTTTGACAACACCTGGCAGTTTCATTCAAATAATTTAGAAAAATCCACAGACCTCCAATCTTTACCAAATTTTGCAGAGACGTTCACAACACAAACAATTTTATCTAAAAAATTTCACATAATCAAATTCCCACGTTTAGGCACCTAATTATATATAGCTTCAAAGTCCAACTGCAGAAACTGAAACTTCTGAAAACTGGATGTCATGCAATTTAAGTTAACGAAAATACATGTATATGATATATGACTTTCAATTTCAGAACTTTAATATGGTCTACACTACAATAATTCAATTAAATTCAAGAATATAATCAAAACCTATAAGTTAGCTACTATATATACCTTAATAGAGAATCAAGAAAAGATGATGCACCTAATCTTTGTGTCTTCTTTTCCAATTAAATTTTTTTTCTTCAAATTCTGGCATATGAGATAAGCTAGGGGGCTGATTTGAGACCAAAAAAACCAGGCGGTGTGTGAAGATAAAGGTGAATGATGTTGGCAAAAGTGACCAAGAAAGAATGAATGATGAAATTGGCTCCTACCTCGCCACGTTGAAATGGAAGTAGGAGGGGTTACACCCTTAATTTGCCACCAACCTTTGTTGGTAATTTCCTTTCTTCTCCTTGTGTGTGTGTATTTATAGATACATATCTATAAAAGCATAACAAATCTAAACATAACTATATTTATACCTTAAGATGTACAATTCACAAACTAGTTCACAATTATATGTATAGACTACTAGCTCATTTCACACTTAGTTAGAGCATAATATTAATTATACAAGCGCGGTAAAACATTTAGAGGATTGAGCACAAATTTCTAGAATTGAATAAATTATGAAATCTTATTAACGAAAAATATAACTCTGACTTTAAATTAGGAGCCGGAAATATAGGATGTGACTCTTACATATCTTGCCAGTTGTAGGTTTCTATTCATATTCAACTGCTATCCTACACAAACCATTGTATTCTTCTGATTCCAAAGGTAGCAACATATAAACTTCCTCTTGAAATTCAACCCCTATTGTCATAATTATACACACCCTAGCATAGTCAATATGCTCCATAGATAAAGTAAATGCATCAGGATATAATGGGCATCATAGTGCACTTGCAACAACACTTAACCCATCTATTGTCCAAAATTCTGCAGGTAAATTATGAAATTTGACCCATACCGAAACTTTCTTATGCTCCTAGTCAAGTGTCATTCTCATCCGCCCATTTCTCAAGGAACAATGCTTGCCCTTGATCTTGAATTCAAGAATTGTTCCAAAATACTTAGAGAAGTAATTTTTTATTTCACCTTAATCCCATGCACTATTCCTTGGAGTTAGAATAAACGTTTATAGATCAACCTAGATAAAGATTATAAACGAGTGGATATCCGGGGTGTCGAGCAACTTTAGAGGAGAAACACTTGAATCTCTGAAGTGAATCAAGAATCCAGGCAAGGTTGAATTTGGGTGGAGGAATTCGAAATCTTCATCAAAGGGAAAAATGAAGGAGTTGATTCAAAGAACGAGGAGCAAGCTAGGGAACTTATGTTAAGGAAGAAGAAACTCTTCGATTTTTCCAAAAAATAGAATAAGGTAAGATCTTCTTTATTTAAGATTCAAATAACTAGTGTAGAGATACGCAAGCCTATGATACGTTATAAGCCCGTAGGACTAATAAACTCGCATGTTTAAATCCTAAAAACTAAAATTTTAATTTTTCGCTGTGCTCAGTCAGGCTACAGGTATATTTCCCAACAAAAAATACAATGGGAGCCAAGATAAATTTTAAGTCCTTAACTTTTCTTGGTTATGTCAAATACAAGTAACCTAATTAATATGGTTTGTTTCTGCAGTTATCTCCCTATTTATCTCTCTCAAATATGACAAACCTATTTTCAATTCTACTCGAAAAGAATTTCCTTACTGGACACAATTATGTGGACTGGTTTAGAAACTTGAGGATTGTCCTCAATATGGAAAATCTGGGATACGTCTTGGAGGTTGATATCATGACGGCTCTAGCTAGAACACGTGCTAGTGAGGAAGAAGTCCAAGCCCATGAAAAATGGGTCAAGGACGACATCCGGGTGACAGAATACATGCTGGGATCTATAACCAATGAACTTCAAAGGTCACATGATAAGATGACCACTACAAGAGCTATCCTAGCTCTATGGTGAGCACAGTCAAACTGCACGATATCAAAAGAGCTCTTCGAAGCCAAGATGAAAGAAAGTGAGAAGGTTGGTGATCATGTACTCAAAATGATATCGAGGATTGAGAAATTAGAAGCTCTCGACTTCACCATGAACGCCACTCTTCAAATTGACTTAATCATGCACTCTCTTCCGGATTCCTTCTCCCAATTTATGGTTGACCTTAACAGCAATAAGATAGAGTGCAATTTAGCTGGGCTAATGAACAAGTTGGTTACTGCACAATCTCAAATAAAATCAAGGGGAAAGGAAACTGGCTTGGTCATCTCTTCTGGACCTAAAAAGTCTATGTCTAAGAAAAAGAAGAACAAGAAGCAAGCTGGCAAGCTAGGAGCAACAGGGAGTGTTCAAAAGGGTAAGGAAAATGCTCAAGGATTTTATAAGAGCAAAGCGCCTAAGAAGACGGACAGATATCTCGAGTGCGGTGAGTTTGGCCACTGGAAGAGGAACTATCCTAAATTAGGTGAAGGCGCAAAAGGCATGTAACTTTTCATTTTTGAAACTAATTGTTCTATGACCATTTTTTCTACTTCATGGATTCTCGACTTAGGGGGCAAGTGCCCATGTGTGTTGTTTGGAACAGGATCTGCAGAGAAGTAGAAAGCTGGGCCGAGAAGAAGTGATGATCAAAGTAGGTAGCGGGGAAAGCGTCGCAGCTACTAGGATTGGATTTATTTCTTTGTTTTTGAATTCTGTACATTTATTGTTTTTAAATTATGTTTTAGTTTTGCCCAAAGGGCTTAAGAACATTGTTTCCATTCCTATATTAGTTAAGATTGATTATACATTCAGATTTTCTAAATTGAATTGCGACATTTACGATGGAAATAAATTAGTTAGCAATGCATCTTTAATTAATGATTTTGTATTATTTAAATGTCCGTAATTCATTTTATGTGAATGTTGTAACTCAATAACGTGGTAGGCAAGAAGCTAACTTAAGACTCAAGTGGCATCTTAGACTAGGTCATGCTAGAGAGCACAAGATCTATAAAATGGAAAAAGATGCGCTTTTAAGCTCACTAGGGTCGGATCCCTATCTCAGGCAAGATGGCTAGAAGCTTCATCGGGACTTTTGAAAGAGCTACTCAAGTCTTAGGATTAGTGCATACCGATGTTAGCGGACCATTTGGAGAAATGGCTGGTGGAGGTTTCTACTACTTCATCATTTCCACAGACGATCATTCAACATATGGTCTAGTGTATCTGATGAAGCAAAAATTTAAATCCTTTGAAAAGTTTAAAGAATTCAAAGCTTTAGTAGAGAATCAAATTGGGCAAAATATAAAAACTCTACGATTGGATCGTGGAGGAGAATATATGAGCGCCGAGTTTGATGAATTTCTTAGAGAACAAGGAATAATGTTACAACTAACACCACCAGCAACTCCTCAACTAAATGGCGTAGCCGAGTGTAGGAACCGACACTGTTGGACATGGTTCGTTCCATACTTAGTTACATTGATTTACCTATTCCGTTGTGAGGACATGCGCTCCTTACTGCTGCCTATATTTTGAACAGATGTCTCTCCAAATCCGTTCCTAAAACTCCGCATGAGATGTGGAATAACAGGAACCCAACTCTTAACCACATTAAGATTTGGGATGTCCCGCTTATGTCAAGAAAACTAAAGTGGAAAAATTGGAGACAAGATCCCTCATGGGACGTTCATTGGTTATCCTGAAGATTCCATGGGATTCTTCTTTTACCTACATGATGATCAGAGAATCATTGTGGCCCTACAAGCCCACTTTCTTGAGGATGAATTCATCTTGGAGGGGGCAAAGGTAGAAAGATTGTTTTAGAAGAACAAATGAAACTCCCTCTGAGACATCTGTCCAAGAACCAAGGCCTGACTCAATAGTAGCACAATCACCATGTAGATCTGGTAGAATACCACATGAACCTGAGAGGTATGTGTATCTACTGCAGGGGAAGCTAGAGCTTCACAATGTAGTATAAGAAAGTCATGAAGATGATCCGTGTACTTATGATTAAGCGATGGTGGATGTCGACGCTTCAAGATGGCGAGAAGCAATGGAAACAAAGATGGACTCTATGCAATCGAACCAAGTCTGGACTTTGGTAGATTGTCCTGAGGTAGCAAACCTATAGGATGTAAGTGGATCTACAAAACAAATATGGGTTAGTTATGGCAAGGTAGACACCTTTAAAGTCAGGCTCGTAGTAAAAGGCTATAGTCGAAGAGAAGGAATTGACTATCAAGAAACCTTTTTGCCCTTGGTCATGATAAAGTCCATCCGGATACTGTTATTCATATCTACATACTTAGATGATGAGATATGGCAGATGGATGTCAAAATGACTTTTCTAAATGGATTTCTAGAAGAGGACATCTATATGGAACAACCAAAAGTTTTTGTATCCGAGACTGATATCGATAAAGTATGTTAACTAGAGAAGTCCATATACGGTGTCAAGCAGGAATCTAAAAGCTAGAATCTTCATTTTGATGAAGTAGTAAAGGGATATATGGCTTCATCAAGAACGAAGATGAACCATGTGTCTACAAGAAGACTAGTGGGAGTAAGATCTCATTATCAGTACTATATGTGGATAACATTCTACTTATAGGAAATGACGTGGGAATGCTCACCACTGTCAAGAAATGGCTTTCAAGTACGTTTTTCATGAAAGACTTGGGAGAAGCGACATACATTCTAGGAATTCGTATCTATAGAGATAGAACGAATAGAATGATAGGTCTCTCCTAAGCCCTTTACTTAGAAAAAGTCCTAAAGAGATTTAGGATGGACAATTCTAAGAAAGGGTTTCTTCCCATGAGGCATGGAGTACACTTATCTAAATCTGTGTCCTCAAAGCGAGGAAGATAGAAAGGAGATGAGCAATGTACTCTACGCTTCTGCAGTTAGTAGCCTGATCTATGCAATGTTGTGTACGTGAGTCGATTTCAGGCAAACCCGGGAAAAGAACATTGGATAACTGTGAAAAATAACCTAAAGTATCTCAAAAGAACTAAGGATATGATTCTCATCTATGGAGGTGGAAATCTAAAGATGGAAGGTTAAACAGATTCAGATTTCCAGTCTGATGTTGATGACCGAAAATCCACTTCAGGGTTTGTTTTCAAGCTTTATGGTGGGGCGGTTCTTGGGAAAGTTCCAAACAAAACACAACCGCTGATTCCACCACTGAAGCAAAATATGTGGCAGTCTCAGAGGCAACCAAAGAAGCTTTTTGGATGAGAAAGTTTCTTGGAGAACTTGAAGTGGTTCCCAGTGCATAGCTCTCGTTGCCACTTTATTGTGATAACAATACAATAATCGTGCAAGCCAAGGAACCAAGGTCTCATAACAAGTCTAAACACATTGAGAGAAGATTTCACATCATCAGAGAGATCTTTGGCAGAGGAGAGATAGAAGTGCGAAAAATAGCCTCAGCTAACAATGTAGCTGAGCTGTTCACCAAACCACTACCTCAGGTTGTTCTGGACCGACACTATTTATAATAAAAGACATTATTTGTGTTTTGAACTTATTTGTTATTTATAATAAAAGACATTATTTATGTTGTGAACTTATTTGTTATTTATAATAAAAGACATTATTTAGTTTTCACTTAAATTTTATCTGCATCTATAAGCAGTGTAAAACATTTTGTCCATATTTTCAGTGCAATCCCTCTACTTCTTATGGGATAAGAAGATTGGCACTAGAGAGATTGATCTTGATTACTTAAACTCGTTCGCAAGTAATATGAAGTTTTTGATGGACAAATAAAGACTTAGAACACTTGTACAATCTTGGCTCTGACATGGGAGCGCCAGTCGAACACCATGTGATGGTGGGAGCTTAAGACTGTAGGCACATCAGTGGAACTGACACTCGAACATGACTCACATTGATTCTGTTACATGGGTTTTCACTTTGTGACTGTCACACCTTTGACCTAAAGCATTAGGCTGAAGATACACTTGTGACGTCAAGTATTTCACTAGAGTAGTTAGATCCAATTCACCCATTAGTGGGGTCGACCTCGAAATGCGGCTTGACGGGTAAGTAGTAGTCTTAGCTGATATCTAATATGTAATTTGTTCTCTCATAAGTGAATGAGAAAGTACCGTATGTGATTATAGATAAATAGAGATCAAAGTTTTTTGCTAAAGCAAAAGAGACGATTGTGCGAGGCACAAAATCGATCTCAATGATCTCGTATTATTATAATTAATACATATGGTCAAGTCCAGTGAGTTTGACATAACCATGATTCTCTTGACTGAGACACGTGAACAAAGGGTTTATACTTATACAGTATTTACGATTGGAAGGTTGTGGAACGATCCAATCATTCGATTTCGTTTGGGCTACGAAGTGGGCCACGTGACTGGCTAGGTGTTACCTACTTTATTTGGTTTTCTCTCATTGCCAAACAAAACAAAGCTAAAGAGTCGCGCTAAAGGATTGATAAAGAAAAATAAAAGAGGACTTTCTATTTTTGTTCTAGGAGATTTAATTTATTGGATAAATTAGATAGTTAATTAATTACTCATCAGATGAAATAATTAATTATAAAGATAAGATTAATTATTAATTAATTTCCTATGGAAATAAAGTAATGAATTAATTAATCTAATTAATTAATTAATTTATTGCATATAATAAATTATTAATTAAATAGATAATTAATTAAAACAAAAGGCAGCACTGGGCCTAGAATGAGCATCCATGAGGACGCCTATTAGGGCTAAGTTAGGCGTCCATAAGGATGCCCAACAAGGTCTCTTTTGTTTGTCTTGGTCATTAAGTCAAGAGGTTATAAAAGGACTTCTTGTCCTAAAACAAGACATATGAAATCATAACTCTCCTAGAAAAGAAAAGAAGTAAAAACTCCTCCCTCTCTCTATACACTAGCCGTCGGTCATCATAAGGTAAAAGAGGAAATTTTTCGACAATCAATCCGCTTGTTATAATTTAGAGATCGTTGTTCGGATCTAACTTCAACAAAAAGTTAAGAAATTCAAGAAGAGCAGATCACACGAGGATTGAAGAATTCAAAGCTTCATCAACTCAAAATTTAAGGGAGGAATCTGATTCTCCTACCGCTTCGCTTCAACAGGTAAGTCATTATTCGTTATGCGATTTAATTAGTTCATATATGCAAATCGAGTAATTGCTTTGTGTTATAATTTTATAACTTCCGCTGCGTTTATTTGATTTTTCGCGAAACCCAACATCGATTTCGTTTGGGCTACGAAGTGAGCCACGTGACTGGCTGGGTGTTACCCACTTCCTTTGGATTCGTCTCATTGCCAAACGAATCTAAAGAATCGCGCTAAAGGATTGATAAAGAAAAATGAATGGATTTTCTATTTTATTCTGAGAGATTTAGTTTATTGGATAAATTAAATAGTCAATTAATTACTCATTGGATGAGATGATTAATTATAAAGATTAGATTAATTATTAATTTATTTCTTGAGGAAATAAATTAATTCAAGAAATAAATTAATGAATCAATCTATCTAGTTAATTTGGTTAATTAATTAATTAATTAATTGGATATAATGAATTATCAATTAAATAGATAATTAATTAAAATAAAAGAAGGCCGGGCTTAGGTGGGGGCGTCTTTTTGGACGCCTCATCGGGTTAAGTTTGTCGTCCACTTGGATGTCCAACGAGAAATCTTTTGTTTGTCTTGGTCAATAAGTCAAGTGATAATAAAAGGACTCTATGACCTAAAACAAGGCATAAGTAATCTCATAACTCTCCTAAGAAAGAAAAGAAAAACTCCTCCATCTCTCTAAAATACACTAGCCGTCAATCATCTAGAGAAAAAGAGGGATTTTTTCTCAAATCAATCCGGGTGATTATTTAGAGGTAACGTACGTTTGTTGTTCGAATCAAGAATTCAAGAAAGGTTTCGAGGATTCGTGAAGATTGGATTGCTTGTGTTTTTGAAGAATTCAAGGCTACAAGTCTTGAATTTTTGAATGTGGATTAAGTCTCCTACCACTTCGCTTCAACGGGTAAGTAATTATTCATTTTAGCGATTAATCGATTCAATTATGCAAATCGAGAATTCACTTTAGGATTTAAATTTAAAAACTTCCGCTGCGCAATTTATTTTTATCTCATATGTGATTCAGACTTGGCTTCCTATTTCTCCATATCTCATATGGGGTCTTAGGAACGGACTTGGACGGACATCTATTTAAGACATGTATAGTTGTAAGGAGCACGTGACCCCACAGCGAAATGGGAAAGTCATTGTAGTTTGAGCATGGAGCGAACCATGTTCAACAAAGTTCGATTCCTTTGCTCAGTTACTCCATTTAACTGTGGTGTCGCTGGAGATGTGAGTTGTAATACTATACCATTCTCTCTTAGGTATACATCAAACTCCGCACTCATATATTCTCCTCCTCGATCAGACCGAAGAGATTTTATATGTTCCCCAGTTTGATTTTCCACTAAAGCATTGAATTCTTTGAATCTTTCAACGGAGTTCGACTTATGCTTCATCAAGTATACTACACCATATCTTGAATGGTCATCTGTGAATGTGATGAAGTAAAGAAAACCTCCACGAGCCATTTCTCCAAATTGTCCACAAATATCGGTATACACTAAAACCTAAGACTGGTGTAGCTCTTTCAAAAATCCCGGTGAAGGGGGATCTAGCCATTTTGCCCTTGAGACAAGATTCACAACTATCCATCAATTCCGTACGAGTATAAACCCTTTATTCTCATATCACAGTCAAGTGAGAGTCATGGTTCAGTCAAACTCACAGGACTTGACCATATGCTTAGCTCATAACGAATCGAGGTCACTGGGTATACTCTTATGTCCAACATAAGCATCTCCATTGCTTTGGCCAAAGACTTTTGACCTCACTCATTCATGAAGGCATAGGATATTTTGCTCATTCACACTCATTCATGACGGCATAGGATATTTTGCTCATTCACTTCTGAGAAATAAATTCCATTTTGCTAATCAGTTACGACTGCTACTTGCCCATCAAGCTGTACTTCGAGGTCGACCCCACCAACAGATGAATTTGATCTAATTACTCTAATGACAGACTTGATGTTACAAGTACATTTTCAACGTGATTACTCGGGTCTAAGGTTCATGCGTACCTATCACCACTTATCAGTTCCGTCATTGACTGTCATAGAGTGAAAACCCATTTGACAGAACTGATGCGGGCCGTGTTCAAACTCATCAGTCCCACTGATGCATCTATGACACAAGTTCCTACTAACATACTCATAGTGTTCGACTGGCACTTCCCTGTCAAAACTTACATCAAAGTCTCTATGCAGTAATGATGTCCAATCAATACTCCCTTCGATTTGCGAATCAATTTAGATATTAAGGAGCAGACTCTTCTAGTGCCATTCTCCCTAACCAATAGGGAGTAGAAGATTCTCCTTATTATCAAGGACTAAACATTGTTTATAAAACCTTACAAATGCCTATAAGAAACAACATGACGTGCCTTTTAATGATATAAGATTGTTTAATTACAAATTAATGCCCAATATTCTATCCTCTATAGTATTTGAGAGCATAACACTAACATATATCAATTCTGTTGATATATCTATGGCACAGGCTCCCACTATTCCTTAGTGACCGACTAACACTCCTTGCCAGAGCCTGTGTCATGCAAGTCTGGTCATAATGCCCAATTAAGACTTTTCGACTTTCGAACCCAATTTAAATGATCAAGGAATTGATGTTTCTAGTGTCTGTCTTCTTAATCCTTAAGGCGTAGAAGTACGGATGGCAATGGGGTCGGGTCTAACACGTACCCGACCCGGACCCGCCCCTGTTGGAGCTGGTATGAGTCCAAAAAAATAGGGTCGGGTCCGAGTATTGAAATTCAAGACCCAATCGGGTCCGGGGCGGGTAATGAGTCCAATCGATACCCGCCCCGGTGTATTAAAATAATATTATTTTTTAATTTTATATATCTAATTATTATTAATATTTATTAGTATTTATAAATTATATCAAAAAAATGCTCTCAATCATTCTACCCTTCAACAGCAAACCCTCATTCAGTATATCTAATTTTTTTGAACTTTGTACTTGATGGTCACTAAGTGTAGTTTGGAAATTTCACATTGTTATGATTTCTGAGTATAACACCAAGTTATATGACTTTGACGTACCATGGCTCTTACTTGATCGGGTCACGTCGGTGAAGAGTTTATACACATATGATAGTCGTAATCAAGGTCCGTGATGACATGTTCATCTAGTATTCAATTGGGTTACGATTTGGTTCCACGGTGTTGGCTAGGCAACAACCTTATCCTTTGGAATCCTCCCTGGAGTCGCGCTATGTGAAAAAAAGGAATATTTCCATGCTAAGGGTATTTTGGTAAAATCACATTAGATGTGAATTGACTAACAAAATGGATGACATGATTTAATTTGAATTGACTAACAAAATCACTTTTGAATAAACTCCGTTGAACATGATACGCTCCATGCTTAGCTACATTGATTTACCCATTTCCTTGTGGAGACATGCTTTGCTTACAGCTGTGCATATTCTGAACAAATGGGCCTCGAAATCTGTTTCCACAACACCATATGAAATATGTAGTAGAAAGCCTAGTCTCAAGTACATAAAGATATGGGGTTGCCTAGCATATGTAAAGAAGACCAAGGTAGAGAAACTGGAGGATAGATCCTTGAAAGGACGTTTTATCGATTTTCCCATAGATTCGATGAGATACCTCTTTTACCTGCAAAATGATCATAGGATCATCGTGGCCTTGAAAGCCCACTTTCTTGAAGAATAATTCATTAGAGAAGATGGTGCAGGTAGAAAGATTGTTCTTTCTGGAAGAACAAGATAACATCTCTTCGGAGACATTAGTTAAAGAATCAGAACCCAATTTGACACAATCGTCGCAGCGATGATCTAGTAGAGTATCTCAGCCACCTAAGAGATATGGCTATCTGCACGATACACAACATTATTCATTATCTGTATGTTGTTGCAGAAGGGAGCCATGGAGATGATCCCTCTGGCTATGACGAAGCGGCGAGGAATATAGATTCCTCAAAGTGGGTTGAGGCTATGAAAGCAGAGATTGGTTCTATGTATTCGAACTAAGTCTTGACTTTTACTGATCTACCAAATGAAGTAAGACCAATTGGATGCAAATGGATCTATATGAGAAGGATTGGTCCGGATGGTAAGGTGGACATTGACTATGTGAAAACCTTTCACCGTAGCCATGATCAAATCTATTAGAATTTTGCTAGCCATAGCTCCAAACTTGGATTATGAAATCTGGCAAATGGATGTGAAGGCCCTATTTCTAAATGGATACCTCATGGAGGACATTTATATGCAACAGCTCAGGGGCTTCATATCCGAAGCAGATTCCCATAAAGTTTGCAAAATTAATAGGTCCATTTATGGTCTGAAACAAGCCTCTCGGAGCAGGAATCTAAGGTTCGATGAAGAAGCAAAGAAATATGGCTTCATCAAGAATGAAGACGAACCATGTGTGTACAAAATGGTCAGTGGGAGCAAGTTGACATTCCTGGTTCTATACGTAGATGACATACTACTTATAGGGAATGACATAGGCTTCAGTCAAGACATGGCTCTCAAGCACGATCTCCATGAAAGACTTGGAAGAAGTGACCTACATTCTGGGAATTCGCCTATATCTATAGAGCGAATAAAATGATAGATCTCTCCCAAGTGCTCTACCTAGAGAAAGTCCTTGAGAGATATGAAATACATAACTCTAAGGGAGGACTTTTGCCCATGAGACATCCGTGGTTTCGTTTTGATAATTTTATAGCAGAATTCATGGATTTCGTGCCAATGGTTGAAGGTGTTTGGAAGCATAATCTCTATGGAGTGACGATGTATTCTATTATTTGCAAACTCAAGCTGTTGAAACCTAGCTTTAAGAAGATTAAAAGGCGTACAGGTGATCTTGGAGCCAATGTTAAAGAGATGAGTTGGTTTCTTGAGATTGTGCAAAGAAACCCACTTTTGAGCCTCTCTTGGAGCTTAAAAAATTGTGTCGGATTTTATATACTACGGCGGTATCATATGAGCAATCCTTTCTCAAGCAAAGGGCAAAAATTGCTTGGTTGAAAGATGGTGACCAATGCACATCATTCTTCTTTAGACGGATGGCTGTCCGGAGAGCTAGATCACGCATTAATCGTATTGAAGGGATTGGAGGTGTGGATATTGATGATCCGTTGCTTGTTCGCAATGAAATTGTCTCATTTTATGAGAAATTTGCTTGGTATCTATTGATCCGGAATTATCTGATGGAATCTTTGAACTGTTCATCCATAAAAAATTACGGCCGAAAGAAGCATTACATATGATCAGGCCTGTTACAGCACAAGAGATCAAAGATGTTATTTTCGGGTTTAATGACAATAAGGCACCGGGGCCAGATGGATACAATTCACTATTCTTTAAAAGGGCGTGGAATGTTATTGGAGAAGAGGTGACGGAAGCAATATCACAATTCTTCCAAACACGTCAGATGGTTAAAGAGCTCAACTCCACTATTATTTCGTGTTGATGTTCTTTATATGGTTATTTCGAAAATTATGGCTAATCGGCTTTTGTGAGTCCCTTGGGAAGTTGGTTGATAAAACGCAGAGGGCATTTATTCCGAGGAGAAGAAACAATGATAATGTTCTATTGGCACGAGAATTATTGCATGGTTATAATCAAAAGAATCTTCCGACTGAGTGCTCATTCAAGGTAGATTTCATGAAAGCTTATGACACGGTCCAGTGGGGCTTTGTAATTGAGGTTTTGAAGCTTATGAATTTCCATCCGACATTTATTGTATGGGTGAAGGAATGCATGACTACTCCATCTTTCTCTATTAATATCAATGGGGCTGCCGAAGGTTACTTTAGAGGGAAACGAGATCTTCGTCAATGGGATCCCATTTCCCTATACATTTTCGTCCTCGTCATGGAGGTGCTACATGGGATTATTATAAAATTTGTTGAAGAAGATTCGGGATTCAAATACCATTGGAAATGTGAACGTACTAAAACGATCATGCTTAGTTTTTTGGATGATCTCCTCTTGTTTTGCAATGCAGATACTCATTCTATCGAAACTCTTAAAAGGTACGGAACGCTATTGGGGCTGAAAGCTAATACAAAAAAGAGTAACATATTCTCTTGTCCAAGAAGGCGAGACCGAATACTAAACAATTGCAATAGGTTGTGGGCTTCTCGATGGGAAATCTTCCGGTTAGATATCTTGGTGTTCCACTTATCACTTCTAAACTTACACTTGCTGATTGTAAGCTACTACTTGATAATGTGGATAAAAGGATCGGATCTTGGACAAATAAGTCGTTGTCTTATGCGGGACGTGTTCAATTGATAAAATCAGTCTTATCATCCTTGAATGTTTATTGGGCTAGAGCGTTTATTTTACCGAAGAATATACTCCGTAATATTGAAGCAAGAATGCGCAAATTCCTTTGGTATGGCAACTCGAATGCAGGATACTCAAAGGTGGGATGGGAAACGGTATGTTAGAAGACTTCTGAGGGAGGCCTCAGTATTACCCCACTCCTTCCACAAAATCAGGCGCATATGGTGAAACATATATGGGCTCTCCTTGTTGATAATGGTTCTTCAGTTTGGGTTGCATGGGTTAGAGAGAACAGATTGAAGAATGAGTCCTTTTGGAGCATATCTATTCCATCCTCATGTTCCTGGGGTTGGCGACAATTACTAAAACTGAGCCCTTATATACAACATGCATTCCAATACGTCGGGAACGGGTCTACATTCCTACTTTGGCGTGATCCGTGGCACACTGATGGAATACTTGGAAGGAAATATCGAAATGGAACACTACTAACAGTGGTCATGGCCAGCGGCGACGAGGTTTGAAATACAACAAATAAGCTCACATCTCCCTTTAATTTATTGGTATAGAGAAGATTGGGTAAGCTGGAAACTAACCAACTCAGGTTAATTTACTACGGCGTCAGCTTACACTTATCAAGCAATCGGAACCTAAGGTTGGATGGGGGATCATTGCTACTTGGACCGGGTAAGATACCTAGACACACCACCTTCATATTATGGTTGGCTATACGAGAAAGGTTACCATTGAGAGAGAAGGAATGGATAGGTCATGGGGGAAGATACATGTGTGTTATGTGATGATAATAGGGTTGAGACACACAACCATCTGTTCTTTGAGTGTGAATATTCACGAAGTTGTTTGTCTATTCTACATAAAGAAGTTAAGTTCATTTGGCCACGAATGGACTGGAGAAGAGGGATCTTATACGCTGCTCGGAGATGGCGTGGAAAACACTCAATAAATTGCTCCTACCACATCCTTCTAGCCACTTTGGTATATTCATTATGGAAACAAAGGAACATGCGTATCTTTGATAATCACCGACAAAACCCGAAAGTAGTTGCCGCACGCATCATCAACTTGGTCAAGGACAAGCTATTCACCATGTATATGGATGATTCTCTTCAAAGTAGAGCGGTAAAGTGATTATGGCATATAGCTTGGTAGAGCATATTTTGTTAATTGTTGGATGTGTATTTTTCATTTTGGTGTTGTTGGATGTAGGTATAGCTAGTATGCTATCTATGTTGGTGCGGCAAGGGACAAATGCCTTATGCGCTTTTTTGTATCATCTTTACTTGCATATATGAAATTGAACCTTTAACAAAAAAAAAATAGAAAAACAAACACAAACAAAAAGCACTGGAAGATAAAGAAAAGATAAAGCTGGATAAGTGATCATCTTCTCTGGCCCTTCTTGGACATCTCTTCCTGGAAGATCTCATTCGCTAGATCTAAGTGAACTCTTAATGTCTATCATTGTTGTATAATAGACCTCGTTGTAGTCCTCACGTTGTTCTTTAGCGCTTATGTTGAGCTCTAACAACCTTTCCACCCAATCTCTTGGAGGAATTCCAAGTGTTCGTATAAGATCATGATAAAGATTTTGAATTCGATCATTGGAAGGTTTCCAGTTAAGAGGTCTTCGTAAGGGTTTAGCGTAAGGATGAAAACCCATGACTTCAAGAAATTCAACATCCAAATCAGGAAGCCTATATCTGCCTCTGAAGTATGCTTTCGCTTCTTTGTGAGCATCTTTTTCAAGCTCGCAATCTCTTCAAACATGGAGCGCCAATTTTTGTTATCGGTTTTGGACATTGGCTCCGAGGCTTTTCCTTTGGCTTTCTGATCTTTTGGATTTTTTGCTTCTTTTCGGATATCTCGGTATAGTAATTTGACTTCATCAACGAGTAGGGCGATTTGTTTAGCTATACTTTGACTCACGGAATTGGAAATATTATGCCTTTCAGTATGCGCTGAAGCGTTCTGAGCTAAAGAGCTATTAATCTCTTCAGATAGGCCGGTAATTATAGGGACCATGTGATCCAATACTGATACAGTACTCTTGACCGCAACGTTTGATATATCACGGCTTCTAGTATTGGAGGCAAGCCTGATGTGCATCTCATCATTGACCATCATCTTTTTGCAGGACCCCTCAATGTTGTGGAGCGAGTTCCTAATTGATTTTCCAAAATCCTTTGCCTCTGGATCGCCATCTGAATCTGAGTCGAAGGAAGAAGAAGGACGCTCAGGAGATGGAATGAGTCCATATGAGCTTGAAACTACTACCTTTCCCTTGGATTTGTCTCTGATGAAAGGTTCCTCTGCTTCTTCAGCCAATTCGTTCTGTACTTCCAGAATTGCTAAATCAAAAGATTGAGTTGCGGCTTCAATCTGTGCAACTTGATCTACAAGTGGAGTCTCAACTACTGGTATGCTGGGGGATTCTTCCATTTGGATGGGATATCAGCATCTACAATTGGAGCATCTTCAACAATAGGAGATTGGTCCACTTCCAACTTTGTGATCTCCGCAGACGACAGTCTTTTTTTAAGGATGACCCAGATTGGGCCAAGCGCTTCCAGAATATGCCTTGGACTTTGATAGAAAGATCGCTGGATGATAAAATATACAACTTTTTTCATCCAAAAAAACATAATCATTACTTTTCCTCTTTCTCTCACTTTGTCTCCTATCTCATTATCTCTCCTCTATTTTTTATACAAAAAATTTCTCTCTCCTCTTAATATCCATTATCTCTCTCTCCTCTCTCTATCCCCCTCTCCTCTCTCTCTTCTCTCTCCTCACTCTCTCTCTTCTCTCTCCTCGCTCTTTCTCTTCTCTTTGACTGTGTCTTTTTTTTTTTTTTGTAATATTTTTTTGTAATGTTTTGTCATATCTTTGACCGTGTACCATTAAACTTTAAAATAGAAAAAAGTTTGTTTGTTTGTAATTCAATCATGAGAAATAGTATTGATAAAACGTAGATTAAAATTTGTGGAGTTTTCTAAAGTAAAACTTTCAAATTTTGTTTTTCAAATTAGTTATAGTGAAAGTATTTGTATTTATATATATCTATATTTATATGCATATATATGTTATTTGTACATATTATTTTAAGGTTTTATTCATTTTTTATGTGTGTAGCTGTGTATAATTTATCTCATTGCTAAATTTGTGATTTGATTGTGTGTGTGGATCGAGAAATGCATGTGTGTTATCCATATTTATATGTGTATGTTTTCTTAATGTATATTATGTGGAACAAAAAAAGGTCTTTGGACGGTCACAGGCAATTTGACCACGGTCAACTCGGGTTTGACCGAGTCAACCGTGTGGTCAACGCGGATTTGACCGCGTGAATAGTGACTTGAAGCAAGGGTTTCTTATTTCGTGGTTTTGGTTTGGATTTAGTAATTGACTTGTAGTAGAAGTGACCTAATTATCTAAGAATAGGATTGTATTTTAATAATTTTTTTAAAAAATTACTTATTAATATTTTTTTTATAAATTAAATAAAAAAAAAGGAAAAAATAGAAAAAAGAGGGGGGGGGGGGGGACTGTTCATCGTCTTCCCCAATCTCCCCCAACCCCCCTCACACCCCTTTCCCACGCGCGCACATACACACAGTTTGAGCGCACACGCACACATTGTTACACGCACACACAAACACACACAATTACACACACAGAAACACACACACACAAACACACAATTGCACACAAAGAAACACACACACAGTCACACACGCACACTGTTACACGGAGTCTCACACACGCTGATACATATATATATATATATATATATATATGAATATATATACTTTTCTTTTAATTATATATCAACTATTATTAACACTATTACTTATATAAATATATGTGTGTGTGTATATATACTTTTCTTTTAATTTTATATAAACTACTATTACACATATATATATATATGCACACTAATATATATATATATACAAACAATTGGTACAAATTACCAGAACTACAACTCTTTGTTTTTTTTCTCCTGCTTTAAGGCAAAAAAGGAAAGACAAAAAGCTAAGCGTGCTTTAAACAACGGCACCCACCTTAAAAGGCTCCTGCTTTAAGGAGCCTTTGTCTGCCACCAAGAGCCGATCGGCTCTGCCACCGTGCATGGCGGAGCCGGACATTGGAAACCCACCACCACTGGTGGTGACCCCAAATCGGAATGTAAAGAAGTTGAAAAGAAACCTGCTAGGCACGGACGACGTGCACAGCTCTAGCACCGGGATGGAAGGGGGGGCGCAGCCAACTGGACACATCTCCGGGGAAGACTCGGCGAACATGGTTTTTGGAGAAAATCTGCAAGGCGGGGAAGAGCTACAGAATCCAGAATCGAAAAGTAGGGAGAAGGAGACATCGAACGCTTGGGCTACGAATACTCTCTACCGGAGGTTTGCTTTCTTCATTTTCAATGTTATTGTTTTATAGTTATTCAAACGTGGAACAAAAAATCGAGCCGGACATTGGAGACCCACCACCACTGGTGGTGACCCCAAATCGTGTTGAAAAGAACCGGGCGCGGACGACGTTCTATACCGGCGAAGGTGAAGAAGACTTCTTGAGGAGGCCAGTGAGGATGAGGCGGACGAGTCGATACCGATTTACACGATCCCAGCAGAAGACCTCAAGGTAATGGCATCTCCCTACCGTAGAGCACTCGTAGTCAAAGTACTTGGTTGGAAAGTGGGTTTCACATTACTCAAACAGCGCATGAAAGCATTGTGGAAGTTACCATATGACATTACGCCTGTCGATCTCGGGAATGAATTTTACCTGGTTCGTTTTAGGATCAAAGCTGAATATGACAAGGTATTAAAAGAGGGACCATGGATGATTCTCGGACACTACCTCACGGTTCGAAAATGGGATCCGACGTTTAACCCCAACACGGAGAAGTTATCAAAGACAATGGTCTGGGTGCGTTTCCCGGATTTACCGATCCATTACTTTGATAACAAGTATCTACGAGGGATGGGCAATCTCATTGGTAAAGTGCGCGGCATCGACAAACACACGGAAGAGTCGCTACGGGGGCGGTATGCTAGAGTATGTGTCGAGTTAGACATGGATAAACCGTTGATTCCCGCTATTAAAGTGAACAAGAAAGTGCGGCTGGTGGAGTATGAAGGACTATCACTGATCTGTTTTACTTGTGGGGCGATAGGACATAGGAAGGAGACTTGTGGGGCAAATCCGAACCAGGGAAACGGGGAGGTCTTGGATAAAGAAAAAAAGAAGCAGACTACCCCATCCACTCTTGGACCTTGGAACATTGTACGCCCCCGAGCTCGAAAGAAAGGAGTACAAACAGCAAATGGGGGGAGTAACCTACAGGGATCGGCGGTGTTTCACTTTGGTGCAGGGGGTAATGAGGACCAAGTAAGTTATCGGCAGCAAGGGAACCGAAGGGAAGGTATGCATCAAGAGGATAGAGGTACTAGTGACCCGCGACATGGTAATACAGCCCGTGCTAAGGAGAAACAACCAGGGGGTGGTTCGACACCTATTGCAAGTGGGTCGAGATTTTCGGCGCTATATGGGAGAGGAGAGGAGTCGGAATCCGAAGCAACTGACAATAGGCAACAGGCTGCTAAGGGAGTGGGGCAAAGTCATGGAACCGCAAGAGCTTGGAGACGGGTTGAGAAAAAAGTACCACAACGCCAAGAGGAGACAATAGTGGAACGGGAGAAAATCGACCCGATTACTTATGGTGCCACTTACCAAATTCGAAATAATTCCATCAATCCACTGTTTGACCCAGTGAATGTTATGACCGAGTGTATGTTGATAGAGGGGCAAACAGAACCAAGTCATATAGCTTTGCGAGCTGAGGAACCGCGGGGTTGTCCGGCTCCCGGCTCTCAATTTGACTTCACCCGACCTCCAGACTATACACATGAAGAAAATCTTAGTTCAGAGGACGAATCGGTGGAGGAGATTGATACGTCTAAGCTTGACGATGGGGGTTGTAGAGATGGGATTTACACTGTGCCGAAAGGAAGTGGGATCGCCGACGTCAACATGGCTTCAGAACGGGGGGTACTAACCCCCCCCCCCCTCAAGGTATAACTTTATGTTTTATCGGAACTTCCCCCCCCAAATAAATTTAATGACGTCTATTTTTTGGAATTGCAGGGGTGCAGCGAAACCGGAATTTCTTAGTTCGCTTAAAGAAGTTCTTAATCGACATAAGCCGATGATCCTGGTACTTGTGGAACCACGTGTCCCGGGTCATAAGGCCGAGGTGATTGTCAAGTTTAGTAAATTTGATAGATGTGAGCGTGTGGAAGCTAGGGGATTCTCGGGAGGCATCTGGCTGTTTTGGAATTCCTTGGAAGTTAACATTGAACTCATTGAGGCTAACGAACAAAGCATCACCTCTATTATTCGAAGGGATGGAGAGGTATCGTGGGTAATGACCGCCGTGTATGCAAGCCCCCAGATGGATACACAGAATCATCTCTGGACTCACCTTATTCGCATGGCTTCTAATATTCATGGTCCTTGGATGATTGCGGGAGATATGAACGTGGTGACAACGCAAGCAGAGAAGACGGGGGGTGCTCCGATTGACATGCATAAATGTCGCAAACTTTTGGAATGCATGGACAAGTGTGAGCTCATTGACCTAAAATATATTGGCTCTCCCTTCACTTGGGCTAAAGGGGGGAGGTCGTCTCTTCAAGAACGGTTAGATAGGGCTATATGTAATGATAGGTGGCGGATTAGCTTTCCTCAAGCTACAGTGCGACATCTACCTCGCATAGGGTCAGATCATGCTCCGTTAAAGATTACTCTATCTGAGCACGCCCGGGTTAGGTCGAGGTTGGATCACTTTCGATTTCAGGCCGCATGGTACACTCATCCGTCCTTCCAGGATATGATCGCACAGACATGGCAGGGGAAGAGGGGTATGAGGTTGCACGAGCAGGTTCAGCACACTAGGGAGGCAGCTCATACTTGGAATCATGATACGTTTGGAATATCTTTAAGCGTAAGCAGCAGATTGTGGCTCGAATCTCGGGGATCCAGGGGCTCAAGGAATAAATTTTTCGATTTTCCCTCCGCAAGTTGTAAACCAAACTCCAAGCTCAATATTTGGATATTTTACGACAAGAAGAGTGTTTTGGAAACAAAAATCTAGGGCACAATGGCTTCGAGCAGGGGACTTGGATACTCGATTTTTCCATCTTTCGGCGTGTGAATCGACAGGGGAAAACAAAAGTACATGCTTTGGAGCGAGAGGACGGACAGATGGAAACAAATCAGTTTATCCTCAAGCAAATGGCTGTTCGGTACTATAAGAATCTCTATGGACACGGGACCCTGCGGCTACATACATTCGGACGCCGGGATTTCCTAAACTTCAGAAGCAGCACCTCGCCGTTTTATCCAGGCCTGTAACAAAAGATGAAGTGCAAAAAGCACTTTGGGGTATGAGTCCTACTAAGTCACCGGGTCCCGATGGCATACAACCAATGTTCTACCAACGGTGCTGGGATACGGTGGGTGATGATGTGTTTCAGATGGTACAGGAAGCTTTCATCAGGTACATCAGATCCATGTCTGAATAAATCTCGAATTGTTTTAATCCCAAAAGTAAAACACCCAAACATCTTTCACAGTTTCGGCTAATTAGCTTGACGAACGTAAGTCTAAAATATTACAAAAACTCTTGCTAATCGCATTAAGGATTTTATTGATGAAATTATCCCCGGTCCCAAGTAGCTTTATCCCGGGCCGGCAAACAATTGATAATGTGTTGATCACTCAAGAAATCTTACATGACTTTCGTCGCCTAAAAGGCAAAAAAGGGTTTTTTATAGCCAAAATTGACTTTGAAAAGGCTTACGATCGTATCAATTGGAGTTTCCTTGAAAATGTGTTAGGTGAGATTGGTTTCCCTGTGACTTGGATCACACTTATTATGGAGTGCACCACCCGTGCCCAACTATCATTGTTATGGAATGGTGAAGCAACAGAGTGGTTCACCCCCAAGCGTGGACTAAGACAGTCCCCTGTCGCCTTATCTGTTCATTTTCTGTGTGCAGAAATTAGGATGTCTCATCGAGTTGGCTGTGAGGGAAAAGAAATGGAGGCCGGTCCCTACTTCCAAACATGGGCCATGTATTTCCCATTTAATGTTTGCTGATGATTTGTTACTTTTTGGGGAGGCTACGGCGCAGCAGGCCTCGACAGCTATGACACATTACAACAATATTGCAACATCTCGGGGCAAGCTGTCAACGTGCAGACGTCCAAAATATTCCTATCTGAGAATGTGCAAGGGGAAACCAAACTTCGTATCAGTCACATCACGCGACTTGGAACGTACGGCAAATTTGGGTCCATCTGGGGGGTTCCGCTTCATCATGGCCGTATCTTACGCAGGGATTATCAGTTCTGGGTAGACCGATTGAAGAAAAGACTACAAGGATGGAAAAGAAAGCACTCTCTGTTGGTCGAGCGACACTGATTAAGCGGTAACAGAAACGATAGCGTC